>CM077258.1:7457500-7790000 GCA_039654775.1 Spinibarbus caldwelli
TGAACAGTTCTTAAAAGAACCATTTTTTTCTTAGTGTAAAGAACTTTGATAATCTAAGAACGTTTTCCCACTCTTAAAAATAAAGGTTCACTATTGCCATTGATGGCTCCATGAGGAACCTTTAACATTCATGAAACCTTTCCTTTGGAGAAAAGGTTCTATAAAGTGGAAAAAAGGTTCTTTAGATTCCTTTATACTTTTAAGGACTGTTCACTAAAAGGTTCTTTGCAGAACCCAAAAATGGTTCTTCTATGGAATCGCTATGAAAACCACTTTTATTTTTAAGAGAACCACTGGAAAGGTTCCATGGATGTTAAAGGTTCTTCATGGAACCACAGATGTTAATAAAAACATTTATTTTTAAGAATATATATTCAAATTTATTTCAGATAAATGCAAAAAAAAAAAAAAAAAAAAAAAACCTTTTACACAAAGTTTATTAACTAATAGAAATTAAAAAAAAAAAAATCATAATATTTTCTGAGGCCTAATTGCAGCTGTAGTAATTATTAAGTTTAAAATATCATTTAAAGTCCACATTTAGATTTCTGTTTTTCATTTGGCTACTGCTAGAGTATGCAAATAAGGTCTGCAAACAAACCCTTAAGATGAAAGGACAAATCTTTTATAAAGGACTGTTATTGTTTTTCAAATCCTTCCACCTCCTCTATCTGTAATTAGGGAGGCAGAGGAAGATGATATTTACAGTAATTGGGTTCTCAAATATCTTAATTAGCAGAAATCCAGTAAAATGCAACTCATTAAGAAATGCTTTGCCATGTGATACATCAGTAGGTTATTTCCTTGGAAACTTGATGGAAAGCGAGAAAAGTTGCACTTCCTCCTTACATAAGAGCTTTCTTTCTCTCTCTCTCTCTCTCTCTCTCTCTCTCTCACACACACACACACACACCGTTTAGATCACACTGAGTTTTCTCTCTGAAACAGATGTATGTAATGTGGACACAGCTGTTGAGGTCCATCTACAGTTGTGCTCCCTCCTCCTAATGACCTCCATATGTCGATCACCCTCACACATATACACACACACATCAAAATAACACGGATCGTCAACTACGGCCCCTTGATGCGCACGGTCTCACGGGGCCAGAGGCTCACTCACACACACACAGGTGTCTGAAAGTGCCTGCGGTGGTGACTCAGTTGCTCTTATTCTATCAGATCTCCTCCTGTGCCATATGGGAGTTGTACGTGAATGTACCTAATTACCATATAAAAGCGGGTCAAGTGTCCAGTATCCCAGAACATTGACCCCGTTTAGTGTCGCCTTGATGTCTTAACTCACAGGCTGTCTTGAAAGCACTCTGACTGCCATTGAACTTGATATTTTTCACTCATAATAACCACTGCAAAAGTGGTAATAGCCTGAACATGTTTTGTAAGTTGTTGTTGAGGGGCAATATTAATTAGAGATAAAGTTTGGGGACAGGCCCCTGGGCTCCCAGCGTTCCTTAAACGGCACATACACACAAAGAAATCTTCACTCTAATGTGTCAGTAATTTGTTCAGTGCTCAGGGAGGGTTTACGATGCTGCAGGACCGCCACATAAACACTAGAGAAACACAGAGACCCACATGGCTTCATCTCCAGCAAGATATCAAACCGCAGGCTCAGTGCGACAAACACTGTTCCAGTGATTCACACATCCAATGCCATCATTGCAATCCATAGAATTTTATTTTATGACACAGTCTACCTCATTTAAGGAAACAGTATATGACATAAACTGTAAAAATTACAAATGCAGTTGTATTTATACTTCTTGTGACCCCTAAAAATGATTTTGGTCTTTAAAGGTAATGTGGTTAATTACATACAGCATAATAATTTGTTAGTAAACTGAAGCTCAATTGGAACAAAATACCATTATGTAAAGTAATAAATAAATAAGTGAATAAATAAATCTTTGAGCTTGGTTCAAATGAATAGACTGCAAGAGGCTGTAAACCTTATTGAATCTGAAGTTTTGAATCTGAAATACTCTCAAAAGTTTGCCCTCAGTGAGATTTTTAAAAAGAAATTAATAGCTGCACAACTGTTCTCAACATTGATAGTAATTGATAGTAAGAAATGTTTCTTGAGCATCAAATCAGCATATTAGAATGATTTCTGAAGGATCATGTGACACTGATGTAATGTCTGCTGAAAATTCGGCTTTGCCATCACATTTTAAATTACATTTTAAATTACATTTTAAAATATTTTCACACGGAAACCAGGAGTTAACATCCATCTCCAATAATCCAGTCAGAAGAAGACAATCCAAAGTGCCTTGTGATCCAATCCAACCAGTTTTGGAAGAATCCTGATGAATCCAAGATAGCTAAAGGACCATCTACCTAACACGCAATCTTTGGGCCAAAACTAGACTATCCAAACAAAAAAACTGGACAGTTCCCAATGTATATCTGACTTGCTCCATTGATTTGGGTCACTTTGACCCAGAAACGCATTTTGAGTTTTATGAAATAAAAAAAAAAAAGTCTCAGCCAGTGTTTAAGCAGTTATACCGTACTTAAATGGTCTGGAGTCCATGGAAACAAAGCAATTATCATTAAAAGCAAAGACTTTCCTTTTAACTTCAGTGCACATAACTAAAATATGTTTCTGGGTCAGAGTGACTCAAAATGATGGAGCAGGTCATATATAAACGCACATGTTCAAAAACGTACCAACAGATTTTTTCTGAAACCGTCCACTTAATGAAATCCAATCACAAGTGGACACTAGAGATGCATGTTAATACCAGGCGTAAACAGCAATTGGTTTTGGTTGACCAATCATGATCGAATCACCTGAGACAGATGCTAATACAGGTGTAAACAAGGCTAGAGTCAATGTGGTTCACAGCGCCTCATTCCAATGTGTGAATTTCTATCATCCTTACATATCTTTTTTTTTTTTTTTGTATTGGGCAGACTTTTTTCTAGTCATATATTTTATCAATATATACATAACCTTGGCATGGCTAGCATCATGCTTCACCAGCTGAGCTACAGGAGCTCTTTAGCATTTAAGCAGAATAAGCAATTTCTGCAGTAGGCCTAATAGACCCAAACATACACGACAAGCAATTAGCCATTGACAATCTGCTGTTTCTGAAGGTCCATCTAATTTTTCCATGTAATCTGTCTGAATCATCATCAGGACAAGACAGGAATGATTAAAATGAAGGCTTTGTACAGTTAGACTCCCCAAAACCCAGTTTCCTAAACCCACACAGCTGCAGTCTGTTCCTTTTGGCTCGGATTCCCATGCCTTGTCAAGACACAGTTTAGAAGCAAAGCGAGATGTCAATACGCATTTCAGGAGAGTAGGGAAGCAGGCAGGAGTCACCTGGCTCACAGCGTGACAGATGCCCCACCAAACTGTCAGAAGAAAAAGCGCCACTGATAAACTCATGGCTGTCACACACATGCAAAGATGTCAACCCCTAGGGTTACTAGTTTGCAGTATATAATGAATAGAAAAGGGTTGTGCAAAATTTAGATTTGAAGAGTTGCCTAAATTTCAGTTTATGAATTTGAAGTGAATTGGCCACACCCAACAAGAAGTTTAAATGGAATCTGAATTGGAATGACAGGAAGAGGAATTTGCTGAAATGCAGTTTAAAAAAAGAAAATCACGTGCAATGCATTCTGAGAAATGAAGTGTTCCAACCTGATCTGTCGTTCTATCTATTTGTAACTATCTATAATGTTAGATCTATCTATAATCTATCTATCTATCTGAAATGAAACCTCCTCTATATATCTTTATTTATCTATCTATAATGCTCTATCTGCCATTCTATCTGTAATTTTATTTATAATGTTCTATCTGTAATTCTACCTACCTGCTGTTCTCTCTATCTGCTTATCTGCCAGTTCCTCTATCTATATTGTTGTATCTATCTGTTGTTCTCTCTATATCGTTCTCTTTATCTACCTATCTGTTGGTTTCTCTATCTACACTCTTCTATCTATCTATCTATTCTCTCTATCTATCTATGTTGTACTATCTATCTGTTGTTCTATGTTTCGTTCTATCTATCTGCCTTTCTCTCTGTCTACCTGTCTGTCAGTTTCTCTATCTACATTGTTCTATCTACCTGTCATTCTCTCTGTCTCTATTGTTCTGTCTATCTGTCATTCTATATATCTATCGTTTTATTTGTCATTCTCTCTCATCCTTCTCTCTCTATCTAACCATCCATATATTTCCAAACTGATCCACAGGTTGATTTATTAAAAATGATAAAATATATTTACAAAACTCAAAATTTGTCATAAAAAAGCTATTTGAAAATTTCTAGTTAATATATGAATATATGAATTTATATCTGTTACTCAATCCTTTTTGTTACTCAATCTTTTTTCCCCAAACTGTCAAACAAGGATTTATCAACATGATACTTAAAGTTTCTAGTTAAAAATATGTTATATCAATTTCTTTGTTTCTTTCTTTTTTTGGAATTTTAATTCATTTTATTAATTCAATTATACAATGGTATAAATTGTATTTTCAATTCTATTCTGAATGGTGCACAACCTATAAGTTCTGTATACTGTTAGTTTGCCGAACGTGTTAGAGTTTGTTTTTTGTCTTTCTGACCAAGCAATTTGGTATGCATCTGCAGCACATGTGGCCATCTGCAAACCTGTATATATGTGTGTGCTGAGTGACCAAGTTCCAGGGTCTGATGGGGTTTCAGGCAGCAGCACAGGCTGCAGGAAAGATAAGATTCCTGGGTGGGTTGGCTGCAGGCAAGGGCCTCTGTGCCCTCCTCCACAGGCCTGTGGCGAGGAGAGGAGGGGAGCGTTATCAGGCCAGCACAAGGCAGGCTGCGTATACACTCCCCTCCCCCCGCTTTTTTTACTTTCCCACTCTGTTTTACTTTCTCTCGCCTGGCAGAACTGTGCGAGCGCACCCCTGCTGTGCCTTCCTGCCCACGGGAGCAATCTCCCCACACGCCATGCTAAACATCTGCACGTATGTGTTTGAGCGAGAGTGTTTTTAGAGGAGTGGAATCGCAGGTGGAAAACAATTGTCTCTCTCCGGAGCTAAATATCAGGGCTGGGAGAGTTGAGGAAAGAGGAAGTGTGTCTGAGTATATTTCGGGTGTACAGCAGCAGTGGTCCATTTCAACTGAACCCAGCGGTGCTACGGGTAACAAAAGCAGATGAACAGAGGGGGAAAAAAATTAAATAAATAAATTCGAACAATGCATGCCAACTGACAGAATGAAATCCAAGCAATCACTCCCCCATCGCAATTTCCTATTGATGAAAATGAACGCAAGTTCTCCAACAGCCTGCTAATAACAAATTAGCCTGTTTGTTAGAGAAAAATGTAATCAGCATGAAGAGGTGAGAAGAGACTTGAAGGTTAATTGGAAGCAGCCCTTCTCTAAATGTCAACGGAAATTTAGGGTCTGCTCTCCGCTGTTGACTCTACACTCAGACACCTTACTTGGCATAAGCTTCCTTAGACCGTGACGTTGCTGGATCTAAAAGCCCTCTTCTCTCGCTTCCTCTCAGAACAAAGAGCAGGGTGAATGAAAACATGGAGAACAAAAACAAAAAGAGAGGCTCTGTTCCACAACCTGCTGCAAGTGAACTGCCTATCTAGACAGTTTTTTTTTTTCCCCAGAAGAAACTATTTGTGCATGTACATATATACAAAATTTTTGGGGTCAGCATGATTTTTTTTTATTTTAAAGAAATAGATATTTTTAATCAGCAAGGATGCATTAAATTAATTAAAAGTGACAGTAAAGACATTTATAATATTAGAAAAGTTTTCCAATTAAAATAAATGCTGAAAAACAATGTATCATGGTTATCTCAAAAACATTAAGCAGCACAACTGTTTTCATAATGGATAATAATTCAATTCAGTTTAAGATTAATGATAAGAAATGTTTCTCAGCAGCAAATCAGCATATTAGAGTGATTTCTGAAGGATCATGTGACTGAACGGCTGCTCAAAATTCAGCTTAGCAATTAAAATGACATTTTATATTATATTACAATAAAAACATTTAATTTTAAATAGTAATAAAATTGAACAATATTTCTTCTTTTTTTAATAAATAAAATTAATGAAATAAATGCAGCCTTAATGAGCATTAGGAACTTTTTTTCAAACTTATTTTAAAAATCCTACTGACCGCAAACCCTTTAAAGGTAGTGTATTTAATATATAAGATAATTTTTTTTTCTTAATATTTATAAATACTGGCTAATAAAAAAATACATGACAATTAAGGGTGTAACGATACGCGTATTCGTATTGAACCGTTCGGTACGAGGCTTTCAGTTTGGTACGCATTACAAACCGAATGATTCGTTGGACTAATCCTATTACATTTGGAAAATAAAAGAGCTTAAAGTGTGTGAAATATCAGTGCCACTGCGCTCAACAACGCATCCCAAACGATGTAACGCTCCACGATAACCTCCCCTTGCTGGGGTGCGTCGAAAGACGATGATCTTGTATCGACGATAGCCAGAGATATTGTCAAAAACATCAATTATTGGCAATATTAAGAGGATTTGGCATTTCCAATTAATGTAGGCCTGTTACATTCTTATTTTCATTAGGCCTGTTATTATGAAGTTACATTTATTATTAAATTAAAAGTTCAATTAGTTTGTCCCGCAATAATTACCGCATAACTGACGTGCTGCGAGGATAAGATTAGACTATATTTACTCCTCAATTAAAATGTTTTTAAAAAAGGTCTTTTAAAACAGGTCTATTAGGCTACCTACAATGAATTATAGTCCTATAATTAAAATATTAACACTGCAGTCATCAATAAAAATCAATGAAATAAAAAGCTTTTATTTCAAGCACCGACTTTCAAAAACAACCTGTTTAACACAAAATACGTTTCTTCTCATTTTTTTTTTCACTATGTATGGGCCACAAGAGAAATATTAAGGAAATAAATGAAAACAGCTATAGGCTATACCATTATCAGCATATGTTGAAGTAGATTCGTCTCTCATTGTCTCTGAGAGAATATGCGGCGTCAGATGCCGAAAGCTCCGTCATTCCGTTTTTACTTTCACTTTCTGCTTATAGTGAATTGACTGAGATTAAGACGTTCACCAGCATAAATCTTGCGCAAAGTTTGCACGTGTGCAAACCCTGGTGCAAACACGTGCTTGTGTGATATCCATTGGCTCGCCTTCATGGTTTAAAACAGAAATATTTCCAACATTGAAACGTAACTGCCTCGCCCCCCGTATCGAAAACGTACCGAACCGTGACGCCACTGTGTCGTATCGAACCGAACCGTGAATTTTGTGAACCGTTACACCCCTAATTACAATATATTGAAATATAAAATATATTGTGATGTTTCAAAAACACTTTCCCCTTCTGTTCTGATACAAAATTTCCTCTCTGATTAAAAAGGAGAAGAAAAAAGACATTTCAACTCAAACTTTCACTGGCAGCCAAAACAGAGAGCCCGGCTTGTTAAGCAGTAATTTATGTGGAGCAATACCTACTGGTTGGAAAAGATGGAGAACAAAGGAACTGGATGTTCAGACCTATCTAAACTTAAGGCATAAGTAATCCAGACCTTGATGAGCAAGATTTACTGTGAAATCAATGCCTAAATATACCGCAGGGAACAAACAGACAAAAGAGATACACTAGGCCAGTTAAAACATGAAACGCTGGGGGATATTCTGAGATGAAAAAGGCCATTTTAATCTAATAGTGGGCTCTGGCACAAATATTGGCAAAGCGAGTGTCCGCAATGCCATCATAATGACCTGACCAGAATGCTGTTGGTTTTAAGACGATGTGGAAAGACACACAACCAATCGAAGCAGGCCATCAGCCTCATGTGCCAGAGCCTTGCACATCACTAAACCCGCCCGAGTGACAGCGGCTGTCAATATATCGATGGGATGTCAGGAAGTCTGTTAGGCTTCTGCCGCATGCAGACGATGAACTGCCAGCCCTGCGACTATCTCCCCCCTCCTTTCACATTTCCGTTCCTTCAACTGCCCAAATCTCAGACGCAGGCCGTGATGAAACAGAAAACACCTGTCCTGTTCGATCTGCCGTATCACCCACACGCACAAAGCAGAGTCGCACAGCCAGATGAACATGTAATGAAGAGAGAGGAAGTGGGGGATGGAGGTGATGGAGTGAGAGTAAGAAGAGGTTAACAAGGTAGAAAGAGAACAACTCCAGCTGCACTAATGTCACCATCTAATACTTCTCATTAATTAAGCCCACAAACAATAGTGTTTCCCAGGCAACCAGTTTCCTTAGATGGACCTGATTCATGCAATCTCAAAACACGCCAGACACCTGGAAATCCGTTCAACACACCACAGCACATCTACAACACACTAAACAGGAAACATCACAAATGAGAAATTTATTTGAATTAGACTGTGACAGCGATGTGGGGAAATCAGTTTTTGGCGTTAATGATTTCTGGCTTCTAAAAATAATATGATACCGGCATGCTGCATCTGTATTAAGTGGAAAAGGACAGCTGTATCTGAAATTCTGGAGATTTAATTGCTTCTGAATTGGCTTGACATCAAGCATGATCCATTGAAACAAACACTTGGTGCTTTTCAGGAAGTTACAACATGCTGCTGGTCTTTAGAGAATTGCAGTTTTGCAGATAAGGAAAGAATCCCATTGACCTTCTATATCCAACAAATGAAATCAGAAGAAAAAGATAAAAGTCACTTTTTGAGGAAAAATTACTGAATAAAACTTGAAAGTGCCATATCACAAAAAGGGCAATAAAATAATAATAGTAATAATTTGTAATATATTCATTGACTTTGAATTATTTATATATTCACTGACATTTTTATATAATTATATAAATCTGTCTATCTATCTTTATTTAAATAATATACATTTAAATATACAAACAATATATACAGTATTTGCTAATCTATTGCAACTGTTCATATTGTGCACATAAAATACTTTTTTTCAGGATTCTTTGATGAATAAAAAGTAAAAAAGAACAGCATTTAAAATAGAAATCTTTTGTAATAATATTCAGAAATTTGGGGTCTGTAATTTTTTTTCTTCATTTTTTTTAATGAATACTAATAATTAATAATAATACTTTTATTCAGCAAGGATGTGTTAAATTGATAAACGCGATAGAAAAGATTTATATTGTTAGAAAAGATTTCTATTTTGAATAAATGCTGTTCTTTTAAACTTTTTATTCATTAAGGAATCCTGAAAAAATATGATAGGTTATAAAAAATATTAAGCATCACAACTGTTTCCAACATTGATAATGAATCATCAGCATATTGGAATGATTTCTGAAGAATCATGTGACAGTGAAGACTGGATGAAAATTTAGCTTTGCATCAAAGAAATTAATTATATTTTAAAGTATATTAAAATAGAAAACTTTAAATTTCAATAATATTTCACAATATTACTGTTTTTCTGTATTTTTGCTAAAAAAATAAATGCAGCCTTGATGAGCATAAGAGACATCTTTAAAAAGCATTAAAAATCTTACTGATCCCAAACTTTTGAACAGCAGTGTATACACACACACCTACATAAAAGTATGCAAAATATGTCTTTTTTCACAAAAAAAACTCTTCACTTTAACCCTCAAACGTTTTTTTATGTCTGTTTGTGCTCATACTGAAACTCAGTGTTTTTCCTGCGTAATTGATTTAGAACTTTGTACCACAGAAATCCGAATAAGTTAAAAAACAAGCATCTCTTGATCATCTTGAGTTTTCTAGACACAAATCGAAAACACATATTTTCATTTGGCTTCTTTGTGATGTTGTGCAAGTGGGCTGTGATCCGTGTGCGTGCCAGCAACATCTCAGAGCCTATGCCAGGTAGATTAGCTCAGAGAAGCGAAGCAGAACCGCGCCTCTGATGCGCCGTGGACGTATGCAAATGCACAAGAAACGCACAAACAATTCAATCACTTGCCTTCCTTTCTGGGATGCATGCACAGACATGATATCTGAAGTTTCAACAAGCTTACAGAAGCTAAGAACCAGTTTCAGACCCACAGAAACTTCTCCTGTAACTTGTTTTTAAAAAGTGCTTTGGTAACAGGCCCTTGATAGCAGGAGTGGATACAAAAACTGCTCCTCAGTCTAACAACTAAGCGGGTTTACAGCAAATATTAGTCTTTTAATCAAAACGCCATGATGTGGTGGTGTGTTAATCCCAAGGAGATCTTTTCAGACAAAATGCTAATCATTTAGTGGCATTGTTTAGTGATATTTTCTAGGATCTATTAGGGGTGGGTGATATACCGGTAGACAGGAATAACCAGTAGTAAGTTGTCAACTGGTAGAGATTTTGGACTATGGTCTCTATTGCAGTTGCATGCTCACGTGACATTGCTGTGCTACGTGTTGTTATTTTGCCGCTTTATGGGACTTGAACGGTTAAATACACACAAATGTATGTGTCAAAATGCTCATCTTTGCAAGTCCTTGTAAACACAGTAATTTAGGTCTTAAGTGAAAGCAAACAGCTGAGAAAGAAAACACGTGTAACAGTATATTGAATCCGGGCAGCTCTTAAAGTGACAGCAGTTTAATATTCCTACTGTCTGTCATTCATGTTAGTCAGACAACAAAAGAGAAAATCTCTCTGCTCTTGATTAAATAACTTTTGTAACTTTAATAAGAAGAAATATATATTTAACTTACACAGTGAAGAATATGCAGTATTTTTATACATTTGATTGCTTTGTATAATGCATGTAGCATTTCTTATTTATTTGTTCTACTGTAGCTTTTTGTCTTATTGTTTGTACTTAGTTTCTTATTATTATTTAATCGCTGACTGTTTACTTGTTTTCAGTGTGCTTGAGTATTTTTTATTTTATTTTGGCAAGAATTTTGATACCATAAAGACATTATTTAAAGCAAAAATAAACCATGTAATAAAATTACTCATATCGTGATACAAGATTTTGGTCATACCACCCACCCCTAGGATCTATGGAAACCTGTTTCCATCACAGAAAAAAGGTAATAGCGACTTTTTAACTCACAATTCAGACTTCTATTCTCATCATTTTGACCAAGATATAAACTCAGAATTGAGAGATTCTGAATATATATCTTACATTTTAATTAGCATTTTCTCAGAATTCTGAGTTTAGCAAATGTTTTTTTTCCCCAGCACTAAATACAAAAAGATAATTGCAACTTTTTATTTCACAATTCAGATTTTTTTTCTTGCAATTGTGAGTTTATATCTCTTACAATTCTGAATTTATATCTCCCAATTCTGACATTTTTCTCAGAATTTCAAGAAAAAAATAGTCAGAATTGTTAGATATAAAAGTCAAACTCTGACTTTTTTCCCTCGGAAATCAGACTTTTTGCTCAGAATTCTGTGTTTCATATTGCATTTCTGTTTTTTTCCCATCATAGAATTAAATATGTAATTGTGACTTCTTATTTCACAATTCTAACTTTTCTTGCAATTCTGAGATAAAAGAATTATGAGATATAAGTCTGAAATGTGTGCTAAAACGTTGCAATTACCATTTTTTTTTGTCATGGTGCACACAAGCTTCCATAAAGATCCCATCAGCTGACTAACTGTCAGCCAATTAACACTCCAAACAAACTATACGTATAGCACCACCTTTATCGGGCTCATCTGTGTTTGTTAAGAGTAAGCCAGTTCGTTTTGAGCTAATATGCGATTAACGATGTGTCTTGCGAACGTGCCGCCCGCATAATTGTGCCACTCTGATACAAGCTAATGATTTGATGAACAAATTATTGATCTAATGGTCTAAGCTGACGCACCACAGGTAGGCTGATAAATAAATAAGAACGCTCCAGTTCTCCCGGATGGTGGACTCGTCAATCTTGGGAATTGCCTCTGGAGTACTTCAGTCAGTTAACATTTTAGAAAACCGTCACCCCATTAATAATAAAGCCATATTAACATAAGTGAATTCCTCCACCGTGTAGGATTCACTGAGGCAGTTATTAAAGTCCAATTTGGTCCCATTAATAATGCATACACCTTTGACTCTCCAGTATCAAGATTATGTGGAATTACTGAGGGCATACATTATTTATCAGCGACATTCAATTGGGGACCTTGATGAGCCTTAATTGGTGGTTGGGGGTGTCATTAGGCTGTCTCTGATGAGACCTGTCAATCAACCCTCTTGTTCCTCTGATGCACACACTCGCGCACATACCTGCCCGTATCCTCGATGCCACCTGTGCCACCTGTGCCATGGCGGATGACAGCGGCGGTTCCCCGGCATCGCCGGGTTGTGCCCTGCACTCTCGCTCTTGTCCGTCAGAACCGTTTGAAGGGGTTTTGGGAGGGATTGGTATGCCACAGAGCGCAGTATGGACACTGGCCCCTGTGTCTGTCTGACCCTTCTCTTTCTATCAGCCTACCTGCTTTAAAAGTTAATGACTCCCAGCTCTTCCGGGCCGTGCCAGAAGGTTGTGGGGTGGTTAGACATACAATGCATCATTCTCCACGTGTCTGTCCTGTCAGTCAGTCAGTCACACGTGTCTGGATGGAGACTCGGGGCTGTTCGAGGCACCTGCAGCTCATGGGTCACAGTGAGAACTGCTGACAGAAAATCAAAAATGAACAGTTATTCACGGAAGTTGAGTGATATGAAAAAGAAACGCTAAAGCTTTGTGATTTTAATTTATTACTGTTTGATTCAAAAATTTATTTATTTTTTTTTTTTACAAGTGTCTTTGGTCTTATTTGGTAGACAATTTTATTTAAAACAGCCTATTCAGTGCAATTAAGATAAATGCTTTTTTAGTATGTGAGTGGCATGGGAATTGAAACAACAAATGTTCTATAAAATGCTTGTTTTTACAAATTCTGACTGATAAAATCAAACATTCAAAAAAATCCAAACATTCACTGACGCTCCACAAGGAAACATGATGCATTAAGAGCTGGGGATGAAAACTTTTTGAATTTGAAGATCAAGGTAAATTGTACTTAATTTGTCTTCCGGGAAACATGCAAGTATCTTCTGTTGCTTCTGAAGGGCAGCACTAAATGAAAAAAAAAGAAAAAAAAAAAAAAAGAAGATATTTCAACAAAATAAGAAAAATTTGAACATCTTCATCCTGTTCAAAAGTTTTCACCCCCTGACTCTTAATGCATCGTGTTTCCTTCTGGAGCATCAGTGAATGTTTGAACCTTTTTTAATAGTTGTGTTTGAGTCCCTCAGTTGTCCTCAGTGTGAAAAGATGGATCTCAAAATCATACAGTCACTGCTAGAAAGGGTTCAAATATGCAAAAGATGCTGGAAAACTGAAGAATCTGCAGGACATGAAGGATTTTTCTGAAGAACAGTGCTCAGTTTAACTGTTCAGAATAAACAAGGGACTCATGAACAACCGTCACAAAACAAAAAAAAAAAACAGTTGTAGATCATCCAGGTAACCACACACAGTATTAAGAACCAATGGATCCTAAACATTTGAAGGGGGTTATTTGAATAATTTCAGCCATTTTTTTTTTTTGTCTTGTGGACTATATGTAAACATCTTTTATGTGAAATATCTTACTCAGGACAGTACTAAATAAAAAATAACATGCATTTTGTATGATCTATCTTATGTTGTTAAAATTATTCACATTTTTATAGATTCTGCAAGGGGTTCCCAAACTTTCACATGCCATATATATGGATATATATATATATATATATATATATATATATATATATATATATATATATATATATATATATATATATATATTTATTTATTAAAGCAATAAGCAATAAGAGCAAATAAGTGTAATAATATTAATAAAAACAGTATTCTTCCACCAAACGATGTAGTTCCTCAGAAACAGTTGTGGTTGGAACCTATGGTTGGAACAAAGTGGTTGCCAAGCAACACACAACGTAAACAAAGGTGTAGGTTTGTAGTGTAATTTACAACGGCTTCGAACGTGGCTCAACCAATCAGAATCAAGGACTGGAACTATACGTTTTATAAATATATATATATAGATGTCTTCAGTGTCACATGATCCTTCAGAAATAATTCTAATATGCTGATTTGGTGCTCAACATTCTTTTTTATTATCAAATGTTTTATCAAATGAATATAAAATTGTGCTACCTGATATTTTTACATACATTTTTCAAGATTCTTTAAAAATTATACTGTCTTTACAGTCACAATTTAAGAGCATTTTAGTATAAATTTAAAAAAAGAACTGATCTGAGACTGTAGTGTATTATTTATGTATAATGGTAGTGTATATTCCATTCAAAAGTTTGGGATCAGAAAGATTTTTAATGTTTTTTAAAAGAAGTCTCTTATGCTCATCAAAGTTGCATTTATTTGATTCAAAATACAGAAAAAACAGTAATATTATTAAATATTATTGCAATTTAAAATAATGGTTTACTATTTTAATATACTATAAAACATAAATTATTCCTGTGGTGCAAAGCTGAATATTCAGCATCATTACTCCAGTCTTCACTGTCACACAGTCCTTCAGAAATCATTCTAATATGATAATAAATCAGCATATTGTTAATAAATCAGAATGATTTCATGTGACACTGAAGACTGGAGTAATGGATGCAGAAAATTCAGCTTTACATCACATGAATAAATTATATTATACAGTATATATTTTAAATTATAATAATATTTTACATTACTGTTTTTTTTTTCGTATTTTTTGATCAAATAAATGCATCCTTGATGAGCAGAAGAAACATCTTTAAAAAATCTTACTAATCCCAACCATTTGAATGGCAGTGTATGTATACAAAATATTTTTGATTTTAGGTTAAAATATGACCAAACCTATGCAAAGATTTGACCTTATAATATTAGTATTTAGAAGAATCTCACAAGTGTCAACATAACAGGTAACCGTACTCACTCACAGAAAATGAACAGTGCGAGAGTGAGAAGAGGTAAAAAGCGAGGAATAGCGAAAAATGGAACATGTGAAAAAGTATCTTGGCATCTGAAGATGTACTTAAATAAGTTGCAATGGAACATGGCTGATCCTGCTTATTAGCCGAGCTTCATTCACACAGCTGCACCCTGGGTGAACAGAGGTGGGAGGATTAGTCTCTCTCAGCTTCTGCACTTCCACTCTTTCTTATTAAAAAAAAAAAAAAAAATCACTGATGAAACTGATGTGCAGAAATATTGTAATATAAATTTAGTTCATTGTATAAGCACACACTCATTAGGTCTAAATAGCATGGCAGAGTTTATAGCTGGATTCTTGAGTGAAGAAGAAATAGTGGCCCTACAAAAACAAAGATGTAAAATTCCCCCAAAACACAACAACTACCATCTGAGAATACGTGCAAGTTATAAACAGCATGCTAGAGCTTATAGCTGCATTGCCTGGTGAATAACACGCACAAATTGTGCTACAAAGATGTCAAAACAAGGCAAACAACTGCCATTTGAGAATGGTGATTTCTCAAAGAAGAAAAACAAAGGTTCTGATCTACACCATTTTGCAAAACATCTTGAAGACACAACAGGGAGTGCCAGATTTCGATTTGCAGTTAAAAATAAAAGTAAAAATTGGAGCTTAAAAATCGATTTACCTCTGACAGCAACCATATGATTCAATGAATATCTGTTGTTTGCTCACTGTTTTTTACATTCCCAGCTTAACTCGCTCACCAGACTCACAGTGCAAGGAAATTTTAGCCATTTCTGAATAAAAAAGGCATCCACTAAATATTCTCCCTGTCTCTATCCATCACTTTAAATGTTACCTACTCTCCAATGGGATGCCATCGGATATAATTGGCAATTCATTTTAGGTCCTGACAATATAGTGGAGTCATTTTGCCCACATTCAAACAATACCAGAGTGGGATAAAGCCCATGTGTCAACCGTCCTCTCCATTACAGCGTGCGCCGATTGCCTCATCTCCGTGGCCACCTCGTGCACATAATTGTTTTCTGCCGCTCTTCCTGCAGCCAAATTACACACGCTCCCTCCTCCCTTTGGCAGGGTGTGAGGAAGAGCAATGGCAATGGCAAACAAACACACACACACACACACACACACACACACACACACACATACACAAAATCCTCACATGCTTTACTTTTCACTTATCTTCACTGTCTAAGGCTTAACGCAATACAGCGGCCAGAATATATCAGTCTTGTGCACTCAGGCCTGAAAACACACTCACATGACGCAACATTGGCACACATGGACTGATAAATTCTGGACACCGTTTTTCAAGAAGTCAAACAGACAGAGACATCGAGACAGACATTACAAGAAAAAAACATCAAACAGCGAAATGGGGAGAAAATATAATGTATTTCTAAAAGGTGGTTCCGCATTCAGCTGTCATTTGTAATCAAATGTTTTGAGAAGTACTTTGTGAAATTATAAAAAATGGGGTGTAAGAGGTTTTTGTTGTTGTTTTTTTATACACACGTAGGAGTACTGTATTGCAAAACTGACTTTTTAATGTTTTCTTTTTAAATCATACATGCCAACAAAACTGTTCTAGCACATTTCTTAAATTAACTTTACATTTGCGCATAATCTGGTATCTGTCAAATTACCATATATCATATTCAAGGTAATGGGTAATGTGCTATATCATATGAGAACAAACACAATTCAGATCCTTTGTAATGTGGGATGGTGAATTGATGCAATACTAAAACAGCTGATGAATTTCTGAATTATGAAACTGCATGAGAGGCTGCGGCGGTCCCTGTGCAGTCTGATAATTTCTAATCCATTTTCTAATCTACTCTGGATCAGTTTTGTGTTGTAGTTTTTAATGACATATTATGTATTGTATATACAGTGGCTCCGAAAAGTGGAACCCAAAAGGGATCAGAATATACTGGCAAAATACTAACACACCTGAACTGTCTTTGCCACGTAAAAATAGTACAAAAAAATTAAAAATGCTATTTTAAAAAACAGAAATCAGTACCTGAATGGTATAAAGTAAATAGCTAAGTAAGTAAATTTAGGCATCAAATAATAATTTGCAATATATAAAAAAAGGAATTTTAAATGAAAAGGGAGTGTTGTCAAACGATTAATCGTGATTAATCGCTTCCAAAATAAAAGTTTTTGTTTATGTAATATATGTGTGTGTACTGTGTATATTTATTCTGTATATATAATTCTGTATATATTTTGAAAATATTTACATGTATATATTTATATTTATATAATGTATATTATATATAAATATATTTAATATACAAATTGAACATTTTTCTTAAATATATACATGCATGTGTGTGTATTTATATATACATTACAAATATACACAGTACACACACATATATGTAAACAAAAACTTTTATTTTGGATGTGATTAATCGTGATTAATCATTTGACAGCACTAGAAAAAATACAGAACACAATAAATTTTTAAAAGTATCTATAATTCAACTATCAACCGATACAATGTGCTTTCCTAATAGATGTATGTACAGAGAGATATACAGACAGACAGAGCGGCAGAATGATGGAATGACGGATAGAACAATAGATACAATGATAGAACGATAGAACGATAGATAGATAGATAGATAGATAGATAGATAGACAGACAGACAGAAAGACAGACAGACAGACAGATACACACTCTATTCAAATAAACATAAGAATATACAGAGATTTGATCCCTGATTTATGATCTGCACACACACACACACACACACACACACAAACTCCTACACACCCAAAGTTCATTCAACGTTCAGAACGAACTTAACCTTTCAGGTCAAAGTTGTTCCGTAAGTGATCTGCTCAGTATCTGCATGCAAATTCAGACTCACAGTGTGCTGTTGTTATGTAATTTACAGTTTCATCACAATAATGATATGCATTACAAAATAGCATCTGTTAAGTATTTCAAAGGGGGGTTGAAGGGGCCCATAATGTTCGGAAGGTCTTCCCATGGAATTCTACGGCTCACAATAGTCCTCTGCTATTTCAGTTCAGCTGCTGAACAGAACTAAAGAGTTCTGTCCTGTCATCGCTGTCATTTATGCAATACATAATTCATGTGTTTGCAACGCACATATGCATACATAACATGTAATGAGGGTGTTTTCACCAGCCGAGCTTCCAACAGGGGATTTCGACTTCCTTTCCTCTACATTAAAGCTGCCTGGTTTATATTCCACATTCCAAGTGTTGCACAAGATTACAGTATTACTGACCTTGGCTGACTGCATTCATTTTCACAGAAGAGTCTTGAAGATGAGGAGGAATGAATCTCTGTGGTTCTGGAGAGTGGAAATACTCTGGTGTGATGCTCTGTGCTGTTTCTCAGGGCATCTCACCCACCCAATGAAAGGTGAGTCATTTTGTGGCCTTGTTAGAGGAGACTGAGGAGAAAGAGAGAGAGAGGGAGAGAATTTGACAGGGCTATGCTGTTAATTGCTTCTTTGCAGGAGGCTTCGTCTTCACAAGGTCCCTCTCCCCCCTCCTCGCTTTCTCATTGTACAAAGACGTACAGGTGGAGAAAGCATAGCTAAAGGATTTGAGCCCGCCGTGCACCTGCCCCCTGAAGCCAGCCAAACACAGACAGACACTTCAGTCCTTCTCTACAGGAGTCCTGCTCTGTGGCCACAAAATCTCTAAGATCCGTTTCTCTCATCTTTGCTATCGAATCTTGTTGTCTTTTGTTGTGCTATCAAACTTGCTCTCGTTTCCCAGAGGAAAAGTTTATTGCTCTTTCACAGCTCAGGAGACTGAATAGAATTCTCATGTCTTTCTGGAACTCAGCTTAGATGTCTCCTAAAAAATTCTCCTTAGATTCTCCTAAAAGATCCTTAAGGGAAATAAAAAGACACAAATGAGATAATTACTGCCGTACAGCAATATAACATAGTATATATGAATGGAATTCATGTGGAGAACCAAATTTGAGCACAGTTTGAGACATTGTTGATGCAATGCACGAGACCTACAAAAACATCTCAAGTCAATCTCATTGCTGTCTAGGAGAAACATAAAATATACAACAACTATACTGTATATATATCGGGCCACTGCTGCATCCTCACTAAAGTTTATAATTTTCACGTCTTTTTATACCTTGCCAATTGAAACATTCAAGCGATTTTAAAGCGTTGAAGTGCAAGACAGCTCAATTTAGTACTCGTGCGTTCTATGTGTGTGTGTTCTGTGCACAGTGCGCACAAAGAGAGCCACGTCTCAGGCAAGGCCTCATATTTTCTTTCTGCATCTTTTTGCACTTGTACGGGCAAATATACAGTATACATAAATATGTCACATACCCCTCTTGGTGACCATCCTGTGAAAACAGTCGGTTACGTCTTAAGTGAACTTAAACAGCTGAGAAAGAAATCAGATGTGTATCACTATATTCGACAAATGCATTGTGTTCAAAGTAACCATGCCTAATTTACCAGCTGCTGTCAGTGTCCTTAAAGGGATAGTTCACCCAACTATCACAATGCATGCGTGTGGTATTGCTGACGCATGAGGCGGCGTTCTGAAATAGAACCTGGATGCGCTGCACCTTGTTTACAAGCAGAGGAATGCATATGCTGTACAGAACAGTCTTCAAAAACATGTCTGAAGATTACAAAAGAGAGGTTGACTTTTAATTTTTTGCCCAGCCTTACTTATTTGAACCAGAATATACAGACTATAAACTAAGAGAGATGGACGATTTACATCAGAATGCCAACTCCTGTGTCAGCAGCACCACACGTGGTACTCTCATGAACGTGTGCCAAAGACTGACACAGAAGAGAAGAAAAAAGCTCTCAGATTTAATCAAAAATATCTTAATTTGTGTTCCGAAGTTCTTACTGGTTTGGAATGACATTAGGGTGATTTATGGCAGAATTTTCCTTTAATCGCTTTAATATTAATGTTTAAAAAAAAAAGTGGACCAACTGGTATTGGTAACGACTACTGAAATGTAGGTACCATGACAACACTATGTTAAATGGTTTCATTTGATTTATTATTTGAAGGCCAAGTGCCACTAATGTAGTGTTTTTTTTTTTTTTTTTTTTTTTTTAAAGTTAAAAGGTTTAAATAAAGAAGTTAATGTTTAAGTATTATTGTTCTTTTTTTATTGTGGTATATCTACTTGAGTATCAAGTATCATGTACTTTTGGTGATATCAGTGCTGGCTACTAGATTTTTTGGTATCGTGGCTTCCCTAAAACATATACAATAATAATATAGGCTAATTCTATTCTATTTTATATATCAGTTGTTGTTTTTTTTTTAGCAGCCATTACTTCAGTCTTCAGTGTCATATTGTGCTCCAAATATCAATATGCAGATTTGTTGCTTAAAAATTATTTTAACAATGCTGAAAATAGTTTTTATTGTGTAATATTTTAATATTTTGTAATATTTTAGTGTTTTCAGGATTCTATGATGAGCAGACATTTCAAAAGAACAGAATGTATTTGAAATAAAAATGTTCTGTAATATTATAAATGTTTTCACTGATACTTTTAAACAATTTAATGTATACTTAGTCTCTCTCTGTTTGTGTGTGTGTGTGTGTGTGTGTGTGTGTGTAACCTAATAATCAAAGATATTTTGTTTTTGTTTTTTTCTGTTGGACGCTGCATTTCAAATTCACTGGGTTTCAATACACTGGATGGAACATACCATTCAGTTTGAACCAGTGTGACACTTCTGATCTGGATACTCTGTACTAATACGAAAACAATCTGAAACAACCTCCAAACACATGTCAAATAAATCAATGGCTAGACCCTGGTATAGGTTCTCTTAAATTCCTCAAAGAAAGGCAACAAAACAAAACAGGAGGTTTGGGTTCAAGGTAAGAAGGAGGCACCTCTAAAGAATGCAGATCAAAGCGACTCAACAACAGAGAAATAAATCAGTGTATCTAAAATAAATATTACAGGCCAAGAGCTCACAGCTCAACATGTGCTGTGGGCCAAACCTTCTAACGCTGCTTTTAAAATCTGGATCCTTTTCTGCTGCCACAAACACCTCTCAGAGCCCGTGCTGCATCATGCCACGTGAAGCCCACTCAAACCAATAATAACCTGTAACCTTGGAAACGAGGCACAGGCGCCAATAATTCTCGGCACACACTTTCAACACGTGTGCGGCTGGTGCGACATGCTCCCTGAGTGTGAAATACAACAGGGACTCCGGCATTTTGAGGACAATTTCTTTTTAAGAGCCCTCCATTTGTATTTAAATAGAGATGGGAGCTGAGGGAAAGAGCGTGAGGGGAAAAAAAGGAAAGGAAGAGGATCCATCCGAGCGAGCCATAGTTAAAGCAGCGGTATAAAAAAAACACTCAGTGTACGGTCAGGAATAAAAATAGATCTGAGCATATCCGCAGACACATACTAGCAGACAGATCAAATACTGTATTGCTTCTTTATGGTCTGACCTCGGCTCACGGCAGTGTATCCTAAAGGCCTCATTCCAGCTGTCCACCATATGCTGACATTCAAAATGTGTCCTGAGGACCCCAAGGGGGTCACTTTGAAACTACAGAAGGTTATGCAGTGGAAAAAGGGGGAAATTATATATGTTTGTGTATGCACACTGGTTATGCAGGGCAGCCTTAATCCTGCATTTTACTTTTATATCCTCTGTAAAGGAGATTTATTTGCCTCTCATCCCCTTAAAAGTGAGTCTTTTATGAGTGGGGCACCGCAGTGGGCTTGGGTAAGTGATGCACTATGGCTGCTCGGAGGCAGAGGGATGTCCGTAGGGAGCATGAGCCCTCTGAACTCGCGTCACATCTGCATTCAGCCCCATGCTTCACCTGCCTGCCTCTCTCTCTCTCTTTTCCTCTAGGGAGATTTAAAATAAGGATCAGGATGGATATTCAGCCAGATTCTTACTGCACACCAGGTAGCAAGGTGGTTCTCAAGTAGTTCGGCTTCACATTGGATATCAATTGCCGACCCAAAACAGTACCAAAATTGTAAATCATACAAGAGTAAAAAATATTAGATATATTAAAATCAAAATGATACCCCAACAATATAACAAAATTAATAACATTAAAGAGATTGAGTAGGAAACCTGATTTCTAAATGTCTCTCGAACTATGATGTCTTCACATTCTCTGAAAAAAATAAATAAATAAAAAATTGTGTGCAACTAATTGTTTATGTGCACTATTTAATACTTTTTTATTCAACAATGACATATTAAATTAATCAAAATTAACAATAAAGACAAACATTATATATATATATATCAAAGACCTTTAACAAAAAATGCTAAATTTTCACAAAAATATTAAGCAGCACAACTGTTTTCAACATTGATAAGAATAATAATAATAAATGTTTCTTGAGCAGCAAATCAGCATATTAGAATGATTTCTGAAGGATCATGTGACACTGAAGACATTAAAATTCAGCATTGCATCACAGGAATAAATTGCATTTTAAAATATATTTAAATTATTGTTAGTTAATTTGAACTGTCATATTTAACAATATTTTTAATGTAATTTTGATCAAATAAATTCAGCCTTGGCGAGCATGAGAGACTTCTTTTAAAAACCTCAATGACCAGATCCCGTTCTGCTCTCTCCTATCACTTTAAACTCTCCTGTCAAAATAAAAGGCAAAAATATAATTAAAAACACAGTTTCACATTGTGTATGGTACAAATGATGCTGAAACCCATATTTTTTAGGCATCTTTGCAGCAATCTCGACATCTACCTAATCTGACTGACTTCTACAAAAAGACAGATGATTTGTTGCAAAGCTCCTGTAACTCAACTGGTGAGAGTTTGAGTTTGAGTTTAGTTACAACTTTTTTTAATCCCCATGGAGTAATTACAAGTAGGACTACCAAAGTGCTGATACATAAGAAAAAATACAATGTTAAAAAGTACTGGGAAATAAAATGTAAAAAAAAAAAAAATAAACAATAACAATAATTAAAAAAAAAAATAAAAAAAAAATAAAATGCCAAATTTTTGGGTTACAACCCAGCAGACTTTCCTGCCAAATGGAGGCCATTAAAACAGCAGCTCTAGCTCTGAGATCATAAACGAAGGACAATCCTGGCAGTAATGGTTAACCTGAAGGTGGGCCGGTACAGTCACAGCCCCGCATGCTGTTGTTTGTCCCCGCTGTGTTTGAGTTGGGTGATCTTTCCACTCTGCTGACTGCTGAGTGATTGATGATTAGACGCTTTCCTTCCAATGTCTAACACGATTAGAGTGAAGGTCATACTTAATTCTTCAACAACAACCACAACTATCATCAGCAGCGTGTGTGATGGTTTCTACAGAGCACTCTGTCAAACACGGCGCTCAGACTGATCCGGCTAGCACGATGGCTTTCCAAAATGGCTTTCTGTCTCTCCATCCCTCCATCCCTCCATCCTTCTCTCATTTTTCCTTTTCCCAGGGCCTTTTCTCTTCATCTCCAGAGAATATGATTTGTCATGGTGACTGAGAGAGAGAAAGAAAGAAAAAATGTTTACTCTGGGAGAAAAAAAGTCTCTAACGCCCCTTAATGTATTCTTTTAAAAGAATCGACGCAGTGGCACAGAAAAAGATTAATTTATCACGCCATCAAGCACAGGAACCACTGTTGAGAGGAATGGGTGTAAATTGCAAGGCGATGACAATGCCTGCGTTACAGATGGATTTCTCTGTCTGCGTCTTCTATTGAGAAGGGGTGGAGGGTTCGGGGAGAAGGGGGGTGAAAAGCAATTTCGTCAGCGCTCGTCAAAACTTTCAGACGGGGGTAATTTTGATCCATTAGCTCACCTCCGTTCGCCTCCACCAATTCTCCACGTTTCACTTTTCTCTGCTTAAGATCTCGATGCAACAGAGACAGAGAGAGAGAGAGACAGAAACTCCCTGCGGCCATAAATGCATCTGTTTTCCATAACAACATACAGGTCCCATATACCCGAGCACCACAGATGCGTCTTCTCTCCATAAATGCTGATTAAGTCTTTGTTATATGTCTGAAATTACAAGAGACACCACACAGCATTAACCTGACAGATTTCTCACTTACACTTTCCTTGTAGTGAGGTTATTCAGCCAATCAGTGAAGGAGCCTATAAGAAAAGAGACAGAGTTATGCGCTCATGAATATTTATGTCGGGTTATCAGGGAATAGGTACAAAGGAGGTTTACTGATCAGACAAATCCAAAAGCTTCTCATTAGAAGAGCGTCTCTTTAAGTGCATCCCGAATGTTAATGGCAGGTCTACGTTTGAATATTAGCCCAACTAGGATAAATCACTGGTTCAAGCATACGCCATTAGTGCGAAAAGCACTCAGCGTTGTTGTAAATACATTAGTATTTGAGGTAAACAAGCCCCAAAAATGGCAGAACCCTTTTTATGTTCTGGAAATTAATTCCCATTTCTGCTTAAATCCTTCCAGACCTTTAGTTTTGGGTCGCCTGATTATCATCCCTAATAAAAATAATCTCACGAATTAGCCTGTTTTCATTTCTCGCCATAGCAACCGCTGCCTGGGATTTAAACAAGAAATCTCCCATCGGGCCGAGCGCACACCAGGTAATGCCGCAGCAGCGCCGGATTGATAAGGACTAGAGAGAGTGACGCCGTTATCTGCGAGGAGCGCCGTGTGTGAAGGATTAGCATGGATCAAGCTTATCCCGGGCTCGGCTGGCCAGCCGGAGCTCTTCCGCTCTTACCTCAGCGCTGCCCTGGGAAAACGGCCCTGGCTCCTTATCCCGACAGAGGGAAGCTTATAGGCTATCACACTTCCTCTGGTCAGCGCAATCCAGCACGAAGAGGATGGCGAGGGTGAAAGAATTACTCAGCAGGGCCTGATATGTCTCTGGCTGGCCTGGAATATGCCATAGTAAGGATTATGCAGGGATTTCTGGGAATCCTGGGCATGAGAGCGAAATGCATCGCTATAGAGGAAGTGCATGATGCTTCGGATGTATAGAAAGAGAATCCGTGGCGTTATTGTTTATTCATTAAAACGTTTCAGGCCTATCGGTTTCGTTTTAATAGCATTCAAGACCGCTCTCAATTCCACCTACTGTATGAAATGGAAAATGACTTTCTCTCGACTCATTATAAGATTATTTATGTTAAATTAGCGAAGTGTAAAAAAGGACGATAAAAAAAAATTAAATTGCATGGAAATTTTGTCAGGTGTTCCAAGGAAGGAAATGAAACGGAGAGGAGGCGAGCTAATAAAGAAAACATGTTGTCAGTTTGCAATCTCTCCCACTTCAAACATAATTCAATTTCCGCCATGAAAGGAGATACAGCTTTTAATTAAATTTGTTTTAGTTTTTTACCGAGGTGCAATAGGTGAGAGACCTCAATTATAACATTTCTAATTAAGAAAAAACGCATGCACACACAAATAAATAAATAAATAAATGAGCAAAATGGAGAAAGAAACTTGAGACGCTTATGAAGTCGCCACTATCACATTGCACATATAAGTGGAGGAGAGAATCTAAAATTGAAAGTGACAGTGGAGCCTTTGGAAGGCAGCATTTGATTTCCAAATTATCATATTTTCTCAGTCAATAATGAAAAGCTTATGATAGCTCCTCAGTAGCTGCGCCGGCAGCCTTTAATAAGATAGGACCAGTGAAGCAAGGGATAGTGCTGAACACAGCTCTGTCTGTACACGCGCATATGTGCGTGTGCGCGTGTACGCTCTTATAGCTCAGGTTACATTCCTTGCAGGTGTAAGATTACAGAGTCTTGGTTTTTAATATCTAAGGCATGAAATGGAAACGGCATTTGGTTCTTGATTAGAATTATAGCAGCTTGAGTATGAGGAATAATTTGATTTAAAAGGACAACTGCATTTACGGCCGGTGGCTGGTTTACGGTAACCTCGTCTGGAGTCACAGCCGTGTTTAAAAAAACTGCCAATGAAAACCATCTCCATCCCCCAAAACGCACGCCGGAGATGCTTGTCAACACAAAGAGCTGAAGATAAGCTATAACCTGCGGCACGCAAATGAATTGTAGCGTTTTTAGGGCGAGCACCCCTCATTGATTTGTGAATGTAATCTCCGGTGATGAGCCGTAGAAGGTGAGCGTTTGCATACTGCAGTGATTACAGGCCTAGCCACCGCTGCACACTTCATTAGGCAGGGCCGACGGTGAAGCTCGACGGCAG
This sequence comes from Spinibarbus caldwelli, assembly GCA_039654775.1. NCBI lineage: Eukaryota > Metazoa > Chordata > Actinopteri > Cypriniformes > Cyprinidae > Spinibarbus > Spinibarbus caldwelli. The sequence goes on from CM077258.1 coordinate 7,483,671, forward strand.
TCTCGAGGATAATTGTCTGAGAGGGGGTCAGAAGAAATGTTGCAGGTCCCGGGCAGGCGGTTTCAGTGAAGGCCCGCAGGTCTGCTCGAGGGGCCAAAGAGCAGCGGGGAGTGATTTATCAGGGGAGGCTTCATCCCTGATGAGAGAGCTCTCGCTTGGCTCGGTAGAACCGAACATGACTTGTAGCGTTGACAAGGTGCTATGCATTAGCTTACAGGAAAACCTCAACAGTCTTTTTTTAATCTTAAAGTTTGTGACACACTTCAAGGCTGAGAAACTGAGATGTGGCTCAATGATGCCGCTCTGTAAAAAAACCAAAACAAAACATGAATTATTCATGGATTACCTCACAAGTCTGCAGGGATGTGTACTCAGAAATATGCTAATATTAACTGACTTGTCAATTTCACTGACTTGATGTATAGTAATCATAAAAAAACGGACAATGCAAGTCCATCCATAACGCTAAACAGGTGGGCGTTTGAAAATTAGACAATACAAGTCTAGTGTAAACTCTATGACAGAGGGGGGTGGTGAAAAAAGAGAGAATTTTTATGTCAACTTGAATATTTTATATACAAATATGTTTCTGTTCTCACTGCGAAAGCTTTGTTGCAGCATGTTATTTGATAGAAAAGTTTGTCTTTGTTAGTTTTTCTTTTTGATGTAAATTCTAATAAATTCCTGCCAGTGTTATAATTGTTAACCAAAATTAAAACCAAAACTATTAAAAATACAATAAAGCTCTTGTAAAACAGTTTTTTTAAAAAAGAGTTTTAATTTCCTGGTTAAATAAAGGTTGAATGAATGAACGCTAAAATATAAATATTAGATGAAAAACCTTAAAAATTTAAATTAGAAAACCAAAATTAAGAAATGTTGCATTTAAATTACAAATGTTGCAAATAAGTACATTTAAATGAACGTAGTAAATAAAAGAAAAATAAAGCTAAATAGAAATATAAAAAAAGAGTAAGTAAAATTTATAAAAAAATAATAAATTAATAAAAAATGACAAAAACATGTAACAGAATTATTAAAATGTAAAACTGAAAATACAAAAATAAAAGATTCTAGATTTTAATAAACGCTGTAATAGTATAGACAATATTAAACAATACTAAAATAACACTGGATTAAACCACTTTATAGAAGCAAAATTGGTTGCAAACACTGTTTCATGTTGGCTTTAACCCATTATTGCCCAGTTTTCACCAGAGATGTCACAATTAGAATTATTTGCATATTTTTTTTTTATATGAAAACGCAGTGTTTAATTATAGCTTTCATATAAAGATTGTTTAAATAGAGCAAATTTAATGAACAGTGAACTCTTTATATACAAACATCTATCATTACAAAGAATGCATTTCTTCACTATCACTATGCCATTCCGAAACCTGCAATGACAAAACAAGACATTAAAGAAAAGTAAGCAGTCAATCTTTTCGATGCAATTACATGGGAACTTCAAACTTCAAAAATGACCTTCTATGGTCATACTACAGAATGTAAGTTTTAAACATGTATTTAATCATGATTTAATTTTTTTGCATTGGCTTCAGAAGACTTGGAATATAGTGCATGAGTCATATAACCACTTTTGTGATATTTTTATGGTGCTTTTGCACTCTTTTGAACTTGAAAGCTCTGACTCCAATTCACTGCATAGAGAAAGAGCTACCAACTGAGAATATGGTGATGTATTGATATATATGCGAATATAGAAGTCAGTAAGAAGTACTTTGAAAAAGTAATCCTCAAATTAAACATGGTTTCTGTTCAAGTAGACTTGGTGGACACTGCCAAACACCAAACATGTCAAAGCAGCACTTCTAGCCCCTCTGTGAGGAGATTACTGATCTCTTTGGAAAGCGCGTTCCACCTTGACCATATCACCATCCTGGCAAGGGCGTCAAACAATCAGTACAAGCCCTACTGTTAATGGCCACATAAACATTATTGATGCCTCCAACAGCTGATGATTTATGAGGCCAAAACTATATTACATCTGTAAGAGAAAGGATCATTAGAATTTGCCTTCTACTAGCTGACAGAAACTACCCATTTATGAAAAGCAGCCAGTGCCTTGTCCTTCCTACTAACCTTTCTCTCGTACAGAGAGACAAAAGAACAGAGGGTGTGATAGGGAGAGAACGAGAGAGGGATAGACTTTGAGAGAATCTAACATTTAAAGAGAGCCCGGCAGTGGGAGGCTGCGTCTTATCGCGCACATAGACTGTCAGGGCATCTCTGACCCTCTCATTAGATATGCAAGCGCATTAGCCGGGACGGCTGTCTGCTAAAGGTCAGGCGGGGAGGATGTTGGGACGCATGGAAGGAGAGGCACAATCTTCAGCCTCACCCCTTTGAACTTCAATCACTCCGGCCAGCGCTTAATAGGCCTCTGGGGAGGTTCAAAGCAAGCGAGATGGTGGAGGGAGGGAAAGAAATGTAAAGAGACATCACGCTACCTTGACATTTTAATTAAGACTCTCCTATTAACATGCACGGAATTGTGGGGAAAAAAGACACCTAATGTAAATTCATGAAATACTAGGAATGCTGTAGATGGGCTTCCTTTTTTTGCAAACATGAACCATGACCTGAACAGAAAAAAAATAGGGGAGGAAGCAATAAGAAAATGTTTTGAAAGGGTAAAGAAAAGAAAGCGGAGAGCTGCAAAGTTGGTGACAGAAACTTCACATTTTTGCAACCATTTTTAGCATTATTTTAGGATAAATTTTCATTGTAGACATAATCAAAAACCCATTGATTCCACACCCGCTGATGTCTACTTTTGCTTAACAACAGCACTTGACCAATTACACTACAGCAGTGGTTTTCAAACTGGGGACTCCCAAAGTAAAATGAAATGAAATGAAATGAAATGAAATAAAATAAAATGTTGACAGCCATACTTTAGGTTTCTATATTTAATGCAAGTTTTTCAGGGATCAGTCACAAAGGCGATCACATTCGGGGGACTGTATTATCTAAAAGTTTTAAAATCCCAGCATTACAGGACTGAAACAACCAAAAAACTGACACACTTCACTTAACACCACAAAAAGGACACACAATCTCATGTGCATGAACAACACACTCAAATACAAGCATATCGCCTTCTACTTTTCTAGAAATTACAGTTGCACCTTAGACACTGAACTCAACAGACTTTCCTTTAGTTCCTATTTTGACAAATCCCATCTTGAGCTATGAAGAAAGAAGCAGGTATTGATCCAGGGGGCACCTAATTTATCACACTGCCTGAAATCCTGAAAAAAAATATTTGACCAAGGGGGTTATTCAATACCATTTTCTCCATCTATCCGCAGAATTAAACCAGTCTTTTTTTCTAGCAAAAAGTGAGTGATGACAGCTGTCAGACAGATGAGATTTGTGACAGAAATTCTCTCTCTCTTTCTTTCCTTTCCTCTCCACTGGCTTCATTTTCACCATGAATAGACTTTCAGGCACCAGGCTATTGACACAGAGATATGCGCACAGTGTCGTTCAAATGTACAAGAAATCCCACACATGGAACAGTATCAAAGCAATTACCTCTTACTATAGAGCACTACATGAAAGCATGAGCTAAAGTGCTCTCCGTCCATTCCAAACTAAAACTGCATTGAAGAAATTGTGACTCCCCTTGTGTAGTGAGACTCAAACACATTGCAGAGACACGATGGGCCAAGCTGCTTGAATCAAATGGCTCGTTTCCACCGAGCGGTACAGGTCAGTACAGTACGGTACGGTACGGGACCGAACACCCTGATCCAGCTTGCGTTTCCATCACCAACAGTACCCTTACTTGATAGGTGTGGTGTATGCTGGAAAGTAGCGATCGACAATAAAGCGTGACAATAAGCACAACTCAGCCTCTTTTTGTTAAATGTCAGTTTTAATGAACAATAACAGGCATTATAAAAGTATAAGTACAAAGTATAAAAGGCTTATATAAGAGGAAATAAAGACAAAAGCAAACAATTCAGTCAAACGTATGCTACAAAGTCAGCACTGTACTACGGTAAAGTTCAAAATAAATATATAAAGTTAAACATAACTTTGTGCTCAGCCAAAACGATATGACCAGGAACAAATAATAGATTCATGAGACCACGAATACCTGTTAAATATACCCAAAACTAATTGTATCTCATGTTTAATCACTACAGAGACATCAGAGCCAGCGGCAAATGTCGGAAGGACTAGCCGAGCGTAAGGCTGCTCGAGGCGGATACATGAGCAGTGAGTGCCCGGTGATCACCTGGAGCTCCGAAATTGGCATAGAAAATTTTCAAATAGGCACTATCTTTATAAATAAACCGCAGATTTGAGTTTTAAACAACTACATTCTTGCCTGAAAATCTCAAAAAACTAAATTTCATGACAAAATAACAGTAATATTTTGAAAATTACGCAGGTTTTTGGGCAATGACGTTGCACAAGTCCACAAGAACAGACAAGAAGAACACATACTGAGAAAAAGCTATTGTCTGTATGAAAATATAAAATTATAAAATACACTATTTTTTTTGCGTTTGCACACTCTGATGTAAATAAGCCCAACACTCATGGACAGCAGAGGACAGGGCCCCAATGGAAGGGTACCAAAAAAGTGGTACGGTACGGTTCGCTATTTTGGTACCATTCACAACTTCTGACGATGGGAACAGAAATAATTGCGTACCGTACCGTACTATACCGAACCGTAATGCTCAGTGGAAATGAGCCAAAAGTGTTGGACATTAGCAAACTTTTCTCATGAGTACATGGAATCCATTGAGAACAACACTAAAACCTTGATGCTCTGCATTTGCTTGGGTGATCTAGGGGTTGCTAAGACACTGCTAAGTGGTTACTAGAGTGTTCTGGGTGGTTGCTTACTAGACCAAGTTAAAAGATCCCACCATTAAATCTATACAATATTTTGGAGATATGGTTTAGGTTTCTTTTTTATGTTTAACTCTAATGGATTTTTTTTCCATTGTTTTAGAGAGTCAAATCATTTAGACAAAGCCAAAGATGCCAAAGATACACAAATACAAAAATCGCATTGTGCATTGTGATATTTGCATTATAGGGAGCATTTTTAAAACAAAGACCAAAACAAAACAAAACAAAACAAAGAGCGAAAAAAAAAAAGCAAAAAAAAGCAAAAAGCAAAAAATAAAAAATAAACAAATAAACAAAACAAAACAAAAAGCAATAAAAAACAAAAAAAACAAAGCAAAGCGAAACAAAACAAAAAAGTAAAAAACAAAAAACAAAAAAGCAAAGCAAAGCAAAACACAAAACAAAATAAAAAAGCAAAAAAACAAAATCAAAAAACAAACAAAAAACAAAACAAAAAGAAAAAAAACGAAGCAAAGCGAAACAAAACAAAAAAACAAAAAACAAAATAACAAAAACAAAACAAAGCAAAACAAAACACAAAACAACAAAAAAACAAAAAAAACAAAAAAAAAACCCATAACATACAAACAAAAAAAGTCATGTTTTTTAAAAGACTATTTGGAAACTGCCATAGATTTAGGTTTCTTTTAATTTTCTAAAAAAATAGATCTAGCTATAAATTATTAATATATTAGAATATACTTACATTAATGTATTTATATTACATGACATATGGCATATTGGCATATTAATACAAAGTTATAAAATAAAGTTATACAAACTGGATACTATAAACAACAATAATGCCATTTTGGAAATGTAAGTTAAGTAAGTAAGTAAATAAATAAATAAATGTTTTTTTAAATAATTTTTAAATAAATATTTTTCTCTTAACTTTTGCACCACATTCCAGCCCCCTGGTTTAAATAATAATAAAACAAACAAAATAAATAAATAAACCCTAGCTTGAAGTGATGTATGAGCAATAGTTAATTAAAATAGCTATAACCTAAAAAAAAACAGACATACTGACTCCATAAGAGCACTCTAAAAAGTTTTCATCCACACCTCTAGTGTCATTGTCAATATATTGCCTATCCTTCCACAGGCGAGCCTGTCCTAGAGTTATGAGAAGAAAGCGAACTATTACAACATCAGTACAACTGCGTGTACATACGGTCAGGGAGGGAATCTATTAGAGTAACCTTGAAGGGTGGGGGCAATAGCAGGATATATGGGGCCACTCACCTCTACGATGGGTTTTGTGGTTTTGGAAGGTCCATAACTCAAAGCCCCAGTGCTCGCAAAGTAACACGGAGATGCAAACAGGAATGGGGGGAGCTGGAAGCACCCGAAGTTATCTCCTGCATCCTAGGTCACAATACGTTACGATGCACTACTATAACTCTCTTGCCCACGGCTGCTAACCGTGGCTTCATCATTAAAGTGATGGCAAAGTGCTGGTAGAGAAAACACAGTACAAGCCCCTGCAGCGTAGATCACTTAGACATTGTAAAGGGGAAAAGAACAACAGCAAGAATCTAAACAAAATCAGATCAGATGTAAATGAAATGCAGATTCAAAGTGTTTTTCAATCACAGGACATTTCGTCTTGTTCTTTTATTGCTGTCGCTACACCTCTGTGAGGAACATAAAGGCTTTTTTTTCCTCGAGTGTCGCCGAAAACGGCACAAGCAAGTTCTGTTCTCTGTGTGAGGTTGTGTACAAATAAACCGCACGATGATCGGCTGTCAAAACGGTAAATTGTGCAAACTAAGCATGTGAATTTGAATTTGTTTGTGTCACAGCACATGTGGGGCATTCCTGGAAACAATAGCAGGCAAGGCGAAGAAACAATCAGAGCCCGAGTCGCATCTCCAGTCAAGAGATTGTTCTATTGTTTTCTATCAAGCTCGCGTTGTATTCTCCAGCACGGAGACAACTTTCTTTGATTTTTTTTTTTTCTTTTTTCAATATTTCAAGAGGAGTGAAGGAACTGTTTCCTGTCCTGCTCCATTAGACACGAATTGTTTCAGGAGGGGAAAATTGGTTTGAAAATTGTGTTGTTTATTGTTCAAAGAAAAACATGCATAGCGTAGAAAGGGGACCGGGTCTCGAGATGTCCTCTGGGCACAGGTTCGACTGGAATCTGTTATGAAATGTTCAGCCCTGGGAAACATTTGGAAAACTGATTGGTAATTGGACAAAGCATTTTCAAGACAAATGTTCTGGTGAATGACCATACATATAATGCGTTCGGAGGTAAGAAACTGACTGAGGCGTAATGAAACAACCTTCATGGAGGCCCTAACATAATAGCAACACGGTTCCTCATATGTATCTACTAGCAACATGAGTCTCTCTCTGGTTTTGACAAAATTTTCTGCAGTATCTGAAAGCAAGATAATTACGGACACAGCTACCAGACCAAGAAGCTCAGCGTAAGGTGAGATCTGATAAGCAGTGCATTATAATGTTTTTTTCCCCCAAAGAATTGTGATGAACCTATTGTTAAAGAGGGTGAGGAAACCAAGGCCATTCATGTGCGTTTGATAATAGATTCTAATTACATAAAAGCCACGTGTCACACTTTTGTCTCATAATTGCGCCTATTGTGCCATATCTGAGTGAAATGTACTCAGTCGCTCATTCGTAGTCTGTTATTGTGACCATCTCTTTTCACATGTCATCATAACAGGTCACCTAACAAAGAAGAATATTATAGATTATAGAGCCTATAATGTTATAGAGTTTCTGCTCAGAAAGCCTGCATAGGCATGCAATATTATTTTATTATTTTTAGAGTATTTTACAAATGTTTTCTTTGCAAATATGATGACAATAATAATGAGAATATAATAATTAGTTTGTCATTTGACAAAAGAGATTATTATTATTATTATTATTATTATTGTTATTATTCTTTTTATCAAGTGACGTACAGTAATACTCACAACAACAATAATAATTATTAATTATTGTTAATATCATTATTGTTGCTGTTAATATCATTATAGATGTCACTTGACAAGAGAGCAAAAATAAATAAATAATAAATACATAAGTAATATATACGTCACCAGGGGCCTGTACCATGATGGTAGATGAACAAATTCAGAGTTACAGGATTAGTTTTGAGTTGACAAAACCAAACCACTCCAATCCAGCTTTATTGGTACCATGATGCTGATCATCAACTTTCTTTGTCAACTCAGGCTTTGATCCTGAGTTTGTAGAGCACGTGCACATGAATGTGTGACATCACTGGCGAACAGCCAATCACGAGCCTTGGTTAAAGGTTTTGCTAAAGGTTAAGAGATTGAAGAATATGATTAATTTAAATGCATTTACAATGAAAAAAGTACTTGTTCATGAAAGAGTACAAATAAAACAAATTATCTTGTTTTATCAGTGCAGTCACAAGTGAAACTTGTTAAATTAGTTTATAGAGTTGGAAATATACAGCGATACAGACTCGAACATGTAAGGTCACATGTAGTAATTTTTAAAGCATTATCTATTGATTATACAACTTATATTACATACGATCTGTATATATTCATTTAAAATAAATGATTTATAATAACTGTTAAGCTAAAATTGCTTTAATAATAATATAAATCATTTAATTATATAAATTATATAAAATAACTAAGTAATTAAAGCCAAACAATTTTGTTTTTAGTACTAGTGACCTTTAATTTGGAGCAAGATAAATTGGGGGAGTGGCTTTTTTGTGTCAGACATGTGTCACTTTGCTCACATCTGATTGGTCCAATTTCAGTTTGAGATCTCTAACTCTGAACATAACCTGCCCCGGAGCAGGTCTGCAGTGGAGTGTAAGTTACTATGGCAATTATTGCAGCTAAAAGCCAAGCTACTTTCATGGTACCTAAAACCCAGGATTGGTGCAAACTAAACTGAAACTTACCTGGCTAGCCAGCTAATCCGGCTTCATGGTACAGGCCCCAGATGATCAATAACAACAACAACAGCAACAAAAACAACAACAATTATTATTATTATTAATTTTATTATTATTATTGCTGTCTTTTGTCAAGTGACAAATAATTGTTGTTGTTGTTAATATCATTATACATGTCACTTGACATTAGAGCAATAAATAAATAAATAACTTGCATGCCACCTGAAAAAAGCAATAATAGTAATTATTATTATTATTATTATTATTATTGTTGTTGTTGTTGTTGTTGTTGTTGTTGCTGTTGCTCAACAATAAAAATCATTGTTGATACTGATTATTATTATACATGTAATAACATTATTATTATTGTTGTTGTTGCTAATATCATTACGTCACTTGACAAAAGAGAGCAATAATAATATAGATAATAATTAATAATTCAATTGCTTATATTGTTGAGCAATAATAATAATAGTTATTATTATTATTATTATCGTTGTTGATATTTATTATTATACGTGGATTATATATTATTTATAAAAATAGAAAAAAGAAAAAGAAAGCCTGCAAGGCGTACAATATTATGAACTTTTCTACGCAGATGATCGTGGACACGGCTGTCAATATTTAAAATAAATAAATAAATAAATTCCATGATATTTTATATGATATTTTAAGTGTAAATGTAAATGATATGCAACAGTAATTATATAATATCCAATGATGTACTTCCTGAATCAGTCATTTTTATTTATAGTAATTTTGTCCTATAAACTTTTCAGCTGACAACTCCTTTCATAGTGTATTGCCTATGAGTGACAGAATTATTTTTATGCATGCTATGGATCCTTATTGCTATCAACTATAATCGTTCAAAGTAGGTTATTCAAAATTGTAGCAAACTAATTACAGAACACATCTCCTGTAAAACGACTAATCTCACAGATAGCCTGCAGTGCAGCCACATTTTTTGCTATTTTCTTGATCCCAAAAGTAATTACATTTCCCTCTAGATAGAGAGAGTGGGGGAGAAGTGAGAAAGAGAGAGAGAGAGATAGAGAGAGCTAAAGATACAGAGGGAACTGCTAAGCCACTCCTCTTACCAGATATGACCTTCATTTGAAAAATGACATCTGAAGATGCAATTAGGCCGATAAGCATTATTAGCCTTATTTGGATGGTGGATACGTTTGATAAGTTAAAACCTTCATATAGGTAGTTAATATACTGAGCAATACCATTATGAAACTACACGCATTAAAGTGTCATACAGTATCTTTCTTTTTTACAATGAACTGTACGTCAAATTACAAAGCTCAATTCAAGCAGTAATTGACGTAGGTAAGGATAAAGGATACAAGGACTTTTTCTTCCTTTTTTTTTTTAACCCTTTCGCATAATGGCTATAAAATAAAAATAAGTTTCTTAAGAAATAATACACATATAAAGTATAGAAACCAAAACATTTTTGTAATATAAAATCCTCAGAAAATGAAAAAAAAATAAATAAATAAAAATAAATAATAATAATAATAACAAAATAAAAAATCTAAAATACCATGTTAAAACCATGTCCTAGATAAGAGTATAAGTCACTGTCACATTAGTTTTCACTGGTTATCCAGCAAAAATAAACATTTTACCAGTTTGTAACAGTAACAGATTAGTGTTATTGATGTAAAACCAATGCAAGACCATCGTAAATGGAATGTAATATGTTCCAAACTGGTGTAAGTTTTATTTTCAGTAAAAAAAAAAAAAAATAAAATAAAATAAAATAAAAAATAAAATAAAATAAAATAAAATAAAATAAAATAAAATAAAATAAAATAAAATAAAATAAAATAAAATAAAATAAAATAAAATAATAAAGGGTCAGACAGGTAGAAAACCAGTAGCTTTTTCAGTTTTTACATTGTAAGGTCTAGTTTGATTATATTTATATAGTGTGAATAAGTTGCATGTGTAACATGAATCTAATCCATCTTATATGGGACAGATTCATATTCAAAAACTGTTCAATCATGAATCTTTTATTGTAATACAATAGTTGACAATGACAAAATATGTTGAGATCCACCTAAATTATTAATACAGACTAATAAAGGCTTTCTTGACATTGGTAGGGACATGCTGTCCATCCGCAAATCCACATCAATGCATTCTGTACCTCATGAGACACTCACACACACACCAACTCATTTGTGGTATCCAGACGGAAATACAAGTATATCTGTTGTTCTAGCATGTTTGGACTGTCAGGAGAGCTTGTTTCTCCTCCAGTCACCCCTCTTCCCATCCTGGGTCTGGGCTAGTGAGAGTCTCCTGCTGGGGGAGAGACTGTCAGAGCTGGAGGTCTTCACATGGGTGGATGTGATTGACCTTGACAGGCTGTTTGTTCATCTTCCACCTGGGTACGCTCACAAGCCTGAACTCTACTTGGCTCTGACCATTATTCTTACTGACGAAAACATAAACCTTAAATTATATAAAAAATATATGAACATTGGGAAAACCTGAATTTAAAAAAAAAAACATATACGTATTTCCACAACATCCCCCAAATTATGAGGAAAAAGTTGTCAATGGAATCTGCTTATGATGTAAATGTGTAAATATATCAGTATTTCTTCACTTTTGGACTAAAAGCCCTAATGAATGCTGTTTAGTGAAGAACTTTGAATGCAAATAAACCAGAGCAGACATGATTGAATATGAATGTGCATTGTTATTTTACACAAAATGTCAAAACCGATTGATTTTGCATATTGATTTTGCACTCCTGACATAAATTAGTAAATTACTGTCAATGTAACTGAGTTTTATCATAAACAGTGGTCAAATAACCAAAGCTGGAGTTTTAATGATACACAATTTGTCAAGATCAAATAAGAGTGTGATGATAATAGCGTGCAGTTTAATGCACACAACAATAATCTGAGGCAATTTTTGCAGGTTATTTATTTATTTATTTGAGTTTGTTAAGCCAAATTTGAACAGTAATGATACAATTATAAATCAAATTATAATGAAATATAAAAGGTACCATTCAAAAATATCAGTTGATTTGTCTTGACCAATAAACATTTATTAAAATCCAAATATTTAATTATTTAGAATATAATAAACAATAATTGAATACATAATTCTATAAATTTGCATCATATAAAATACTTATGACAACCTGTCAATTAAAAAAAAAAAAACTGAACTGAACAGATGTGGAAAAACATCACATAAAACAAACTTCCAAGAATATGTACCTTTAGTTATATACATTGTTTAAAAAATGGGCAAATAAAAGATTGGAGTTCAAGAAAATACTATTTCAGGCTTTCTAATTCAAAATATCAAAATTTTATTTGTAATTAAATGTGTTATTTGCTGTTTCTTTGGAATAATTTACTAGCAATTTCTGAGCATTTTTTTTTCAGTGTAGTTAATTCTTGTTTAAATGTATGCAAGTGGTTGCAATTTATTCAGATTTTTATATAAGAACTAAAGTAAGAATTTAGTTTTTTTTTTTTTGTTAGTAAATTACAATTCTAAAAAATATCTCATTTAAAACAGCTTTAAATTAGGTGTGTGACAACTAGCCCCGGTGTCCCTAACAGTTTTTGCGTGAATAACATCACAAAGCCATGCGCTTCTGAGAAGCACTCCTATTTGTCTTGTTACTAAAACTCTTCATGTAATATGTTTCTCATGAAAGCACAGCAATTCTTGCACTTCATAGAAATAAATAGTCAGTATGACTCTCTCGTTGCACAAAAAAGAGCTTAAATTGGTGGTTTCGTGTGCCTGGTGTAACAGGGATGTCAGTGAGCCTGGAGAGACCGTGATGGAGTGTCATACAATGGTAACACAGCACAGCTGCATTAAAGACCAGCCCTAATGAGGATAAATGTTCCACGGCTCATGTCAAGGTTCACTGTATCACTACACAGGCCACATCATTTAGCTAGGGGAACGCAAACACAGGGAGGGGACACAACAGGGCCCTTCACCACACTATGCCTTATTAGTGGTGCTTGCTAAGGGAAGCATCACTACTATTGCTCATACTAAGGGTTGGGGTTTCAGAAAACTCCTAACCATAAGTATTAAACTTATTGTACTTTTGGACATGAATGGTGAAAATGTTCAGAGAATGATTAAAAAAAAAAAAGATCAGACAATGATTTTCAGACTATAAGAAAGAAGAAAAAACAAAACAACAACAATAACAAATCTTCTGAAAAACTTAAGCAACCACCTGATAGTAAAAAGTGATTTGTTTTGTAGTATAATGTAATCAGGTTGATTCAGCTATATTAATCTTATTTTTTTATTGATAATAAATTATGGAATATATTAATAATAGCAAAACCAACATTTTATTTATTTTATATCCACAATTTTTATTTTAAAATGTATTTATTTATTTATTTATTTATTTATTTATTTATTTATTTTTACATGGAATCACCCAGAACACCCTGCAAACCACCAGAAACTGCCATTGTCAATCATTCCAACTCAATGAAAACTAATGATTTTTATGATTGGACTGGTAATTAGGTAAATGTAATCTAATGCAATCTGGTTGGTTCAGTCATATTAATCTTAATATGTTTACATATTAATAATAAAAATACTATAAATAAAATTAATAACTGTTTTTAATTATATATAATATTAACTAATATTCTTAATATTCAGTAATATTTTAAATGAATCCAGTCACAAAAATTGAATTCAGAAAAATAAAATCAGAAAACACAGAAAATGTAATGTAAAGTTTAATGAATTCAATTGATAAAATTTAACCACTAAAACAGAACCCAGAAAATGGACACTTTTTAAACTTGCTAAACTTTTAATACATTTTTGTTACTGTGTAAACTACATAAGTTTCATTATTTCAATTAATTTTTTTTTTTTTAATCACTAAAATTTTATTTACCTTTTAATTTTTTGGGAAAAATAAAAAGCTGAATTTTCATAGGCCCCTACTGTTGTAGTCAGATTGATTCTGTCATATCAAATAATTTTATTTTAATAAAACCAGTTAATTTACATCTTACCACAGCATAAAACACATCTTTTAAAGTTACCTAACAACATATCTTCAATTTATCCACCTAGAACACACTAGAAAGCATCAGCAACACCCTAGCAACCAACTAGAACACCCTAGCAACACACCTCATGGCAACAAGCTCTTGCACAAACACCATTCACATTTTCTTCACACATTTAGTCAGCTGTTTACAGTGAAGCGAGTGTCTCTATCTCTCTACTGTACTACTATGAACTCCCTTAGGGTGTACAGAGAATATGACACAAACTGCTTTCTGGAGGTGTGCTGTTTTATTGCTGCTGTGTATGTGTGTGTGTGTGTGTGTGTGTGTGTGTGTGTGTGTGTGTGCGTGTGTGTGTGTGTGTGTGTAAGTGTGTGTGAGAACGCTAGGTTTGGGGTTATGTGAGTGTGCTGTATGGGTTGCTACTATATTAATGAATGCCGCTGTCCAAGCTGAGCGTTTGACTGAGATGTAAAGAGAGATCAGACAGAGAGTGTGTTTTGGATGGACAGGTCACTTAACATGCAGCCTCCCAAAACAAACAGCAAGAAACACAACAGGCCTTTACCCCTGCAGCAGTTGTCAGAGAGACGGAGCGAGAGAAACGAGAGAGAGAGAGATAGAGCGATAGAGAGAGCACGTCTCCAGAGGTTTAGAGACAGAACTCTGCCTCTAGCTGAAAAAGGGAGACTGTCCGAGCGAAAAAGACTGGAGAGGGATGGAGAGACAGAGAGAATCAGTTAAAGCGAGCTTGAGAAGGAAGGGTAACTAGAGTTGCTGGGTGATACAGCTATAAAATATCTATATGTCTCTCAATATTTTTGAGCTTTTTTAATGATCTTCAATACAACTGTGGTTTCAGGTGTGTTCTGATGGGCCACAGAGAGAGAAAGAGAGAGAGCGGAGAAGAAATAATGCTGAATGCCATTAATAACATTTTTCAGCATAGAAAAATAAACCTGCCTTTCAGAAGAATGCTTACCTTAGCTTTTGTTGTTTTGTTGTTGTAACTTCTATCCAAATTTGTCCTGCAAACATGGACACAATCAAAATAAACAAAACCATTCATGATTTAAAAAAAAAAAAAAAATAGAATACGGACTATGTCATAAAACTTATGTAACGCAATAAAGATAAAAAGTCAAACTGATGTTAAAATATTTAATGCATAAAGTTGAACACAAAAAATCTAGATCTAAATGAATCAAGAAGAATGAATCATTTTACTTGCATGCACAAATAAAACAATTCAATGTTTAACTAGATACATATATTTTTTACTAAGCAATACTTGAAAAATGCCACATAGGGACTAACTTTTGGATGGTGATGCAACCAAATCAGTGAATCAAAGTTTTGACTAAATTTATTCATTAAATTTGTTTTTAACTAACCCATAGAATCAATGATTCATGAATCATATTTATAAACTCTAAAGGCCAGTTCACACCAAGAACAATAACAATAACTACATTAGCATCCACACTAGTACAAGATAACCCTCTGTTTATTATAAGTGTGCACTGCTGTTTTGTCTGCTACTTTAAATGCTCATTAAAGTCAGATGGATTCTGATTGGCTGTCAATGTTTTTAACGTTCACCAGATGGAAAAAAAAGCGATTCCAATGGTATTGTTCCTCTGTGTCATTATCATTGTACAGTAGCCGTAGCATGGACTTCCCTATTCTCAAAGAATTACTTTGCGATACCTTTATAGTTATTATTAGAGTTATCATTCTTTGTGTGCACAGGCCTTAACTCATGTGTTGCCAAGTTTGCAGTTTTCCCACGGAATTGGGATACTTTTATAATAATGCCGTGGGATGCTTTATTAGTCCGCGGGTTGAAGTGAAACCCCCCACCACTCTGAAACATGATTTTTGACCAAGGTGGAACCCCTGGAAGGAGTTTTTGACCCCATGGAACGCATTTGGAACGATTTTGATAGCCATTTCCCACTGGAACATGATTGGGCTAGTTTTAGCTGTGATGGGGCTAGTTTTGAATACCAATTGGGTTGTTTTTTATGTAGACCTGGCAACCTTGCCTTAACTGTTTTTGCTACTGAGATTTAACGCTGAAGTGTCTCAAATGGCATGAGTTTGGGACAGGACGATCTGTTTGTCCAACCAATGGAAGACGCAGAGTGCCAGTTTAGTGTAGTTTAACAATTAAGTTTTAAATAAGAGAAGCTAGTGAAACATATTTATACACTCTCATTGTAAAATAATAATAATAATAATAATAATAATAATAAAAAATCCACCCACTTCAACTACAGTAATTCAAATTAGAAATCTAATCAAATTGGCTGTACTGTCATTTCAAATTAAATTATATTAAAGTGACTTGAGTTGAATCTCTTGCAACTTAAAAAATGAAGTTTAAATGGGTTCAATTATTTTGATAAGTTAAAGTAATGGAAAAACATATGTTACCAAGACAATTTTTTACTAGTCATGTGACAAGGAAGGATCGAGAAACTAGTTAATTACATGGCCTATTGGAAACTTAATGGTTGAATAAATAACATTAAAATCATTGTAATATTCACTACGTTGCTTAATTTTATATCGCGAATATTCAACATACTCAAATTGAAGTAGAGTGATGGAGAAATCAAGGGAACCATAATTAAATCTAATGCAGTATAGTGGAGATGCTGCATTTACTGGCTATTAAAGTCAATTTATAGGGTGTTTTAATGATAAGGGACTTTGATATGATAAATCATTGAACAGTCTATTATAGCATACTATATTCTATAAAACTCCAGGGCAAATTAGATGAGCTCCCTGCTCATATTCCCTAATCAATATACAGTGAGCAGCTCATGGACACCTGAAGAAAAATACGCTTGCTGATTCAGAAAGTCTGTAACAGAGGTGAAAAAGTAGTTCAAGGGCTACTTTCATGTTTGTATTACCATTTTCTCTTTCGACTGCCTCCCTCCTCCCGCTTCCACCCAAAGCTTTCTGTTCCATCTCTCCTCACACACATTCACAAAGCATATCATTACACACAATGGGGTTTTTATCACAAGCTGTCATGAAATACTGCTGGATTTGAATAGGAATTTAATTAGGCGTTCTGTGGGTTCGCACACACTCTAGAAATCTCTCCTGTCTTTTTTTTTAAAGATGCACACACACACACGCACACAGGTACACATGTACCCACAAACAACGAACTGCGCACACACATTTTCTGACTAAAAATGAATAGAATATGAGAACAGATTTATGAATAAATATTTACATTACATGCACCACACCAACACACTAACTTTTGCAACTGGAGGTTTCAGAATCACAGATGAAGAAAGTAATGAAGGTAGACGTGCGACGTCAATGCAGAAGGAAAATCTTGTAGACGTGTGAGTTTTGCATTACGTTCTACATTAAAATTGTGTTTTTCTTCGGATCCTGCAGTCGTAGTAGCCCCAAATCCTCAAATAATCAATCAAAGTCTTGAATAACTGTCACGGACAAATGATATTACTGACAGTTGTAACTAGTCAGCTGGGAATAATGGGTCCAAAACGAAATGCTATTTTCCGCTGACTTGGCTGAAATTTGATGACGTACACTGTAAAGTATATACTTGAAAATGTTACATTTTTACAACAAATATTACCTTTTATAGGACTTGCAATATTAAATATTAAAGGTGAAAAAATAGCATAATCATAAAATATTTTATGAGTATGCTAAGCTATGGTCAGCACTGTAAAAATTCCAGCACTGCACATTTCTAAACCCCCATAAAAGGACAAACAATCTTGGGTTGATATTTCAAATGACTGCGGTACATTTAAATGACTGGGATCCTGAGGAGAAACATTTTTTACGCAAGTACGTAAATCTAGACACAAATGTTTGGCAAGCGAGGTCTTGTTAAACATATCTGCGCTCTTGCGTTGCTGCCGCTGTAATAAACCACAATACTAAAGGGAGTGATAGATTTACCTTCAAATATCTGTGCAATTAAGCCAGATGTGTTATTGTTACAGTAGCTAAAATTCATCAGTGGTTCTCTACCATGGCAGCTGTTAACCTGAAAGAGAAACCTGGCGATTCTCTCTGCTGCAAAATCCAGTTTAAGCAAGTAACAGTGTTTTAGATGGTAGATGGCTTCTAGCTGGTTCAAGGTACACGGTGGCTGGTCAACTAGCTCATGACAAGCAAGGACCAGCTAGAAACTGGCAAGCATTCTCCAAAGCATTGCTACAAGCTTAACCAGATTTTCTATAAGGGAGAAGAAGCATTTAACCTACAATATATAGGGCCCCATGATTTCTGTGATGAGGAAAACGCAGACGAAATCACAGAATCCCATCTATAAAGTGGAATGTCACGGAATTTGCCAAATTTTGGTTGGGTAAATCAAAAGTAGGTCAGTACACTTAAATCAGAACACGACATGGTCTACTGTCTGTGCCACAAAAAGACTATTTAAATATGAATCCTGCAAGTTCTGCGCATTTCTGTGTGAATGAATGGCGCAGATGCATGGTTTCGTTTACTACACACATACTAAAGGGTGGGTGAAATTATTATGAAAACATTATTTGTTAAGGAATGTTTACCAAAAAAAAATATTTACAAGAATTTATTTAGCAGAACAACTACACAATACAAGTTTCATGATTTCAATTAATTAGACATGCTTTTTGATTAATAAAAAATGTATTTAACCATTAAAACAAGTCTAGAAAAATGAAAACAGAAAGAAATGGAGTCCAGCAAAATTAAAATGGAAAAAAAAAAACCGAATTTGGAAAAAAAATACAACGAAATTTGGGAAAAAATAAAACAGATCTCATAGGGCTCTATGTATACAAGATAAAAATAAAAAAATATGGTATTAATATTATGATAACAATCAAAACTAAGAGTTTTCACAAAAAAAGCATCGATTTTTACAATAAATAATTCTGCACTGTGTATATATATATATATATATATATATATATATATATAATTTTTTACAGTAAAATAGCTAAAATGCTACAGTAAAAGCCTGTTAATTGTAAGTTACCTTAACATATATGGTAAAAATTGTAAATGGTTTAACAATTTAACTGTAAAATACTGTCAAATTTATGGTTTTTGCAAGTAAAATAAAAAAGTAAACACATTCCCAGAAGTCTCTGTGACGCACCACAATTATTTCTTATATAAATAATTTCATATAAAAAAATTACATATCACTATGAAATATAGTATATGGTTATATGCCATGCCTTAATAAATGTGTCATTGTTTATTTTATTTATTTTTACTGTGAATTTCTGGTAACATACATTACAGTTGTCATTTTTTAACTGTAAAATGAACCACAGATATTTTTCACAGTGTTGCGATAAAATTATGCTTAGCAAGATAATGGAGTTTCCCATTTTGTTCCAAAAATGTTTTAAAAACTGATTTTCACCACAAAATACTATGTATACACACTTACTTGCTACTTAGAGGCACTGTACTATAAAAATAACAGAATTCTCCTGTGATGTATATGCAACGTATGTGGCTGGCCACATTTCGCAACTCAGCGTCACATGAAATGCTTGCGTAGAATGCTAGAAGCGTTTGCATATTTCTGTTCACATATTTACATTAAGTATGTTTTGGGCCTATGCGTAAGCCTCCCTAGTTTCAGTTTCTTTCTCTCTCTCCCTCCTTCTCCTGAAGTGCTCCTGACTGCATTTCATAGACAAAATATCCTCTATAGCAGCTGTCAAAGTGTTTAGCCACTGGCTTGAATCTTTATCTGCAGTTTGACGTCCAATAAAAAAACTGCCCTACAGGTTCGATATCTTTTCCCTTTCCATGCGGCACAAGAGGAGAAAACGTAAAGCTTCTAACTGCACTCGTTTAGAAGCTGAGAGAAGGTTATCCACCTCTTTCCACTGCGGCCAGAAGAACTCACAAAGATAACAGAGAACAAACACACACACACACACACACACACACACACACACACACTCAAAAGTGGTGCTTTTAATTAGTCCAGTCACTCTAATGAATGTTGGGTGGGATGGGGGGTGTATAAGATGAGAACTGGCCACAATGACTTTTAGTAAACAAATCGTTATTGAACCATTTTCCCTCCACCCTCTCTTGCAGGAGCATTAGCATGGCCATGCGGATTTTCAAAGCATACAAACATTAACAAAAATTACTGATTCATAAATGCATTACACTAATAAGCGATGGCAGAGGAACATTTAGTAGAATTTCAAAAGTCACATCCAAATAAAGCCATTAGAAATTACCAGTAAATGAGCTATTCACCATGAATAATGAATTCCGTTACAAACTGAGGGCACGTTCGATTACTCATTCAGACAGAATAAACCACCGATGCTGCATAAAACGCTTTCGTCAGCCTCCAGTTTGTGCCGTCGGCAGGCAAAGTAAGATTTAAGTTTTCAAACTTGCCTGTTGTGCGTTTACACACTCGTGCGCTAATAGAAGCTCTCTGTCTTCATACAGCCACTTGTTTTTCTGCAAACCCATCTTCCAGGAGAACTGCTTAAAGAGTTGTACATAATTACACTTTACTGGTCGGCGAGTGCCCACAGCGTGTTTACAGACAGCGTTTTATTTGCACACTTCAATTTGTCGTTATTTACGCTAACTGCACCGCACTGCAGAGCCTGGGTTTTGTATAGCAACGCAATGACTTACACCTCCCGCAGAGGGTTTGAAAACCAGTGCCTTTTTTTTTCAATGTCGCATTAGGCATTAAACAAAAATAAAAGGTTGCAAGGTTGCAAAAAAAAAAAAAAAAAGGTTTGTCATCTAAAACTAAACCAGTAACACTTTACAATCAGGGTTAACATAACAAATCTAGTTAACAATGTTAACATTAGTTAATACAGTAAGTATTTCTAAAGTACTTCTATGTTAATTTCAGCATTTACTAATATATTGTTCAAAAGCTATATCTGTTAATATTTAATGCCTGAACTAACAATGAACAATTGCATTTTTACTGTTAACAAAGATTAATAAATACTGTATAACAAATGTATTGCTCATTGTTAGTTAATGTAAGTTAATGCATTAATAATGTTAACTAATGGCATTTTATTGCAAAATTGTTACTACTAAAACTATTAAAAATTTATTTTGTTTAATGAAATAAAGCTGAAATGAAACAAATATTCACTGAATTAATTTTTTGATTGAAAAATTACAAAAAAAAAGAAAAAAAAGAAAAAAAAATCTAAATAGAAATTAAAAAAAAAAACGACTAAAAGACTAATAATGACAAACCTAAAAGTAAAATCGTAAAACAAACTGAAATAAAAAATGAAAATTAAATAATTTAAAATAAATAAATAAATAAAAACAGACAAAAAAGGTTCAAACAATGTCTTACATCATCTTACAAAAACTGCCAAACAAAGTAACAGATTGAGTAGCATTCTGACACAGACTATAGGCACTACCCTGTTTTTTTTTTTTTTTTTTTTTTTTTTTTTCATTTATTTTTATTTTTTTATTTGCCACTTGATAAAAAAGACTTTAACTATTTTCATACCAAAGTGTGATTTGGGCCCATTTTTTTTATTTCTAGAAAGTATAAACACCAATCAGCACCTTTTTCACAAAAAACAAAACAAAACAAAAAAACAAAAAAACATGTTCTGACATGTCCATTTGTGTTCAACCTTGGCGAAAATAGCATTCTATGGTCTAAAATCATTCAGTCATACATTTTTCCTTGAGATGTAATGTTTAAATAAAACCCTAAGCTGCTACCGTATACCTTGCATACCTGATGCTCCTCAGTTCATGAAATTGCGGCATATTTTACAAGCGGATCACCGCGGAGGTGTTTTACAGGCCCTGTGTCCTCCAGCCTCTGCTCTGAATCTATCAGAGGTGATAGATCTCAGTCCTTGGAGTCTAGTTTGCGGTAATGACCGAACTGGTGTTTAAATATATACAGGATGAAGACAGAACATACACGGGATCTTTTGACCTTTGATTTACATGGTGAGTAAGAGATTAATTTGAAATAAAAAGTTCAGATTCATTATAATCCCACCAGACACAGCAAGGGCTTTTATAATATATATATATATATATATATACAGTATATATATATATATATATATATATATATATATAGATAGATAGATAGATAGATAGATAGATATAGATATAGATATAGATATATATAGATATAGATATATATATACAAACTAGCAATGATGGAACGGGACTAAAACTCACTAAACAGGTGCTCACTAACAAGTTCATCGCTAGTATTAAATACTAGCACTTTCTATGTTAATGAGTGGCACTGAATTTTAATGAACGTTACTGTAAATATTATTGCCCTCAACCATGAACATTTCTTCTCTGAAGTTATCAAGTCTCAGCAATCATCTACTGTTTGGATATTATCTAGTGTGCTAAATCTTGCACTCTACACATCACATAGGTCACAGTGACTGAACACCAAACAAATTTAATTTAAAAAAGCCATATAGCTATTTATGCTAAATTGCCGTTTACTAGGGTTACTTCTTAGACAATCTGAGTGTATGTGTACATAAATATGCATCTTTTGACCATTTTGTAAATGACTGCTCTTCGCTGCTCAGTGAGCCGAATGTTAAGTGACTGGAAATCTGCTTTGCGCCAACTATGAGAGTTCTTGTGGAGAAAGGCTAAGTTACTTAACTCTCCCAATGCGAACAATAGATCAACAGGCTCAAATGCTCTCACAGGCTTCAGTTGAGTAAACAAAATAGAGCGACCTTAACATAAATGCCAATCAGACCTCTGTCGTCTCATATGGCGGCATGATAAGGATGTGTCAGCCGTCCTCTAAGTAAATAGACTGTAAATGGCATGAATCTGTGTAGCTGCTGAGTATACCAGTGTTGTGTATTGGAATTCTGTTTTTTTGCAAACCACAAATCACAAGAAAACCAGACCAAACTTAAAATTTAAATGTTAATTTTCCTCATAAATGATTAATCATTGCATTTCTTAGACTATGATAATCTAAACAGTGGAATAATGTACAAATGTACACAAACTGTAACTGTCCCCCAGTTTAAATAAATAAATAAATAAATTAGTGATGTCAAAATTAGCACGTTAACGCATGCAATTAATTTTTCCAGTTTAACGGCTTTAAAAAAATGTAACATAGTTAAGCAGGGGCGGAGCTAGGGTTGGACACGCCACTCACAACTGCTGTTTCTGTCTCTTTTTTTCTTGACAAGAATTGCATTTATTTAGACGCAGAACATCTTTATGACCACATCAAACAGGAGACTTTTCAAATGCGCACTCCACACAGAAACATGTGACGAGGCAGCTTCAGTAGAACATCAGTGAACTGTGAGTTTTAGATAGTGAGATGTTGTCAGGTCACGTCAGTAAAAACTAATTTTCCTGTCCTGTCAGCCGTTATGCTGTGCTTGTAGCACACGCTCTTCAGTTGCACGCAAATACGGCAGCGTGCGTTGAAATTAATCGTAATTTATTTCAGAAAAATGTGTGATTAAGTAGTTAATTATTTTAATTGATTGACAGAACTAAAATAAATAATTATTATTATAAATTAGTACTACTAATTATTATAGAAATTTACATAAATTAATTCAATAAAGACAAATCAAACAATTGAAAGAAATCAAGAAAATCAAAGTATAAAGAAATCACAATAAACCAAGGTAAATTTCACCTGTTAAAATAATATATTTGTGTTTTCTGTAGAAATGTGTAAAATTATGCAAAAATTATAAGATTATTTAAATATGTGCATTTAGAATAATTAAAATATTACATATGTAAAAAAAAGCAAAAAAACAAAAAACAATTTCGATCACAGAATAAACAGTAAATTGATATGCAAGAGATGGAGATTTGTTCATGACTGTTCAAGGGGAAAAAAAACAAATACAAAAAAAAAAACCAAAAAAAAAACAAATAAAGTATGTGTTACACCCGATTCCAAAAACCTGCCAAACAAGGTAACATTAGTAGTATTCTAACAGAGACTCTACGCTCTACCCAGTTTATTTATTTATTTTTTTTACTTTGCCACTTGAATAAAAGCTTTTAACTATTTTATACCGAAATGTGATTCGGACCCATTTTTCTCAATTCTATCAAGTATACACAACAATGAGCACCTCTGTCACAAAAAACTTGATATGTTCTGACTCATTTGTGTTCAATCTTAGCTAAAATGGCGTTCTATGTTCTAAAATCATTTTCTTACATGCACACTCATACATTTTTCCTTGAGATGTAATGTTCAAATGAAACCCTAAGCTGCTACTGTATACCGTGCAAACCTGATAAAATAAAATAAGATAAAATAAAATCTAGCTGAAAAAACACCAATGTCACACTAGTAAATTACACTACTCGGTTTAGTAATAATATAGATGCTATAAATGCTGACGTGACTAATAGACAGCACCACTCAAAACAAATGGGTTTTGGCAACCAACCAACAGCAGTGGCAAAATCATTTGTATGGAACAAGTTCCTACGTGGGGGAAAAATGAGGGGTTTTCAAGAAAGAAATTGCGAAAGGGCCGCATCAGTTGGCCAGATGTTTGTGGAATGGAGTGGTTTAACACTAGCCGAGAATTCCAAGTACGTAAATAAGACTTGCTAACACCCCCTGTCTGCGTGTCTCTTTCAGTTACTCTCATGGAGACGAGGGCTCAGGTCGGTAGAGAGCCCAAGGTTGAGGGGGTTTCTGCTGATTGTCGAGGACATTTCTTCTGGTCTCAAGCCTCTCTCTGGCCATGATAAAGCACTGGGAAATATGCAGCGAGCCAACATACGCGACGGCAGTGAACCACCTCATCTGAATCCGCTGGGGCCTCTTGTCTTACAAGGACACAGGCTGGATATTCCCACCTGGCGTAAACACTATTGGACAGGCGCGGAATTGAAGAGCACTCTTTTTCCTTACACTCACTCAAATCAGCACGGGAGGTGCACAGCATTCATTCACTCGGCCCGAATGTTCTCTCGCTTTATCTTTCTTTCTCCCTCACACTTTTTCTTCCCTCGTTCACTCTCGTTTTCTCCCCCGAGATGAAGGACGAGTCCCTGAGTGGGAGAGAGAGAGAGCGAAAGCCTGTTGAAAGTTCTCATGGTGAGCCTGCCTAAAGCTGCTCTCTATAGCATGATCAATATTTGACCTTCCACAGTATTATCATTCTTCTCTCCCTCTTTTTTTCTTATTCCCCCATTGGAGCCTGAAATTACATTCTCTGCTAAAGGCCGCCATGCACAGTAGCTTCTCAAAATGGCCCTGCCAACTACAGAGAGAAAGAAAGAACATCGGACGGGGTTAGGAATGAGAGTGCCAGCCGCCTCCGAGGATTCTGGGGAATAAAACAGTCTGTCATAGATGCTGCGCTGATGCAATAGAGTACAGCTCGAGTCAGCCAGGGCTAATAGTTCCTGCTCATGCCTAGGTACTATTCAGGTCTCAAATGATAGCTAATAAAGTCAATGCTTCTTAATGTGACTGTTTTACTTCATTCTACATGCTAGCAGTGCAAGAAGGGGTGTAACAACCATTAAAATGGCCCACTAAATTTTGTCAAACTCACTTTTTTTGGGAGGGGTGGATGGGATACTACTGCTACTACTACTACTACTAATAATATACAGATTCAATGTTTAAATATATTGTAACTGTCACCCAGTTTTTGGCGCAGTTTTTACATAATGATCAACATTTCCTTGAAATTGTTTATTTAAAAAAATAATACAATTTTATATTAAAATAAATAAGGTTAAAAAAATATCTAAGAAATCAAGACAATAAAAGAATAAATAACAATAAATCACAGTAAATAATATCACTTGTGAACAGAATATATTTAAATTCTCCAATTTGTTCATGACTGTTCAAGGGTTAAAACACACATGCATTCATATACACGCAGTTATGGGAAAATAAAATAAAATAAAATAAAATAAAAAAATAAAAAGTCAAAACATTCTACAGGTCCTAGATAGAGACAGTAAGTCAGAATGAACATGCTTTCAGGTTTTCCTCTCATTACTTGGATTAATCTTGCAAATTAATTTTGCGTTGACATTGAAGAACGTTGCAATTTTCTTTTGATTAAAAGCTGCAGTGTTTTTTGAATAAATGCCTTTTATGTTTGGAATAAATTTGTTTTACAAAAAAAAAAAAAAAAGAAGAATGAATGAATGATACTACACTGAAAATCCAAATGTGAAAATAAAAGAAAGCGCCTCTGATGATTACAGAAATAAATTAAAATGAAATTATTTGAACAAAGGAAACATGATAAAATCCACTGATGTGAAAGAGTTGTGTGTGCGTGTCTGTTTGATAATAAAATATTAAATTCCTGAGGGATTTAGATCATGCTGGGTTTAATTCTGTTGGAATAGTAATCAAAAGAAACATGAATTAAAATAAGAAGATGAAAAAAATATATATATTGGCTTTTTGGGGGGAATACAACGCTAATCAAATAGTACTAAATTACAGTACGTTCTTATTTAAATTTCTGCTTAACCTTCGAGTTCTCATCCACCAGAATACGCCGAAGTCCAGCCTCAACCACTCGAACCTATTAAAAAATACAAATTACATGCTTCTCAAATCTCAGTGTGTGATTTAATTCAGTCTGTTTAGCTGACGCCCCTCTGGGCTTTACTAAAACAGCAGGTACCAAAGGACAGCTTACAAGTGTAACCAGAAACAACCTGAAGTACCACCATTCTGAATATTATTACAATAACATACGACTCAATAAAAGTAAATGCAATTCTGTCAGCCGTATGTCTTTTTGTTGTTAGATAAAATCATTCACTCCGCAGAAGGTCTACACTTGACACGAACAAAGCATTTCACATTTTTCCCCCATGCATCCATTTATCTAAGTATCAATCTATCTACTGAAAGGGACACATCTGTCACAGCAAACACAAAATGGAGGCCATTTGTTTGAAAATGCGCACATGTGTAATATGCATGTATCTCGTTGCCCCCATTTCCATAGAAATCAAAAGCCGTCAGAAGTTTACTCATCCCCCTGTTTTGACTCCATTCAATCAAGTGTGTGTATAATTACCCAACTGCCAAATGCTAATCTATTGGGACCCAAATATTACGGTTTGACAAATCCTTCATTTGTATTCACCCGCCACACAAAGCATCAATCGTGCCTTCCGTGCAGGCGGCCCCCCTAAACTTACCCGCACACCCCCAATTCCCTGGAAAACAGAGCTGCGGTGCAAGCGCCGCCTGATTAGAACTGGGATGCATGCTGGGATCTGCGTGTGTCATTAATATCTTCCCATCCAGATGGCTCTTTCTAGGTATTTGAATTCATAAAAAGCGCTAAGGCTGGGTCCTGCCCTAGAAGAGTTTGGCGACGGGAACAGAGACCGGGAATAAACAGAGTGTGCGTTCCAAAGTTGGCCACCCGCTGGGGCTAATAAACGCCCCTCTTTCTTTGGTCACCCAGCCTCGGAGAGGAGGCAGAGGCTGTAATTGTCATGGTGATGTGCTGAATCTGCAGACACAGGTAAGCACGCGTTCGCTGGTGCATCGTGTTCTAAATGGGGCCATTTTTTGCTCGTCGCCGGCGTTCATTACGCACACCACTGATTTGCGCGAAGCGTGTCGCTGTCATGTGTGGGTGTCTTTTTTAACAAGTTTCTGCAAGAAGCGGCAAAAAAAGCTCTGAGCGTGTGACTAATATGAATATAAATATATATCTAAATGCCTCTCGGTGCCTCTGTTATGTTTTAGACCTGAAAGAAATGAGAGTGGCGTGTTGATAGATGGATGAAAAGGTGAAAAGCCTGTCAGGCCAAAAGTGTTCCATCACACAGTCAGCGCAGCTCTCGTCTTTTGTCCGTGTGTGATTACGATGGCCGCTGCAATCTCCTCACAAAAGGGTGAGCGCAGAGAGGGCAGTGTTTCTGTCAGCTCGTCTCCTCCCCTTTAAATACCGTCTGCACAGCTGCCTCTCCCCCGCCAGCGCTCTCTGTCACACCACTCTCAAACTCAGCTCATCTATCTGTCTGTCCATCTATCTGTGCTTATTTACAACAGAAAAATACCTTTATCAATCTGTCCGTCTGTCTATCTGCCCATCTATCTATCCATCCATCAATCTATCACTTTCTGACCATCTGTCCATTTACCCACCTGTTCATTTTCAACAAAAACTTTTCTTTTTTCTATCTTTATTTACAAAGCATCCATCCACCTGTTTTTCTGCTTATCTATCTATCTATCTATCTATCTATCTATCTATCTATCTATCTATCTATCTATCTATCTAATCATTTGTTCGTTCTTTCATTCTATCCATAGCTTACATTTATTTATATTTATTTTGTTTACTTTTTGCAACAAAAATCCCTTTATCTTTATTTTTAATAATAATATATTTATCCATATTCTCTCTATATACACTATACCAAATCTATCTCTATATACACTATATTGCCAAAAGTATTGGGTCACCCCCTTCTAATGAACAGGTTTGACTACTTTAGTAATTTCTATGAGTACAAATCTTAATGTTTAAGCATATAATGATATTCTAGGGAATTGTGTGCTTCTAATTTTAAAGCAACGGTTTGGACAGGACCCTTTTCTATTCTAACATGACAATGCCTCTGTGTATAAGGCAAGGTTCAAAAAGAAATGATTGATTTAGTCAGTGTGGAAGAACTTGACTGGTCTGCGGAAAGCCAAGTCCTAATCCCAGCTGAACACCTCTGGTGTGACTTTAAATGCAGACCTTGAGCCAAAAACTCATCACCAAATACTTGACCCAATACTTTTGGCAATATAGTGTATCTATCCATCCATCCATCCACCCACCTGTCTGTTCAACCATCCATCATTCTATCAGTCTATGCCAAACAAAATAACCCCTTTAACTATCATCTAGTTGTGACCTAATGGTTAGGGAGTTGGGCTTGTAACTTGAAGGTTGCCGGTTCGATTCTCGCACCGGCAGGAATTGAAGGCGGGGATTGTGAATAAACAGCACTCTCTCTGCCTTCGATACCATGACTGAGGTGCCCTTGAGCAAGGCACCGAACCCCCAGTTGCTCCCCGGGCGCTGGAGCAATGGCTGCCCACTGCTCCGGGTGTGTGTTCACGGTGTGTGTGTGCGTTTGTTCACTATTCACTGCTGTGTGTGTGCACTTGGATGGGTTAAATGCAGAGCACCAATTTCGAGTATGGGTCACCATACTTGACAATACGTCACTTTTTTCATCTATTGTTCGTTCTTTCATTCTATCTTTCTATTACTATCATTCTATCACTCTATCTATCTATCTATCTATCTATCTATCTATCTATCTATTTACAACAAAATAATCCTTTTATCAATCTATTCATCATTGATTCATCTATTATTCCATCTTTCCATCTATCTGTCTGTCTGTCTTTGCATGCTTATTTACAACAAAACAATCCCTTCATTAATCAGTCTATCTATCTATCTATCTATCTATCTATCTATCTATCTATCTATCTATCTATCTATCTATCTATCCATCTATCTATCTGATTGATCCATCTGTCTAGCTACCTATCTGTTATTCCATCTCTCTGTCTGTCCACACTGAAAAAAATGACTCATTGGATTTACTCAATTTTTTTTAAGGTAAGTGGTTGCAATCAATTTATTTTAGCTACATTTAAATAAACAAATTTAGTTGACTAACCTTCAGCTAAATTAGTTTATTTAAATGTAGCTAAAATAAATTGATTGCAACCACTTACCTTAAAAAATTGAGTAAATCCAATGAGTCATTTTTTTCAGTGCATCAACATATCCATCTATCTGTCTCTCTGTTAACTCATCCTGTTCTTTTTCTACTTCCAGGCTTTTTGTTTCTTAATTCCTCATCACAGCCTCTCTGCTTCTCCCACCAGTGGAGATTTGGAGGACGGAGGGTACAAGAGTAAACATGGAGATTAGTAGTAGCTAATAATCCTCTTTTTCCACACATACTCTCATATTTCTAAATTAAAGAGGAGTGCAGGGGGGCTTATAAAACATTAAAGGCCGCTTCGTCTGAGCACCCGCGCCCTCCGCCCACCCCTGGGGCTGCAGTGCACCCTGGGATTTGCAGAGAGTAAACTGAAGCCATACATCACTGAGCGGCAGGCCACAGGAGAGGAGTGCGGGCCAATAATTCTGAGGTTAAACAATGTAATTTGGATCTTGTACATGCAATTTATTTCAGACGTCAGAAGAAGTTTTAACATTTCTCTGTTATTTCAAGGCAAACGAAAGCTAGTGGCAAAGGCCAAAAATGGTATCTAACAAAATAAGATATTTACTGCCTTAGCGTCCTGATTCTTATTAGCTCAACTTCAAACAGTTTACAGAAGGCTGCTGTGTGTCTGTTTATGTACTTTGTCTCTTTAACCTTGTAATTATTGTAATCCTTTTTAATTGCAATCACAAAGAAGCAACTGATCAGACTCCATAACATTACGAAGAGATGTTCAACCTTCATTTAACATTCACTGTTAATGAACCATTCGGACCATGCTGTCCTTGCTTAGAGTGCTGTCCGCATTCATGTGGGATTGTTCGTCTTTGTAGAGTTTGAGTCACTAACACTGAAACAAACCAAGTTCTCTGATCTAAAATGTCTGCCTCTAAATGACACACTGATATTTAAAACCACAATTAATTTTGCACTTAATTTTCATGTGGGTCCCGTCTTGTAGGGTGTCAGGGTGGTGGTTCGGAAACGGGGAGGAAATCTCCCGCAGTTTAGAGGATTAACGGCTACAAAGTGCCCGCCAGAAATAAAAGAAGGCCAGCCGGTGGAGTGATACAAGTGAATTAAAAGATTAAGGTGGTTTATAAAGACTGATTACAAAGCCATAGGGGTTTCTGAATGGGAAGACAAACCTTGCGATGGGATAATTCCCTTGTTCTTTCTCCTCATGGATGAGCTATTATTTCAAGTTGCACTCTCTCCTTTAAATCGATTAGTAATGAACACCCAGATCGAGACTTTGGCTTATAACAGGGTTGAGAGTGAATGAGACCTAAAAAGCAGAAAGAAGAGAGGAAAAGAGACAACTGAAAAAGACAGCAGGATAACACAATCTATGAATCAGAAAAAAATCATTTCAGCTACATTATGGGTATAAAATGTGTTTTGTACAACCTTGAACACTAATAAAACATCAGAACGTATTTGTTCTGTCAGTAAAAAGCACATCAGTTAGCTAGAAAAAGAGATTTGAAAACACAACAAAAAGAACAGGCCATATAGTTATCATAATTTTAGAACAGAACAG
This sequence comes from Spinibarbus caldwelli, assembly GCA_039654775.1. Lineage (NCBI taxonomy): Eukaryota > Metazoa > Chordata > Actinopteri > Cypriniformes > Cyprinidae > Spinibarbus > Spinibarbus caldwelli. The sequence continues at coordinate 7,514,905 of CM077258.1, forward strand.
AAAAGAACAGAACAGTCTTTAAAAATAAACTTGCAATATCAGTGATAAAGTCTCAGCCTTAGACGGCACACCTACAGACCACCTACAGGCCATTCACTGACTGCCTGATGCCTACTGCACAATAAAATGGTAAGCACTTGTGAAAATTGAGGGCTTCAATCAAAGAAGCAACTTCATGGAGTTTGGGTTCATCGGATGTAATCCAGTTTTAATTGAGGCAAAGCAGTCATGCATGAGCAGAACTAGTGTACACTGATAAAAATGATTCTGTGGTGTAGTAAATACTACAGAAAAAACAAATGTAATTTCTACATGAAAAAGTTAGTTCAGGCAATAATAAAAAAAAAACTAAGTAAATTCTATATTGGTACTCAATTTAAGCTTGTAGATGTTAAAGCGTAAATATAAATGTTATAATATTAAGTAAATCCTGCTCAACTTTTGTGATACTGGTGTTCTCATCATACACTGGGGCATGAATAATTAATAAGGTTGATTTTTTCCCCCTGTTTTACAGCTGTATTTTAACTGTTTAATCATTGCTTTTGTTGTTAGGTTTAGTAACTTGTGATTTTGTTACATCTGGAGTTCGTTTTCTACTCAAAATGACACATTCATACTCAAAAACCACAGAATGTTACCGTCATCGTGTATTGTGTACCAAGTATTGAAGTCTCTGTGTTCGGATGAGTGCCACCTTACTAATTATGTAGATTTGGTGTCTACATGATATCTATTGTATTATTTACTTAGATGTTTCTAAGTAACATACACTTTTAAAGTTTAATTAGGTGCTGCATTAAGTAAAATCAGAGTGTTGCCAAGTAAGCTTTTACTAAGTAAAAAATACTCAAACGTTACTGGCAAAGCTGAAGTTACTTATTTTCTTTGTTAAATTTACTTAACTTAGGTAAGTAGATTTTTTCTTAAAGGGTTACTCCACCCCAAAATGAAAATTTTGTCATTAATCACTTATCCCCATGTCGTAAAAGCTTTGTTCGTCTTCAGAACACAAATTAAGATATGTTTGATGCAATCTGACAGCTCTCTGACCCTCCTGAGGGTCAGACAGCTCTCAGAATGCATCAAAAATATCTTAATTTGTGTTCCAAAGACGAATGAAGCTTTTACGGGTTTGGAACGACATGGGGGTAAGTGATTAATGACAAAATTTTCATTTTGGGGTGGAGTAACCCTTTAATTCTTTAAAGAAGATTTAAATTCTTTAAATTCCTTTAATAAGTGAATTTATATACACTGAACAAAATTATAAATGCAACACTTTTGTTTTTGCCCCCATTTTTCATGAGCTGAACTCAAAGATCTAAGACTTTTTCTATGTATACAAAAGGCCTATTTTTCTCAAATATTGTTCAGAAATCTGTCTAAATCTGTGTTAGTGAGCACTTCTCCTTTGCCGAGATAATCCATCCACCTTACAGGTGTGGCATATCAAGATGCTGATTAGACAGCATGATTATTGCACAGGTGTGCCTTAGGCTGGCCACAATCAAAGGCCACTCTAAAATGTGCAGTTTTACTGTATTGGGGGGGTCCGGGGGTGTCCGAAATCCAGTCAGTATCTGGTGCAACACATCTCCTTTGCATGGAGTTGATCAGGTTGTTGATTGTGGCCTGTGGAATGTTGGTTCACTCCTCTTCAATGGCTGTATAAGTTGCTGGATATTGGCAGGAACTGGAACACGCTGTCGTATATGCCGATCCAGAGCATCCCAAACATGCTCAATGGGTGACATGTCCGGTGAGTATGCTGGCCATGCAAGAACTGGGATGTTTTCAGCTTCCAGGAATTGTGTACAGATCCTTGCAACATGGGGCCGTGCATTATCATGCTGCAACATGAGGTGATGGTCGTGGATGAATGGCACAACAATGGGCCTCAGAATCTCGTCACGGTATCTCTGTGCATTCAAAATGCCATCAATAAAATGCACCTGTGTTCGTTGTCCATAACATACGCCGGCCCATACCATAACCCCACCGCCACCATGGGCCACTCGATCCACAACGTTGACATCAGCAAACCGCTCACCCACACGACACCATACACGCTGTCTGCCATCTGCCCTGTACAGTGAAAACCGGGATTCATCCGTGAAGAGAACACCTCTCCAAAGTGCCGGACGCCATTGAATGTGAGCATTTGCCCACTCAAGTCGGTTACGACGACGAACTGCAGTCAGGTCGAGACCCCGATGAGGACGACGAGCATGCAGATGAGCTTCACTGAGATGGTTTCTGACAGTTTGTGCAGAAATTCTTTGGTTATGCAAACCGATTGTTGCAGCAGCTGTCCGGGTGGCTGGTCTCAGACGATCTTGGAGGTGAAGATGCTGGATGTGGAGGTCCTGGGCTGGTGTGGTTGCACGTGGTCTGCGGTTGTGAGGCTGGTTGGATGTACTGCCAAATTCTCTGAAACGCCTTTGGAGACTGCTTATGGTAGAGAAATGAACATTCAATTCACAGGCAACAGCTCTGGTGGACATTCCTGCAGTCAGCATGCCAATTGCACGCTCCCTCAAAACTTGCGACATCTGTGGCATTGTGCTGTGTGATAAAACTGCACATTTTAGAGTGGCCTTTGATTGTGGCCAGCCTAAGGCACACCTGTGCAATAATCATGCTGTCTAATCAGCATCTTGGTATGCCACACCTGTGAGGTGGATGGATTATCTCGGCAAAGGAGAAGTGCTCACTAACACAGATTTAGACAGATTTGTGAACAATATCTGAGAGAAATAGGCCTTTTGTGTACATAGAAAAAGTCTTAGATCTTTGAGTTCAGCGCATGAAAAATGGGGACAAAAACAAAAGTGTTGCGTTTATAATTTTGTTCAGTGTATAATTATGTAATATTTACTTATTTTTTATGAATGTTAAGTACATTATAAGTAGATTGTACAGAGCAGTAGCAGTAAAATTTACTTAAAATGTGTTAGTGCAAATTGTTATGAAGATTTTTTTTAAAGTAAATCCTACAAGTTATGTCTTTCAGTGTACGTTTTGCTTTCAGTGTATTTCACATATAGATAGAAAATCTATATAGAATGGATAGAAAAAAAAGAGAACAGGATTTATTTCAATGAAATGCATTCTTGGTAAATATATATATATAAAAAATAATAATAATAATCTTACTGATCTCAAAGTTTTGAATGGGAGTGTATAACTCCAGTTTTTATGAAACAAAACATTTAATACAGAAACATATGACTCTAGTAATAATTAGGGTAAGCCAAGTCAAGGTTTCTTGCACCAAAAACAGCCTAAATCTACTTTTGCATGACCACTTTCCACCCGCGCTGACCTTTAAACAGGCTTTGCTACTATACCTTTAAGACTTGTACATGTAAATGACCTGGGTTATGATTGTCTTCCATCACTGCCGGCCAAAGTGATGAATATTGAATAAGCACTGATATGCAAACGTGGGCGGTCATATGTTAATGTCCTCCTGGCCATTTTTACATCCTAGTTTAAACAAAAGGCCTGGGTAGATTGAGTATTATGCATGTTAGAGCATTTCCACATAGAATACACTCTTTTAGAGTACAGAAAATCTTGTTTCTATGATATGTCCTATAAAATGGTCTAGAAAACATAAAGGTTTAAAGAAACGACAAAAAAAATAAAAAATAGTAGGCTTTACTGAGACACCACTGCAAGTGAGCAGAGAGGCAAGAGTGAAAGGAATAAATAAGAAAATGAAAATGAGAACAGATAGGAGGAGAAGATAGAAAATGCTGGCCGCTGCAAAGTCTTCAGACAAAAGCGTGAAGCGAGGGAAGAGTTCCTCAAGCCCTTCTCCATTCCAGCAAGAGCCAGTAAGCACTTTTTTTCTGAGCTGAAAAGCTCACTGGAACACCACCTATCAGCACTTTTCCACCACAGGAATAGTAGATCCAGGTAAAGAGTGACATGTGTAGAAGATTTCTCCAGCGACGGTCTCTCTCATTCCTTTCCTTCCTCTCGCTCGCTCTGCTTCTTTCATCTTTTCGTCCTTCAGCCTCCCTCTTTCTCTCTTTACACTTCGTTTTTTTCTTTTTCCACCTCCCAACCAATCCCCCTCCCAATTTTCTCTCTTTCTCCGAGCGCCTAAACCCCTGCTCTCCTCTGAACTCCCATAATGCCTTGCTGTCACAGCCTATTAGATGATAACCAGCTAAGATCATGGCATCTCTTTTAAAACTCCGCCACGTATTGTTTCACGCCAGTCCTGCGGGACCACACGATGCAATTCCCCTCCCGTCCCATCCCATCCTGGCCCGGCCCTCTTTTCCCCTCTGTCCACCATATTTTCCTGCCAACGAAGGGCTGATTGCAGAACATGCGGCATTTGTTATAAAAATCCAGTTACCCGTTGTGCTGTCCTTTACAAAATAATGACACTGGATCCAGCCTATTATCTTCTCACAGTGTCTGTAATTACTAATTACGAAAGAACTAACAATTCAACTAATGATTGCTAGGTTTTTTAACGTTTGATTTTTAAAGAGGTGGCGTGGCAACGCACAGCCAACTTGCACTGGTTTACACAAGGACACCACACACACACCCAAGCACACACGTCGCACCAGCCTCGTCCCACCACCTGACCCCTGGATGGTTGAATGGCAGAGCTATTCATGCGACTGGAGTCCCCCACAGTGAACACCGCTCTCCGAGGGAACTTGAACTGAGACACAAATTACATTTTCTGCACAATTAAAGCAGTAGCGGGGCTAAGTGCGTAGAGAGAGACGGGCGCCGCTCTAGGCCCTGCCTCTCACTATAATGGCCATGTGATGAAGACGGCCCCCAGTTAATTAGCCTCTGAAAATACTCATTCTCGCCTCAGCACCGCTGATGGAAAAGCGTGCAGAAAGGCCACTCTATTTTATAACCTGGCGCAGACAGACTTCTCTCAACAGAGCTCTAATACAGTGATTATGAGGGGTGCTAGCCAGCCTAAAAACAAAAGCACACTGGGATTTGCTATCTTGCTCCGCCATTTTAAGGACAATTAGCTATATGCTTTATCGATGTTCATTTAGGACGATTAACACACCAGTTACTTTGAATTTTACTGCTCATAAGGTTTTATGGCACCACCGAATGATGCTTGTGTCATTGTGTGTATGACTGAACATGGCCATGTTATTTCAAATATATCGACTGTTATGACAATCGAAATTTCACCCTTTTAGCTGAATGGAGAGTTTTCCACGTATTAATGAGCTCTCTCTAAAGTTCAAGCTCTCTATGAAGGAGCAATCATGACAAATACATAGGGCCAGTTTTACTAACAACTTGCGCCAGCACAAACCGTCTTTTGGCGTTATAATAGTACTGTCAGGATTTACTAAAGACACACAGTGACGAATTAGCGCTGTAAAGGCGTGGACAGAGTTATTTTTTCACCTGACCTTATTGAATATGCATTTTTTGGAGTTTCCCTTTCAGACGCAAAATTTATGGGAGGAGAGTATTCAAATGAATCACGCAACGTGATTTACTAACGTTTGTGCTTGTCAAATTACTGGTATTTGCACCATTATTTAACAGCCAAAAAAAAGCATGTCTTAAACTATTTTGCACTTGAAATGGCTGCAATTGTTGTTGCTAGGAGGCACCACAGAGAACAGAGAGCTCATGGTAAAAGGAGAGGATTTTTCCACATGTATTAATTTATTTGGAATGCCAGAAGAACACATTATCTGAACATATCGTTTGCCAAGCCATGTTATTTTTAATTTGCTTCAGGAAATAAAAGACAACTTAGAACCCTCACGCAATACCAGCTATCAAAACTTCTTGCAACCCTTCTTTTTTTGCCTCCGGTTCTTTTCAACTTACTTGGCTTCTTTATTTCTTTATTCTTTATTTGCAACTACACTAATTTGCACTGCGCTTGGTATATTGCATTGGTAGATATGTAAATGAGTTCTTTAATTTGCGCGATGTTAGTAAATCACCTGCAGAAATTTCCACGCCCATCGGCGCTGTTTTGGAATTGCGCTCTCCTGCTAATTTGCCCTGTTAAGTAAAACTGGCCCATAGTCTCTAGATGTTACCTGCATTGGAGAAAAAAAAAAAAGGTCTATAAAAAACAATTCACTCAGAAATTGGTAGTAAACTTCAAAATTTGTTTACAAAGAAACAGCAAATAACACTGAATTAAACATGAAATTTTTAAGCAGAAAGAATAAAATGGTATTTCTTGTAAAACATACTCCAACAATCTTTATTTACAAATTTGAAAAATAACTGTTTACAGTGCAGAGATTCCTAAAAATTCCTTTGTACTGAGAGCTGCCACAAGAATGTAATATTGTACAATGTAAAGTACTTGAATATTTGTTTTACATTACTACTTAAAGATCACAGATTGTAAATAAAAACAAATAATAAAAATAAGAAGAATTTAATTTAAATTAACAATAATTTATCTGTAATTTTAACTGTTTTGCATACTAATAAAAAAACAAAAAGCATGGGTAAATCTGAGGTTTAATCTATATGTGGTCAAAGAGAGAGAGTGTGTTTGTGTGTGTGACCTATCTGTGTGAAGGTCTTGCAAGCTGTCATTAGGAATAAACCTCATTTACTGCCCTCTGGCTAACACGCATGCATTCAGATGCAGAGATGGTAAAGAGAAAGACACAGACCACCATAACCCAGATTAAAACAAAAAACAAAACACACACACACACACACACACACACACACACACACTGAAGACTTTTGCTCTGCAATACGCTTTTAAACACTGCCCTGAATGTAGAAGTATGTTTAATGTGTCTTAGGGTCTTATTACTCAGGTTTCAGGCTCCAGGAGCATCTCTGGAGATTGCAAAATATAAAAGTCCATACTGCGATTCTTTTGAAATGAAAATTTCACTTCTGCACTCAAGGAGTAGCTCACCCAAAAATGAAAATTCTGTCATCATTTACTCACCCTCATGACGTTCCAAACGGTTCCGCATGACTTTCTTCATAAAGCACAAAAGGAGATGTTAGGCAGCTCTTTTCCATACAATGAAAGTGAGAGGGGACACGCTGTCAGGCTCCACAAAGCACTGTAAAAGAAGTTCATACAACCCACACACTATATTCCAAGTCTTCTGATGTCATATGATAGCTTTGTGTGAGAAACAGACTGAAATTGAAATCAGTTTTCACTGAAAATATTCTCCTCCATCACAACTCTACAAGGAAACCAAGATATTAATGACACCAAACGAGTTTTTTCAGTGAATAACGACTAATTCAATCTGTTTGTCACACACTGTTTATCGTTTAACTTCAGAATACGCTGCACAAGACATAAGAATGGCATTTTAATTTTTTTTTTTGTTGTTGACTTTTTGGAGCTCAAAACTGTCATTTATCCCCTTCTAAAAGAGAACATTCTGTCCAACGTCTCTTGAGTTCCACTGAAGAAAGCAAGTCTTAAAGGATGGAACAACCTGAGGGGTGAGTAAATGACAGAATTGTCCTTTCTGAGAGACCTATTCCTATAAACCATATTAGAAGAAAGACATACGCATGTTTTCATTACTTATCAATTAAAACAAGTATATTGTATTAATAGAAAATCTCTCCTTGACGAATAGGGCACTCTTTCTTTTCTCTATGGAGAGAAACAAGTGAATGTTCATTCATTCACAGACCTAGTACACATGATAATACCCCAGACCAAACCACGTCCCAGCTGCCCTCATCGGGATGCATATTTGCAACAGGCAGACACCTCTGAAGATCCTGCAATCTGGACTCAGGGCTCACGAATGCTATTCATCTTTATTCACCTCCAGAAGAACCAGCGACGGCGCCTCCTTTGTCTTATTCTAATTCCCCTTTATAGCAGCTTGTCCGTTTTTTCCCTCACCTTTCGTCTCCTGTCGAGGTCAGAAACAATCCAGTAATACACAGCGTCTAATAAACACAACCTTGCCATGATGCATGGCTCATAATGTTACGGGAGATTTAGTCAGGCCCGTCCACCAAGGGAATAAAAGCAAATGTGACTCTCAAACAGAGAGCCTCAGGCTCTATACTTTCTACAGTTGTTATTATTGTATCTCATTGGATTTTTCCCATGAGGAAAATCACAATGACTGAATGGTGACCAGATTATTATTATTTTGCAACAGGATATACAGTATAAACGTGAGGGTTATGAAATCAGATATCCACAGGGCATCTATACACTACAATAAAAAAAAGTTTTTGCTAATATTTTGCTAATGTGGACACACATTAAAAGGGCATACCAGCTTGTCCATGTTAAGTGTTTCCTATATTCTTGATGTTTTTCATCTATAAAAAATGTCCATATCATGGAGAACAAAATGTTTGTTGACTACTGAAAACTCTTACAAAAAAACTAGTGATATGGATTTGGTTTTGTCACTAAGCAGTGCTGATATTAATATCTAGAAAACACGGTGTCCAACAGCAGATAAAATGCTGACAAATACATAATTCAATTCAAACACTCTAAGAAATGCTGGGTTAAAAACAATGCTGGGTGAAATATAGACAAACCCAGCGTTTGGGTTGTTTTGCCCCAGTGATTGGGTTAAATGTTTAACTCAACCTTCTGGGTAGTTTTAACTCAGCTATTGCTTAGAAATTACTCTATTTCTTGCTTAAAATGAACCCAAAATAGGTTGGAAAGGAACACTTATTAATAAGTTGAATAAATATTAATTAATAATAAACATATATTTTTAAATTGCTTATTAATAAATGTCCACCTTTTGATTATTGCTGATGCCTCTAGTATTTAGGCTATGTGTCTAATTTTTAATTTACAGCCTATTTTGGGTCCATTTTAAGTCAGCCATATAATTTTTAAAAAATAACTGAGTTAAATAAAACTACCCAGAAGTTTGGGTTAAACATTTAACCAGCCACTGGGTCAAAACAACCCAGTCGCTGGGTTTGTCCATATTTTACCTGGTGCTGGGTTGTATTTAACCCAGCATTTTTTAAAGTGTAGCAAACATAAACAATGCGAAAAATAAATAAATAAAAAATACTAAATTCAAAAAGAGACAAATTTTGAATTTTGGACATTTTGAACAAACAACTCAAGTAGAAATCATCTTGGATGATATATTGGTCTACACTGTAAAATTAATTAATTAATCAAATGAATGAATGAATGAATGAATGAATGAATAAATAAAAAGATTACTTTAGTATGTTTTACAAGAAAATCACAATTTGATATTTAATTCAATGTTACTTGCCATTTCCTTGTAACAAACTGTGAAATTTACTACCAATTTCTGGCTGAAAATGATATCTAGACCATTTTTATTTTTATTTTTTCAGTGTATCACTACAAAAACACCCTACACAGACCTAAACAGCTGGTACATGAAACACAACAAAGGTAACAATCAACTAAATGATCAATTAATTTACACATCCTGAAATCAGAAGACAATAAGTTACAAAACATGGTTACAAAACCAAATAATTCATGCCCCAGTTCCAGTGGGGGAAAAAAAACACATTAATCCAAATTACCTTCTATGCTTGTTGGTCTGACTTCAAAAGACAGATCCGTGACAGATCCGATCCGCATCTGAATCCAGATGCGTTATTCGTGTTCCTGAAAGTATTAAAGGGTTAGTTCACCCAAAAATGAAAATTAGCCTGTGTTTTACTCACCCTCAAAGCATCCTAGGTGTATATGACTTTGTTCTTTCAGACGAATCCAATCGGAGTTATATTAAAAATTGTCCTGGCCCCTCCAAGCCTTACAATGGGGTAAGCGGGTGCTTTTTGTCAACAGTCAAGAAGACGTGAAATAAAGTGCGCGAATCCGTAATAAAACGTGTCTCACACAGCTCCGGGGGTGAATAAAGGCCTCCTGTAGCGAATCCATGCATTTTTGTAAGACAAATATCCATATTTCAAATGTAATAAACACTTTTTTCTCACTTCCGCTGACTGTCGTAGGCGGAAGCTGTCCAGGCGGATGACGTAGGACGTCGGTATTGCGTGATTAGTGACAAACATGGAGAGAGAAAAAAACAAAACCCCAGAAGCACAAAACGAGGATTTGTAAAGAAAAATGTTGGAGGATTTCAATGTAAGCCAAGAGGAGACTGGTTTTCCTTTGCTAAAGTAAGGAAACTTTATTTCGTTTGCTCCTGCGTATCTCAGAGGCACGCGTCATCCGCCTGGACGGCTTCCGCATATGACAGTCAGCGGAAGTGAGAAAAAAGCATCTATACCGTTTGAAATATGTATATTTGTCTTACAAAAATGCATGGATTTGCTACAGGAGGCCTTTATTCACCCCCGGAGCCGTGTGAGGCACGTTTTATTACGAATGCGCGCACTTTATTTCACGTCTTCTGGACTGTTGACAAAAAGCACCCGCTTACCCCATTGTAAGGATTGGAGGGGCCAGGACAATTTTTAATATAACTCAGATTGGATTCGTCTGAAAGAAGAAAGTCATATACACCTAGGATGCTTTGAGGGTGAGTAAACCACATTCTAATGTTTTATTTTTGGGCGAACTAAGCCTTTAAGCTAGAGAAAACCAAAAAAAAAATATTTTCCATTTACTAGACCTAACAATGATTCCTTACAGTGCAGATTATTTTCTCACAACAGGTTATACAGTATAAGCATCCAAGGTTTGAGATCAGATATTCACAGGATATCTACACACAGCACTGGAGGTTCCTGGTACACAGGAGTAAATTGCCAGCACACCAGCAGCCTTGGGACATAACCATCCAGTGTTACTACACTCAGCAATGAGACAAGAACCGTCTCCAGACAGGTACTGTAACAAGAACGGAGAAAGAGTGAGAGAGGGAGGGAAAGGTTAGGAGGAAAGCGCAGTAAGGAGGAAGAAATATCTGTGAAGTATGGATTCGGGAAATTGGAATGGCGTTCACACACTGCCAGGGCAAAATGGTTCGACGGTAGGGGGAGGAAATTGTTTATGAAGCTTTCTGTCGCCGAATCTAAACTATGCACTCAGAGAGAAGAGACGGAAAGGAGAAAATTGGATAGGAAAGCTTCCCGTAGAGTTGGGCGAAGAGCAAAATGGGGGGAGATTGGAGGAGAGAAAGCGAGAGAGAGAAAAAAAAAGCAGAAAGCGAGAGATGAGCTCTGATCCAGGATCAGAGACAGAGCATCGCTCTCTTCATGAATAAGGTCTCAGCTCCAAGAATAGAGCTTCTCTCACTGGTAACAAATTCAAATTTCATTCTGCCATCTCTAGCTATACACATTACACACAGCGATGTAATGATGATTATGACAATAATTCAAACACTTAAGCATTCAACCAGGGTTTATGACTCCATCATTTACGGTCATAACATTATATAAAAAGCCAATTCTGTGCTATTGAGCTGTTTTGCAATCCAGTTCAAGCACATTACATATGAGACAATGAAAATGTTTCTGTTTAACATGTGGAAAATATTGACAGGTCTCAGCACCCCTCGCTCATATAAATTATATAGTGTTGCTAAAAGGTTATGTGACTAATTATAAACCAGTGACAATTTCTTTAACACTGCATAAGAACTATTGTGTATAAATTAAATGATCAAATAAATAGGCACATGTAGATTATGTGTAAAATGTGCAAAATATCACACAACACTGTCAAATATTATGATTTGTGATTTATTCAATTAACATGATCTTATATAATCAACAATAATATATAAAAAACACATTCGAACATGAAATATAGTGAAAGAACACTGATTTAAACACTTTAAGAGTTTAAGACTGTCCACAAGGCCTCGTGTAATAAATTAACAGTTATATAATATAGTGATATCATTTTGCTTTCATAGTTTGCTTACATTACTTTATGTATTTGCATATCATAGAGACTGTTTCATGTATTATTACTGGGATTGATGTGTGTTGCTTTGACATGTTCTCATAAACCCACAGGCAGCATAATTTCATATGAGCATATACATCTAAAGACCCAACAACGCAGGCGGCTTTTCCCTCTACCACTTTGCTGATTTATTATTCCGTGCATTCTTTGGATTGAACTATTTTATGCATGAATTATTAAATCAAAGGAAGCAAAAAAAAAAAAAAAAAAAATGTAATGTTCCTTTTTTTTTTTACTCCAAACAAGAATATAATCAAGAGTATAATATTTTTCCCTCAAAAAATAAAAAAATAAAATTACTAATATATATATATATATATATATATATATATATATAAATGCACAGATCCTTTCTACACAAGTATGACGATTTTTGGTGACATTGCTCTTTCACAGTCATAGTTGAACTGAGCTTGAAGAAGCTGTGTCAGCAAAAGCATACAGTAAATAATCTAAAATTGCTGAAACTGGCTAGTTTGGACCCCATATCACTCTATTTATTCAATATTTGATTAATTTTTCTTTCTTTTTTTTCTTTTTTCTTTTTTTTTCGCTGATCCATCAGCTTTACAAACCTTTGACACTCCAAGACCTCTTTGTAACCTGAACCAAGTGTGGCGAGATGAGCGTATACTCGGATCAACTGGGTTTTATTCAGGGGCCTGTTTAAGTCACAGGTAGTAAGAAATGTGAAATATTTTGAATCTACTTAAAAATGCATTTTTGTTAACCCTTATTTCTCCTGCATGCCCTGTGATGAGTTTCCCAAAAGAATCGTTAGCTATAGGGCTGCACAATTAATCGAGTGCGATTGTCATGCACATCTCATCAGTAAAGCCGGGTTCTGTGATTAATAGTAAATCTCCATCACCTGCTTTCAGACGGAGCAGCATTTACTACACTGAGCCGTAGTTCTCTGACAAACTACGCAAAAAAAAATTGTAAAAAATGACAGACGATATAATCGTACGATTATGAAATTGAAGAAATCGTTCGCGATAATGACAGCTGTTTGCGTAGCTTCTCAGTGAACTACGGCTTTGTGTAGTAAATGCTGCTCCATCTGAAAGCACGTGAAAATACCACATTTAATAACATGTTTTTACTCCAAACTCACTTCATAACATCAGTCGAGTGTTTGAAATAAATCCTTAACCAGTCTTTGCTTTGTAACACGTTATGATGGTGTTTAAAACCTCATGCATGCACATGTATATCTTCAACATAAAATCTATGCTTTCGTAAAAGCACATCACTTCCAAACTCAAACTGCTCACTTGTAGCACAACAATGCAAGTCAGCACCATTAAGAAACTCTCGGTGTAGATGATCTAAAGGTGTTTTGGCCAATCACCGGAGTAATTATTTAGCCGAGTCCATATTTAGCCTCAGCCATTGGCCCCTGCCACTCAGGGCCCCACTTTTAATTTCCCTGCGTCTGTAGTGTCTCCAGTTACCGTGATGGATCTGGGCTCAAGTGAATGTGTCACCATACATCCATCAGACCCTCACACAAAATACACTGGGTCACATTCCCTTCTGTCTCTCACACACACACTTACTCACTTACACATAGAACGGCACTATGTTCTTGCAGAACGGGCCCTGGCGTAACTCAGGTGAACGAGCAGAAGACATATGTGGGAGAAAGAGAGAGATGTGACAGGAATTCTTACAGGAACTAAAATCATTGCACAAAGAAACCGCTTCAGCCTTACAATAAAAACTACTGGAAGTGTTTAGTATTTGAAGTATCATCGTATAATCAAATCTTGCATTTTAATGTTGTAATTATGTACTACACTTCAACATTCATGAAATAGAGCATTGTTTCAAGGACTTCTAAATTCCATCATGCCCCTCGAAATACATTTACATTTAAATCAAGGAGATATTCTTGTGTTGCCTTAGTTCACCAAAAAATAAACATCATATGATATTCCAAGTCTTCCGAAGCCATATGATAGCTTTCTGTGAGAAACAGAACAAAATGTAACCATTTTATTAGTGAGCATGAATATTCAGACTTGGATTTCTCCTTATGTGTTCTACACTGAGAAAAAGTAGATGTAGGATTTACTTCGAAACAATTTTCACTCAGAAATTGGTACTAAAATTTCACAAATAATTAAAGAAACTGCAAGAATTACTGTAAACATTGAATTAAACTTGAAATTTTGAAACAGAAAGAATTAGATTTCCTTGTAAAAAATACTCCAATAATATTTTTATATACAATTTTAAAAAACAGACTTCAACAGAAGTGTAACAAAACACTTTAACAGGGTCACGAAACTATGGAAGTCCGTTTCCGCCACTGAATAAAAAAAAAAAAAAATTTAAAAATGTAAAAAAAAAAAGGTAATTGTGAGTTTTTAATCTCACAATTCTGACTTTTTTCTCAGAATTGCATGATATAAACTTGCAACTGTGAGTAAGAAAGTCAGAATTGTGAGATATAAACTCGCAGTTGTGAGAAATAAAGTCTGACTTCATAACTGGCAACTGTGAGTTTATATCACACAATTCTGAGAAAAAAGTCAGAACAGCGAGTTTATTTCTTGCAATTCTGACTTTATAACTCACAATTGCAAGTTTATTTCTCATAACTCTGAGAAAAAATCAGAATTGCAAGTTTGTATCATGCAATTTGAGATGCAAACTGGCAATTGCGAGAAAAAAAAATTGTGAGATTAAAAGTGACGGAAATGGGCTTCCATACGAAACAGACTTCAAGTGTAATGAAAATGAAAAACCACTGGGGACAGGGACGAAGACTTGGCTCTATCTGGTTGTTGATTAGATTTCCGAGATCTGGGCATTGCATTCAAAAATGAATGGAAACGGACTAAATGATTGAAAAAATTTAGTTTTAGAAAAGATAGGGTGAATTTTAATTTGATAACGACTTTAAAAGACCATTCAGAAGCCTAGAGAGCACAAAGGGTGTCATGCATTGTTTTAAACGTCCTACTATATTTATATTAATGGAAGAGCTTTGAAAGAAGCCTTTAGAGAATTAAATATGCCTCAGGCTTTACATTGGTTAAAGGAAATCTCCTTGTGCTTGCTCCCTCTTCCTCATGCCTAACATGCTCTTGATCATTGTGGCAGAAATAATTAACTCTTTTTAATTGTCATTTGATCTGCCGCCAAAGGAACATTAATTGTGCTGGAGAGAAGCAAAGCAGCATCTTGCAATTCATGCATGTATTTGTAGATTCTAAGGCCATGAATTCGAAAGTCATGCCAACATGCTCAGAACTACAAGTCGCTAATAGTGAGAACCAAACTGGAGGGATCATGGGAAATAAAAAACATGGCAGGCAGAAAGGGGTTAACAGCAGGCACCTCCGTATTGAAAATCATTGATCTTTTAACACTAATTAAAGCACAGCTGGGTCTGTTCAATTAATCTAGGGAAGCCAGGAGCCTCGGCACAGGAAATGGTGCATCTTAGCAGACTCTCTTAGACTGATAGAGGTAGAGGCAGAGGGAGATAGAGGGAGAGATAGGGACGGAGGGAGTGTAAAAAAAGAGAGAAACAGACACCTTGAGTCTGATTAGTCCTCTTTTACAGATCTCCTTTAAAACTTTTTACTTTCTTTTTACGTGCACACACTTTACGGGACAGAAATGATAACTTTTAAAAGATTGTTTTGAGCTCCTCGTAACTTTCTAGTTAAAATCCAAGGGTAGACAGTACCTGGAGCTTTTAAACTATTTTGGAGGGGTTTTTTTGTCTTGCGATGGCAACACAGATTTATTTATTTTTTAACAGAATTCAAAAACCATCTTTTAAATCTAGCCTTAGCAGGTTTACCTTGAACTTCATCCCACAGGAACAACAAGATCTCCTCAATGTCTCAATAATTTCTTGTTTCTAAGTTGTTTATCCTGAAAAATAGGCTCCAGTAATCTGGCAGGTTTCTTTCAGAGTCTAAAAACGATCAACTTGAAATTATATTTCTCATTAAATTTTCTCAATTAACAATTCTTTTGATGTTTGTTCAAAATTGTCTCATTTTATTTCTACCAAGGCATTTATGAGAAACATCTGAGGCCGGGTTTCCATTACAGATTCGCGCAAAACTTTTGCTTTATTTTAGAAATGTCGATACAAAACTAACAGCGATGTTATGCGACTAAAACGTATTTTTTTCCTCTCACGATAAGTCACGGCGATGGATGTTGATAAGTTTAGTTATATTGCAGCCACCACACTAGCCAATATTTTTAATCAAAGGAGACGTATGCGTGTACCTTTTTCAAAGCAGCGCGGAGGGCCACTTCTGGGACATTTCTAAAACATGCCGCGGCGTGACTGGTATAAACACGAGAGTGGCCGGTGGCTGTATCGGATCTGTAATGCGCCACATACAATGTGCAGTGTAGATAAGGGGTAAAAAAGGGGTTATCCAAACATTAATGGCAAGGAAAGCCCCTTATACTTTAGAGCGGCCATGTATGAGGTACGCCAGGTGACCTGTAAATGTGAAAAGCTGTTTACATTGCAGTTTTGTGAAGTAGGCCTATTCCTTTTTCGAATTGCCTGAAAAACCACCTCATGTGAGCGTAAAAACATTTTTGCAATATATGGGGGTTTTTGTGAATTTGACGTGTTTCCATTGGATGTATTTTCAATTCGCAATTTCAATTTGCACAATTTGAAGGGTAATGGAAACGTGGATAATGTTGATACTTTAAAATGTGTACTATCATTCAAAGGCTTGGGGGCAAAAAGAAATTTAATTTTTTTGAGAAAAGTTTCTTATGCTCACCAAAGCTACATTTATTTGATCAAAAATACAGAAATAGTCATATTGTGAAATATTATTACAATTTAAAAGAAATGTTTTCTGTTTTAAAGTGCCCCTATTATGAAATTTTGAAAATTACCTTTCATGCAGTGTGTAACACCGCTCTAAGTGAATAAAAACATCTTGCAAAGTTTTAAATCTGAAAGTACACCGTGTATAAAGTTATTGTCTCTCAAAAGAAAGTATCGACACTGAATCATTGAAATGAGTTGGTTTTAAAACGAATCCCAAGCCGTTTCATGTTAACGTCAACATGAAACATTAGCATATTGCGGCCCACTTGTTGGTCTTTTTGCATTGGTCTGAATGAAAATGCAAATTCATTCTTTGCCACTAGGTGCTGCTTTTGGAGCGGTAAAATAGTGGTTTCCCTGATAACACTCTACACAAAGCAACATTGCGCATTACATTTATCAGGCATTACAGGCATGATGAAATGAAAATGAGACAGATTGGACCAGTCACCGCAGATCACGCAAAGGAGGGGTTTGGAAAAATGAATCATTAAACGAATCGTTTGGGAGTCGTTGAGCAAATAAGATAAAAATAAATGCATATTATAAGACAATGAAAGTGTTTTTTGACCTTGCATGCATGTCAACCTGTTGTTAGGGACTCCCAAAACCAAAATATGAACCTTTAATTACCCATACTAGGCGCACTTTAATATACTAAATGTAAATGACTTCTGTAAATGACTTCTGTGATGCAAAGCTGAATTTTCAGCATCATTACTCCAGTCGTCAGTGTCACATGATCCTTCAGAAATCATTTTAATATGCTGATTTGCTACTAAACATTTATTTTTATCTTATTTTATTTTTATCATTTTGAGAAAACAATGATAAATTTAAGAATCTTTAATAAATAGAAAGTTCTAACCAAAAACATCAACTTGAATAAATGTCTTTACTCACTTTTGATCAATTTAATGCATCCTTACTGAATATAATGTATATTTATTAGGGATGTAACGATATAATCAATACCGTGCATTATTCTCCACATATAGAGTGATCTGAACCCTAAACACATTTTGTCAAAAAAGCCGGTATTATCCACTTTCAAGGCATCGCGAGTACACTAAAAGTGATCGAGGGTGGATAATTTCGATGAACTTGATGAACCTGTGATATCTTCAGGGCGTGAAGGAAAATAAAAGCTGAAACTTTTTCACTATACCTTGCAAAAGCAGCACGTTACAATGGTGAGGGAAAAGCGCCGTGTAATCACAACCATATAGTCTATGATCACAACAACAACTACGTTTGTCAGGCATCTACATTGTCATCTGAGGAGATTACAAAGATTAAACGAGTGTTTTTTTTAAACTCTACAACATGAAATGTGGAGTTATCTGCTTTTGCCAAAAAAAAAAACGACTGTTGGAGTTATCTGCTTTTGCTAAAAAACAAATATTATATATAGTATTATTAATTATATATAATTTCTCTCACACATGCACAAAAACAGAATTTGGGCCCAAATCAAATTCCTTGTGCACTACAGACGAGTGTTGGTAATATTACCAAATGCCTGTGATAGTTCCAGCAGGCCTCCATCCTTCTGCACAGCCCTACAACCAGAAGCGCGAAGCCCATATGGGAGAACCCCTGGGCTACCGGTAGTCTTGATCAATAATGCATCTGCTGAGATGTGAGGGTAGGCCGTCTCTTATCGTCTCTGCCAGGCCACGGCCCGCATCCCCTCTTTCCCACGTAAAGCTTTAATCTAGGGATCCATCCCATTGCCATGTGAGGAAATGGACCCACACGTTTACTCATTCCACCCATCGCTACTTTCATTTCCCTCCTCGCCACAAGTTCATTTCAGCCAAATCCTTGCATCCTGCCATCTATATTGAATCTCACCCCATGCGTCCACACATACGTATGTTGTCATAGTTACACTCTACTTGTTTCCCTGCGCCTCCCTGAGTTATTGTGACAGTAAATTGGATGTTTAGAGCTACGCTTGATTTGAAATGTCATTGAATCTTTCAGAGTTTTTATGAAGATGACTGTGTAAATACCAGCACACAAGTGCAGCATTGTTGCTTATAAATTCTTCAGATTCAGAGCGTTTTGCCTTTTGAGAATTGGACATGGCGACTGCGTTGCACCAGAGATGAGATTTCCAAAGTTGTTCTGAGAGAGAGGAAGAAGAAAGTGAAGGCACACTTCTCTCTTTATATAATCAAACTAAATATATCTCAAAATCCTCTTTTTATTCGTCATTGGAGATTCAGAAAGAGTGCTAAGTTTATTTGTGGCTGCTGAATGAAATGACCCACGGGACATGAGCCGGAGGCTGATGCTGTATATCCGCACGGATCTTTATGATGGAGTGGGTGCGCTGGAAACAACTTAATATAGGAACACAATGGGAAAACTCAAGAATCTGACTCATGATCATTTACTGCTGTGAATTAAACATTAATCTATCTTAAAGGGGTCATATCATAACTCCATCCCTGAGGTCCACTTATAAGGTTAGTCAGAGTTTATTGCACTAAAAACAATATTTAGTTTTACATATCCTTTTCCAACCTCTCTGTGAATCTTACCATTAAACGGGCTGCTTTATCTATCTACCTGACATACTATATATGCAAATTTCCTGTTACAATTTACTTCAATCTCTTTGCATGGAAAGAAACAAAAGTAAAATTAACAGGGTAAAAAATAATAACAGTAATCATTTTCAGATTTAACATACAGTGGCCCCAAAAGGTATATTGAGACCATTTTAGACACAATTCACACTTAAAATGGCTTAATTAAACAGAAAGAAAATATTAAACTAAGTGGTTTCTGCATACAAAGTGTCCAGATACTTTCTTTAAAATATATGCCACTTGGTTTTATATTTTATAATATTATGCAAAGACATTTATATATTAAGTGTCTGAATACTTTTTGGGGTCAATGGGGCCAAATGTACGGTGGCCGAGAGAGCTCACCACGCTGCAAATAGAAAAAACATCTGCAAATTAAGAAAATGTAACCCTGCGCACTAGTAGTTACTATAGATACTATGACCTCTCTTTATGTATCAATCTATATGAGAAGATACACTGTAATGGACCAGTCAAGGTGCTAGGTTCGCTACGGGAGGGCACAAAAATTAATTAAACCACAATAACAAAACAGACAGACCAGGAAAATGACTTGAAGTTTGTCTTTTACTTTGAATAAAAGTTGAATTGAATGAAAATATGAAATGGAATGACAGTAAAAAAAACAATTGAAATAACACCAAGAAAATTCTCTTTTCTTTCTCCCTTTTTTTTTTTAGAAATTAAGTTTGAGCTCCTTTTTAGTTATTGGATTAAAATATTTGTATTGTGCTATATTTGTTTCCTTTGATATTTAACTTCTATTTTTGGTTTGTTTCCTTCTTATTGATGGATTTAAATTTTTCCTAACCTTTTTTCTAGATTATTTTGGAGCTTTGCTTATTTGATTACTGGTTTGAGTTAGAACCTCTAGCCCACAACAAAAAAAAAAACAATTACAATAAATCACTCCAGAAAAATAACTAAAATAGTACAACAGTGAAATTCAGTATATGAAAAGTTCTCAGTCCATAGAATAAGTTGAACGTGGGAAAAGAACAGTGCTTTGAATCCAACGATGAATCCAATAAGCACAAGAGTCTCTTTGTGTAGTGCAAACGTTTGTAGTGCAAATTGTTCAATAGTGAAAAAAAAATCAGTTAGTACGATAATCAGTGTTGAGGTAATTTGGTGAGAAATACCACTAGGAACAGATGAAGTCCACTTGTGATAATGGATAAGGCACTGATCACTTGAATCTCAGGATTTTCTCCTAGTTGTCTTTCTCAGGGTTCTCTAGCTGGGTGGCTCGCCATCTCAGGATCACAGCTTAATTCAGTCTCGGAAAAAAACCTGACCTGTTTATACAAACAGCGTCGCAACATCATAGACAATTAACATGACTGTTAAACTCAATATATCTTTCATACATAAACTCAAAATGGCTGGGAAAAGAAAAAAAATATATATACACACTATTAGAGCACTTTTGCTACTTAACACATATGAAATCAGTTACATAAATGATAATCGTCAGCTGATTAGCATTTTTAAGCTCTTCAGAAATACAATACACAGTTACAGTACATTATACACGACATGTGAACACTAAATGCATATAAACTTGCATAAAACGCTTCAAAACGTTAATACAGCATATTAACACTTCATTTAGAGTTGAACGTTATTTTGAAACTCACCAAATCCGGGGGATTTCAACAATTAATCAACCGCATCGGATCTCACAGGGTTTACAATCGCATCTCATCTGCTTCATTACCATCGATCATCGCGCTAAAACGACCCAAATAGGATTTATACAAGTGTTACAACGTCATATAACACATTATTTATGCATATTAAACAAGGATGATTGGTATAATTGCCTTTTAATCTGCGTTGATGACACTCGCGATCTGCGAAGCGCGTGCTCTCTCTTTGCGACTATGCGTCTCGTATCAGTGACGTCATACACAGTGCGTCTTATGACAATCGTCTTGCTTTAGTTATTACAGTTATTTTAATTATTTTGAACAACTTTGAATACCCATTTTAATCAAGCATTTCCGTTTTTTTTCTTCATTGAAAATAAAATTATTGCAAATTATATTTGTTCTATTTATTATCATTATTTTTAGTCAGCTCATTTCTGACCTGGGTTACACCCTCCCCCCTTAAGTCTATGCAAGTCCCTTTGCATGGCTGTAAAAAGGCTTTTTTAGGGTCTGGGGTGTCTAATTGATTTGGGTTGTTCTGCAAGTGACTCGACAAAAGCAGTGTTCAAACCCTGAAGCAAGGATTGAATGATGGATATCATCGGGTTCCCCAGCTCTGGGTAAGTCAGCCTTTTTGACTTCTGCTTCACCCTTTTAGACCTTCTTAGATGACTTTCATCCTCACTTTCATCTTCATCCGTTTCTTCCTCCGGTTCGTCGGGTTCAGCTGACTCCAATCTGGGTCTCCGCTGTGGAACATCAGGTACAGTTTCCTCAACTTGTACTGCAGGCGTTTCATTGTCCTTTGTGTTTCCACCAGGTTCATCCCGTGTCTGCAGTTCTACTTGAGGTAAGTGGCTTCTTTCTTTCAGGGTTTCCTTTACAGGTTCCATGTTACTGGAGGAAGACTCAGCTTCAGGTAAGTACTGGGTATCAGGTGAGGTTTCTGTACCAGGTAAGCACTCTACTTCAGGTGGATTCTTCCTTCTTGGCACATCTCCTGCATTCACAGTCTCAGAAGCATCGGTTGATACGGGCTCTAAGTCAGGTAAGTTTTGGCTTGCAGGATCAGAGTTAAGAGGAATCTTTACAGGCCTTCTTACAACATTGTACTCCCGGATTAACTTTTCTGAGGTAAGAGCTGACACATCAGAAATCTGGGGTATGTAGTCATCTTCATCAGAACTTTGGTAGTTTTCTGGACATTTCTCAATTTCTACATCTTGGCTTTGCCTAGTTGCCCGCTTCTTCCGAGGTTTCACTACATCAGGATCATCACTATCATCATGTGAAGACAAAAACCCACAAGGTAGCAGTAAATCTCTGTGCAGTGTTCGTAAGGGACTTTCTTGTCTTTCAGGTCTCACTGTATAGACGGGTAGCTCACCGGCACGACTCACCACAACATGTACCACAGGATCCCACCTGTCAGCCAGCTTGTGTTTCCCGCGTAACCTCACATTTCTGACTAAAACACGGTCACCTTCTTCAAGAGTTGACTCAGTCACTCTGCGATCGAAACGGACTTTATTTCTTTCAGCGGTTTTGGCTGCATTCTTCTGAGCTAGTTTGTAGCTCTCTTGAAGATGGGTTTTCAATGACTTCACGTACTGCGAATGGAATTTGGGATCGTCATGGTTCACTGAGGTGTTGAAAATCAAGTCCACTGGCAGTCTTGGTTGGCGCCCGAACATAAGTTCGTACGGTGTGTAACCGGTTGTCTCGTGCTTCGTGCAGTTATAAGCGTGCACAAGTGGTTTTACAAAATCTTTCCAATGAGCCTTCTCTTGAGCTTTCAAGGTACCCAGCATTCCCAACAGTGTACGATTAAAACGCTCAACTGGGTTGCCCCTTGGATGGTACGGTGTGGTTCTGATTTTTTTAATACCTGAAATCTCACAGAGTTCTTTGATTGTCTTGGACTCGAAGTCAGGTCCTTGGTCGCTGTGGAGCTTTTCAGGCATGCCATAATGAACTATGAAGTTTTCCCACAAACTCTTGGCGACTGTTCTGGCTTTTTGATTTGGGGTGGGGACTGCGACCGCATACTTGGTGAAGAAGTCCGTTATCACCAGGATATCTTTGGTGTTGCTACGGTCGGGTTCCAGAGACAAGAAATCCATGCACACCAACTCTAGTGGGCGGGTGACTTCGATGTTCACTAGAGGTGCTGCTCTTGCTGGCAAGGTCTTTCTACATACACAGCGACTGCAGGTCTTGACTTTGTTCTCAACATCAGTAGCCATCCTGGGCCAAAAGAATCGCGACCGGGTGAGATCAAGGGTCCGTTCTATTCCCATATGGCCCATGTGGTCATGCAGACTTTCCATGGCTACGGCTCTCAAATCAGGAGGAAGGACAAGTTGGTAAGTTATGCAGTCTCCAAGAGTTCTTTTACGATAGAGAACACCATCCTTCAACTCAAGTTTCCTCCATTCTCTTAACAGTAAGGGAAGCTCTGGAAGCTCACGTCTCAGTGCAGGCAAGACAGTGTCTCCTGATTCTAACTGGATTATTACTTCTCGCAATGCTGGATCATTTCTTTGTTTTTCCCTTAACTCCTGTTCTGACATACAAGAAACAACTGAAGATCCTCCTATCTTCTCATACTCTTCAGGAATTGCTTCTGGGCACATAGAGAGCGACTCAACAAGGGTAAGGTTGCTGCTGGCATCAGCTTGATATAAAAGCTTATCACAGACTGCTTGGATTACGTCAGCGGAAACCAGGGTGGAATTTGCTGCTTCAGGTGAGTGATACAAGGTGAACTGACGTATACGATCTTGTTCCTTTTGAGATGCTGAATCATTCATCAGATCACCATGAGGTCGTCTGGAGAGCGCATCCGCGTCAAGATTGCTCTTCCCAGGCCGATACTGGAGGGTAAAGGAGAAAGTGGACAAGGCAGACAACCACCTATAGCTGGTTGCATCCAACTTCGCTGAGGTTAAAATGTAAGTAAGGGGGTTGCTGTCTGTGATCACCTTGAAACTACTCCCATAAAGATAGTCGCAAAACTTCTCGGTAACTGCCCACTTCAGGGCTAGGAATTCCAGCTTGTGGGCAGGATACCGGGCCTCGCTTCTTGATAACCCTCGACTGGCATATGCGATTACTCGCAACACTCCGTCCTGCTCTTGATAGAGTGCCGCACCTAGTCCAGTAGTGCTCGCATCTGTATGTAGAACATACGGCAATCCAGGATCTGCAAATCCTAATACTGGGGCCTTGGTGAGTTTTTCAATGAGTGTTTCGAATGCTTGCCGGCAGTCGTCTGTCCATCGCCCTCCAAAGGGCTCTTTGGGGTCAAGGTAGGTTTTTCCCTTACTTTTCACCTTACAGCTTTTCCGCAGAGGAGGATACCCCACAGTCAGTTCATTTAATGGCTTCACTATTTTTGCATAGTCTTCAATAAATCGCCGGTAATAACCGGAGAAACCCAGAAAGGAACGCAACTCTTTCAGGTTCCGTGGACTTGGCCAGGTCTTAATGGCTTCTATCTTTTGGGGATCTGTCTCCACTCCATCTTTCGACACGATGTGACCAAGATATTTCACTGACGTCTGGAAAAACTTACATTTATCCAACGAAAGTTTTAGACCATAGTCTTTCAAGCGTCCCAGAACATGAAGAAGACGTCTTTCATGCTCTTCAAGAGTATCTGAGAAGACAATCAGGTCATCCAAAAACACCAAGACTTCCGAAAGGTTGATGTCACCCATGCACTTTTCCATCAGCCTTTGAAATGTACTTGGTGCGTTGGTGATGCCCTGAGGCATCCTGTTGAACTCCCAAAAGCCCAATGGGCATACAAAAGCGGTCTTGGGTTTGTCCTTCTCTTCCAGTTCAATCTGGTAATACCCAGATTTAAGGTCGAGCACTGAGAACCATTTTGAACCTCGAAGTGCGGAAAAGGTTTCCTCCAAGTTGGGTAAGGCATAGGCGTCTTTGATGGTCTGCATATTCAGCTTGCGATAATCAATACAAAGCCTTATATCACCATTCTTCTTCCTTACCACAACGATAGGAGAAGAGAAAGATGATTCCGATTCACGAATGATACCGGCTTCAAGCAATTCCTCCAGATGTCGGCGGACAGCTTCAAGATCGTTGGGATGGATAGGTCTCGCTTTATGCTTGAAGGGGGTTTCATCGTGCAACTTGATACTATGTTGCACTTTGTCTGTGTGTCCAACATCCATGTCATGCATCGCAAAGACTTCAGGCATGTCACGCAGTTTCTGAGTGATACTCGTTTTCCACACTTCTGGCACGCAAGAATCACCGAAGTCAAAGGAGAGTCCTTCTGCGGATATTGCACAGACACTTGACACGGAGCAATCAGACTTGGTCACCTTGTGTGATATCACTTTTTGCAAAGCATGAATGTCTGCAATCACACTTTTGCCAGGAATGATAATGTCATGCTCAGTTTCGTTCTTTAACACCACTGGAACCTTTCGTGATGGATGTTGAGGTAGGTTTAATAAGCAACTGGCAACTAGCAGTCCTCCAGGAAAAGGTGAATTTGAAGGAGGCTCCATCACAGCCCATTTATCGGCTACTTGCCCTCTTACACTAACCACTCCCTCAAGAACGATATTCTGACCTGCAGGAACAACAGTAGGGGTAAGATCAGGAAGCCTGACAATTCCTATACCACTGTTAACTTTCTGCTGGCGTCTGTGTTCGATGG
Organism: Spinibarbus caldwelli; assembly: GCA_039654775.1. Lineage (NCBI taxonomy): Eukaryota > Metazoa > Chordata > Actinopteri > Cypriniformes > Cyprinidae > Spinibarbus > Spinibarbus caldwelli. The sequence continues at coordinate 7,540,598 of CM077258.1, forward strand.
TCTTAATCACAGCCCTGTAGCCAAATGGAACAGCTTGACAAATGGAATCGTTGGTCTCTAGGTATTTGTCATATGCAAGATCCAAAGTGTTTGTGCCTATTAGCACCTTTGGCTGGGCAGTACCACCAGTTTCCGGGATTACTAAGGCAAGAGTTGACACTTCAACGTCAGACCCAAGGAAGTCTTTGGGGAACGTGACCCTCACCTCAACATACCCCAAGTAAGGTACTGCTTGACCATTTGCTGCTTCTATTTCCAGCAGGTTATCCAAGGATGTTATGCTTAATCCAGGCAGATTTTGCTCATAAAAAGACTGGGTAATGGTCGTCACTTGAGACCCTGTGTCAAGTAAACAAGGACAAGGATTTCCTTCAACATTCACTTGGGCAGTACACTTTGCGCCAATTAATCCTTTGGGTAAGTCAAACGAATAATATTTTTGATGGGGCTTCAAATTGCTCATATTTGCTGACTTCTGGAGACTTGTTTGACAAGTGACAGCCCTCGTACGTCTCGCTACAAGGGCTGGACGGCGTTTAAAGCTCCTGAGGCACTTGGACCATACATACTGTCCCATAGGGCTTGGCGCTCTTTCAGCTGCTTTCTCTTATCGGTCACCAGAGAAGGGTTTGGATCATTTTCGCAAATTGAAGCGACATGCCCATCCTCACCACATCGAAAGCAATAGCCTGGCTTGGGCCTGCAAGCCGACTTGTGCTCAGCTTTAGGAGGGTTTTCTCTGGGAAACTGTATATTAGTTTGTTTCACTTTGCTTGGATTGCTCTTTGGCTCTGGATCCTTTTGGGCTCTGAGTTTTGTCATTTGACTCTGGAGCTCTGCGACTTGTCGCTTTAACTCAAGAACAGCATCAGTTGATGGCAACTCGGTTTGTCCTGTCTGCTTATTTTTTTGTTTTGTTAGTTGGCTCTGGAGCTTAGCAATTTGTCTTTTTAACTCTGCGACCTCGGTCCCTTCTGACATTTCATCTTGCCTTAGATCAAGAGGGTTGGCAGTGACAGTATGGGAACTGGCTCTTTGTTTTTGTGTGCCTAGGTGTTGTCTCATGCGGCTTTCTTTGGCAAAGTGTTTGTTCTCCTCACTGCGCAACTGCAGTAGTAGCTCTGAGAATGGAGGAGGTTTATTTCTCTTATGCTCAAGCTGAAGGTTTACTATTAGTGCATCATCCCAACATCCCCGACAGAATTGTTTCAGAAGTTGTCGGTCAGCTTCACCAGCAGAAACACCACCTCGCTTCATCACTTTGAGAAGGTTAGTGTGCAACCGTTGTAAGTACAAGGAAGGTTTCTCACCTGCGTTTTGCAGTATATTCAAAAACTTAGCGAAAAGATCATCACCGTCTTCCACGATGTCGAAAGCTGAATCCAAGACATCGAGGTAAGCAGCAGGTAAGGCTTTGGCACCTAACTGCTTCACCATTTCTGCTGCTGGCGGCAGTAAACTGTCTAAGATCTTCCTGGAACGATTTAAGTCTGAGAGTGAAGGATCTTGAAGTAGTAACTCTACACTGTTCCGCCAGGTGTCATAATCAACTTCGCCACTAGGACGGGGGATTCTGCCTGAGAAGACTCTTAGCCTGAATGATGCACTAGAGGAAGGAACTACATCACTTCTCAGAATGTGTTCTACGACCATTCTTTGGACTTCAGGTGGGTTGACATCATTTGCCTCAAGAGTGGGCGAAAAACTTCCTGTAATTACTCGGTGGGCTGTATCAGAATTTTGTCCTCCTTCTGAACGCTCAGCCTGCTTAGGTGGAAGAGGAGTGTCAGATGAGGAAGGATCAGTCATTTGGGATGATTCAAGATCATTTGCATCAATCAGGTTTTCAGCAGCGGAGGCAGTGGTTGAGAGAAGCTGCTCTTTCAAGAGTTCTTCAAAAGTTCTGCCACTGATCTTTGCTATTCTCTTCAGTTCAGCAAAGTAATGAGTGGTAGCCTGTTCAGTCACGGCTGAAGCATAGACGCTTGGTAGAAGCCTCATGTGGTAAACAACATTGTGTGGACTCTTGAATGCGTAAGGCAACAAGGGTTTGAGAGTCACTAATGCAGAATAACTGCTGTACTCTACTATGACTTCCCTATGATAAGGCGATTTAGGGTTGTCTATACGAATGTGTCTATTGATACGACCATACTTGTTTAGGAAATCAGTCAGATCTTCATCAAGCTCTGTATTTGTCAGCCCGCTAATTATCACTGAATTTTCAATTACGACATTTTCAAGCTCAACCACTTCCATGTTGACACTATTTGCACTACTACAAAATTGAAGTTATTCTCCTGGTCTCTTGTGTCGTCAAGAACTCTAGACTCAAACACACAAAAAAACTTTTTTCTATAATGCCCTCCTGGCTGGCTCGCCACTTTCTGTAACCCTGCGCACTAGTAGTTACTATAGATACTATGACCTCTCTTTATGTATCAATCTATATGAGAAGATACACTGTAATGGACCAGTCAAGGTGCTAGGTTCGCTACGGGAGGGCACAAAAATTAATTAAACCACAATAACAAAACAGACAGACCAGGAAAATGACTTGAAGTTTGTCTTTTACTTTGAATAAAAGTTGAATTGAATGAAAATATGAAATGGAATGACAGTAAAAAAAACAATTGAAATAACACCAAGAAAATTCTCTTTTCTTTCTCCCTTTTTTTTTTTAGAAATTAAGTTTGAGCTCCTTTTTAGTTATTGGATTAAAATATTTGTATTGTGCTATATTTGTTTCCTTTGATATTTAACTTCTATTTTTGGTTTGTTTCCTTCTTATTGATGGATTTAAATTTTTCCTAACCTTTTTTCTAGATTATTTTGGAGCTTTGCTTATTTGATTACTGGTTTGAGTTAGAACCTCTAGCCCACAACAAAAAAAAAAACAATTACAATAAATCACTCCAGAAAAATAACTAAAATAGTACAACAGTGAAATTCAGTATATGAAAAGTTCTCAGTCCATAGAATAAGTTGAACGTGGGAAAAGAACAGTGCTTTGAATCCAACGATGAATCCAATAAGCACAAGAGTCTCTTTGTGTAGTGCAAACGTTTGTAGTGCAAATTGTTCAATAGTGAAAAAAAAATCAGTTAGTACGATAATCAGTGTTGAGGTAATTTGGTGAGAAATACCACTAGGAACAGATGAAGTCCACTTGTGATAATGGATAAGGCACTGATCACTTGAATCTCAGGATTTTCTCCTAGTTGTCTTTCTCAGGGTTCTCTAGCTGGGTGGCTCGCCATCTCAGGATCACAGCTTAATTCAGTCTCGGAAAAAAACCTGACCTGTTTATACAAACAGCGTCGCAACATCATAGACAATTAACATGACTGTTAAACTCAATATATCTTTCATACATAAACTCAAAATGGCTGGGAAAAGAAAAAAAATATATATACACACTATTAGAGCACTTTTGCTACTTAACACATATGAAATCAGTTACATAAATGATAATCGTCAGCTGATTAGCATTTTTAAGCTCTTCAGAAATACAATACACAGTTACAGTACATTATACACGACATGTGAACACTAAATGCATATAAACTTGCATAAAACGCTTCAAAACGTTAATACAGCATATTAACACTTCATTTAGAGTTGAACGTTATTTTGAAACTCACCAAATCCGGGGGATTTCAACAATTAATCAACCGCATCGGATCTCACAGGGTTTACAATCGCATCTCATCTGCTTCATTACCATCGATCATCGCGCTAAAACGACCCAAATAGGATTTATACAAGTGTTACAACGTCATATAACACATTATTTATGCATATTAAACAAGGATGATTGGTATAATTGCCTTTTAATCTGCGTTGATGACACTCGCGATCTGCGAAGCGCGTGCTCTCTCTTTGCGACTATGCGTCTCGTATCAGTGACGTCATACACAGTGCGTCTTATGACAATCGTCTTGCTTTAGTTATTACAGTTATTTTAATTATTTTGAACAACTTTGAATACCCATTTTAATCAAGCATTTCCGTTTTTTTTCTTCATTGAAAATAAAATTATTGCAAATTATATTTGTTCTATTTATTATCATTATTTTTAGTCAGCTCATTTCTGACCTGGGTTACAAAAACAACTTCGTCAATTTTACAACACACGCGCTGCAAATGCTCACAACACAACCAAATAAAGAAACGCACTGCAAATAAAAAAAAAAAAACACCTGCAAATTAAGAAAGCAACTTCATCAATTTGACAACATGCGCTGCAAATGCTCACAACACAACCAAATAAAGAAACGCACTGCAAATACTCACAACACAACCAAACAAAGAAACGCTCTGCAAATAAAATTATTCATTTGGTTGTGTTGTGAGCATTTGCAGCACCTGCTGTCAAACTGATGAATATGTTTTCTTGATTTGCTGGTGCTTTTTCTATTTGCATGTGTTTTCTGAAGTTGCAGCGTGTTGAGCTCTCTCGGCCACCGTACAAACAAAGGCAAACTGGCAAACACTGGCAAACAAAGTATCCAAGCACTTTCTTTAAAACAAAAGCCACTTCGTTTGATATTTTATAATATCCTGCAAAAAAACATTCATATATTTATAATGTGTCTTTAACTGTCCAAATACTTTTTTGGGCCACTGTAGATATATTAAATGTGTAAAAGGATACTCAAATCCAGTTTTAGACACTTACTATGTCTGCAATGGGCCCAAAAATTATTTGTCAATTATTTGTTATTACAAGTCACACTTAAATTGGCTGAATTCAATTACATTAGAAACAAAATATCAAACCAAATGACATCTGCAAATAAAGTGTCTAAACAGTTTCATTAAAACAAATGCCTTTGTTTGATATAATGTCTTGCAAAGACATTCATACATTTTTAAATTTAAGTGTCTAAACATTTAATTTAAGTGTCTAAATACTTTTGGGGGCAACTCTGTGAAGTGTCCTTTTATACACCAAACCAAATAGAACTGGTAAACAAAGTGTCCAACTACTTTCTTTAAAACAAAAGCCACTTTATTTAATATTTTCTAATATCATCCAAAGACATTCACACATTGTAAGCCGCACTGCTGTAAGTGTCCAAAATACCTTTTGGTGACCACTTTAGATCTAAAAATCTCTAAATACTCTTCTGCACAAGACAATATCTTATTTGGTTGAGTATGACAGAGTTGGGCAGTACAGGTATAACACCAGCTGTGAGAAACTGATATACGTATTCCAGTCTAACATATATCAGGTCTAATAAAACCGAAGCATTCAGCTTTTCGGTTGGCTTTATGATTGCGGGATAGCATCCGTCGCACTCGCAGGGTGAAATCACACAGCGATCAGCGGCCCGGCACTCTCCAGTCAGCCCGATGTCTTATCTGCTCTTGTGCGTGCAGTCAGTCTGTTCCCTCTGAAAGTGGAGGGGCCGCTGTATCCTCCACACTCTGCAATTCCTTTCTCTTAATCTACTGTCTACCCACTGTCAGAGCAACAGAAACATTTGCAGCTTGCATGAAAAGAAATTACCGGGCGGACAGCCAGCAAGAGGGAGAGAGGTGCCGCCTCTGCGCTGTGACAGCGGGAGAAATTGCTGCCACGACGGTTGTGTGGGGAGAGGAAGAGAACGAGGGAGGATGACGATGATGCTGGCAGCGTCTCTAACCGGGGAAAATAAACCATGACAACATCCAAATCACACATGCACTCACTCTCAGCGCGCTTGTTTACAGCGATTATGTGTTTGGGGAGGAGGCAAAGAGAGAGAGAGGGAGAGAACGCATCTCAATTTATGAAGCTTTTTCCACCGCTGAGAGTCAACAAAATGCAGGCAGTGTTCGCTTCCAGAGAGCCAATTCTGCCATCAGTGGAGGCGAACTCACAGGGAGAGCAGCTGATTAGAGAACAGTATGCTCTGTGCTGCAGGGAGGGCATGGAAAAATAGTGGCATGTCTCTCTCAATCCCTCTGCCGTGTCGCAGAAATGATTTTTGAAGCGCTGTGCATGTCGCTCAATGTTTTTTGACACAAGACCAAAAAGAGAAAAAGATTTCAAATGGTAAAGCATGCTCTCGCTTGCTCTAAAGCGACACTCTGCCTTATCAAAAATACATTGAATGAACTAATTATACTTTGCAAGTATGCAAGATCTGCAAGAATGCTCTCATTACAATCAACAAAGCTGTCTACACTGCAAGTGATTTAACAATGAGCACATTTACATGCAAACCAATATGCTCATAACTACCAAAAATCAGCTGCCAAAAAAAATGAAATAACTTGTTTAATGGTTTACATGCAAACCAACAACCTGGCAACACATTTTATTTTTTTATTCCGTGTTATTGAAATCAGAATGCAGTCATTTCTGTACCTGATTCTGCGTATTCCATTTATTATGCGAGTTGTGCTTTTAAGCATTAAAACCCTTCAAATGTCAGCAGAAAAGTTCCCACAGCTGCAGAATCTTGACTGTACAACTTCTCCTTCAGCTGCACGAAATGAAAAACACATTTTATAATTTTTGGGGTCAAAAAACAGTCGGCGTGTACTGTATATTTCCTTCTCACCTACCATGAAGCGCTTGTTCGGCCCAGATGTGCTTCAATCCACAGTAAGAAAACTTTCCTGTCATATAGTCAGATATTTTTACTTAAATAGGCTGACAGAAAAAAAGGTTAAGATGTTTACAGTAAGGGCAAAATTTGACAAAAATCCACTTGTTTTAATCTGCACACATATTGTTAGCTTTAAGCATATTTGAATTGAAATAAACACACTCAATATGACAAAACCAAAAAATGTTCTCATTATAATTAATATTTTTTTCTATACTGCAAGTGAGTGATATGCCATGACAAAACTAGAACAGACACCATCACAAGAACAGATTTAGACAGAAATCTGTGTCTAAACTGCAATCAAGCAACATGAAACTGCAACTAAACTTGAACTCTTCTGTTATAGTCAACGAGTGATATTCAGTGAACTTTAGTTCCCATTACAAGCGATGCCATACGATGCAACAAAATTAGTTTGAACTCCATGTACACACTGCAGGCAAGCACTAGAACATACCTATTATTGTCAAGTGGGCAACACAATGTGACAAAACCTACAATGGTCCCATTATAATAAATAAAGCTGCCTGCACTGCAAGTGAGCAATGCAACAAGCACAAAAAACTAGAACACTCATATTATAAAAAGGTGATGCGATATGGCATAATAAAATTAGACTGAAATGTGGTAACACTACAAGAAACATGACACAAAAACAGAATCCTCCCTTATCAACAAATCTGCTAAGTAAATATTTCATTTAACTTAAATCATAAAAAAAAAAAAAAACATTTATTTTTCAATGAAAATGTACATTTAAAAACTTTTTGAACATATGTGCGCACACATTCCTTTTATTAACAATTTTAAGGTTGGGTTCAAAAACAAAACTAACAATGTGACAGACCTAGAACTTTCACAATATAATCAAAGCCGTACATTCACAGTGTAAATGGCTTGATCGTAATGGCAGTTTTCTAGTTTTGTCATTTTGCATCGCTCACTTGCTGTGTGGAGTCAGTATAACTGAGATTTATTTGCTAGTTATACCTTAACTTAAGGTTAATAGCGGAAATGTTTCAGCTGCAAATAGGATAGAAAAGAGTGGAAAGTATGTTTGTGTTCAGGGAACATGGTGTTGTTTGTTCAGAGAGCTAACCTTGCCTTCACCATACATGTCCTTTCTTGCTCTTTGTCATCTAAAACCCTGTGTTTGCATCTCTCTCAGGGTCAGAAGAAGTTCAGGAATGATGCAAGGGTGATTTATCAGAGGAGGCAGGAGAGGCAGAAACATTTGGATGAGACAATAATAATCAGCAGTACAAAAATGAAACAGAATAAATGACAAAACCTGACACCAACTAGTGTGTAAAGCACTCATTTATTATTTTAATGTAAAATTGTTGGACTGTTCTCGACTGCAAAAAGCAAAAGTTACATGATAGGATGCCTGAGTGCCTGATTATCCTGCCACTGCTGATTCAGCTCATAAAAATAATGTATATCATAAATACAGCATATTTCTAAATATATTTATAGTTTCAACCTGTCAGCCAAATCTTTGGTGCATGTATGAAAGATTTCCAAAATGCTCCCATTATAATACATGAAGTTCTCTGCAATGCAAAGTAGTCATTCGACAACGCAAAAACTATAATGCATTATAATCGATGATGAAAGTGAGTGATGTGACACAATGTGACACAAAAACAACACACAAAATAACTGCCTTAACTGCAAGCAAGCAACATAACACAGCACAAAATATTTTGCTCCTGTTTCTAGTATATGCATGAAGAAAGGAAGAACTTAACATTTTGTCAGTCAGATTTAGTTCACAATATTATGACGATCCAGCTCATAATAGTAATCTGTTTGTCAAGGTATGCTTACATTAGTGAAATTTTAGCAAAAAATGTCCACTGTCAATAGTGTAGTAATGTATAAAGCACAGCTCAAATAAACAAGCTTGAAATTATAGTCATAATTTTTTAGTGAACAGGGGTCATATGGATTATCGTTATTTTTGTTTTATGTGGTTTGAAGGACCTATCCATTGGCGTTATGTGGATTTACAGAGATGGATAATTTTACGAAAAAAATCTCTGTCTGTATTTCACAGAAGAAAGAAAGTCTTATACTACCAGGATGGCCAGAGGGTGAGTAAATGATTTCCCTTTTTGAGTGGAGTATCCCTTTAAGAACCACTCAGACTGATTTAGGGTACGTTTACACATTTGCGCTTAAGGAAAGGTTTTTCCTCTGCATTTTTCGTGTGTATGACAACAATGTCAAATCGATCCCCGTTCACACAGCCCACGAAAACGGCTAAAATCACTGTATTATGCACGACAGGCCAGTAGTTGATGTATAGAAACACTAGTACGTAAACATACCACCATTTTCACAAATTTGCGTTTTTGTAGTTTGCATGGAGCAGATAACTGTATTGTTTTCAAAACCTTGCACTTTGACACCCGTTTTCAAATGTTAAAGTTTTCAGGCCCCCAAAACATTGTTGTGGTGTAAATGAACAGCCAAAACGCATCATTTTAGATTTTAGTTGAAAACGTAGTCATGTAAACACCACCTTAGTCCAAACAAATCTTTCAGCCCAATTTTGCAAACCAGATTTACTGAAAAGATTACACTCAATAACCAAAGAAGAGAGGGGATGTTGACGTCGTCCATTAAACGCCACAGCGCACCTCACACACGAATGTGCCTTGTCCAAATACACACACTTGCGGTTTTGGCCACTTGAAAGCGTGTGCGTGTGACAGGAAGTAAGTGCGGAAGACTGTCCCAGGTCTTAAAAATGCCAAAGCGCAGTGCACTTAACGCACACTAAATCCACACTATCTCAAATACTGTTCCAGAGTGCTATTCGAGTGTATCCCATCATGCATCATAGTAATGAAAAGTAACAACAACACTTGTGATCTTCATCCTCACTTGAACACTTGGGCCAAAAACGGGAAATACGTCATATAAGTGGTTAAGTATACAGACCGCAAGTGTGGGTATTTGGACAAGCCAATGCACTACAAAAATACACCCAGTCACATACTACACTCAGGTGCAGAGTGCTTCCATTCATTCAACACCTAATGGATGAACTGCAGTCAGACACAAGCGGCCATCCTAGAGAAGGATGACTCCAATGTAATGCCAATCACAGCCCACACACCAACACGAGCAGGCAGCCAGACAAACCGCCTCACTCCAGTTTAACTTGAAACATTTAGCTCTCCTTTCACCCTAGCCTTTCTATCCACGACTGTCACGCTAGTTCCTTGGAGAGACGGCGGGCAGGAGGAAGAGCGTGAGGGCTGGGGGTATACGGGGATGTCTAAATGTCCATTGATCATTGTGGATTCCAGCACATTCTCTCCTGTGTTTTCGCTCTCTCTGCCTCTCTGTGGTGTCAGCCCAGACCCGAATCACTCAGACAACACCTTTGAAATGCACAATGGCTTTCCTGTGAATCAGCCGGGCCCTTTCACGGCTGTCTGCAGCCGATAACAGCCTCTACTGTGCCCTGGAGTTAACAATCTCAGCTAATAGACTTCTCCCCTGTCAATCACACTTCAAATTTCCAATAAGGCACACACATATATACACACACACACTTCCCACCTCGGTTCAATTCTATGGTCCATCTCCTGATCAGAGCTCATTTGGTGAACAGTAAATACAGACACACACACAGATACACGGATAAGCAGTCGCCAGGTGTCACACCACACACGAACAGAAGCATACACCCTAGTGAAAGTATGCTACTGGGAACAAACCACTCCGAGCCAATAGATAACAAGCTCTGAAATAAACCCAGAGCAGTGGTACACCTCACCCTGGCTGATTCACCAACACCAGCACAATAAATTCTTAGTGAAAACCCCCTAAACGCATTGGATTAAAAAGGATTTATATTCGTTTCCAAAATAAATGTCATATAATGTAAGGAACTGGGATTTATGCATGAGTCGGCATGGGCTAAATTTGGATTCAAAAGAACCAATGTGAAAAGAACGTGACTTATATGTGCATGGACATCCAGACTAGAAGCATGCATGAGCTGTCACTAAGTTCTGACTCAAATACATGGGTTGTGTGTGCACGTGTACACAAAATAAGCTGTTAGAATTTGAACCTGAAATATTCTACATAATATTACAATATTTGAATATATTTTATTTTAATTTATATTTAATATATTTTACAAGATTTTGAATATATTTCACAATATATAAAAAAAGAGATCTAAAAACATCCATTTAAAATGATGAAATTTGTTTAAATATGTGTTATATACATACCTTTACAATAATATATGTTTTATAATAAATGAAAAATTTAATGAAAAAATATGGTATATATATATATATATATATATATATATATATATATATATATATATATATATATATATATATTGATTTTTAAAACTATATCTTTGTTGTTCTCATCCTTGGTGTGAACAAGCCTTTTGTCTATATTTTTATTAGGTAGCCACATAAAGAATACGACTGGATGTATTTTCACCCAGCTGTGTGAAAATGGCCTATCAGGGCATTTCTGTGTCACATGGATTAGATTATCTCTGCTAATAAAATGAGTTCATGAGGAAATACATGCAGTTGTAAACACGGATGGCCTGCCCTAGGGTTTATTGCTCTCTCTTTTTCTGGACAGACTGTAAACTCTGAGATTGTTGAGTGTTGTACCACAGGTTAAGAATACCCATGGAGGCTGAAACTTTTTCAAAAGTTCAGTCTTTCTAATCCATTTTCCAGCCAAAAATGCAAATATGAATCTTTAATTTGTTTCCTCCGCACAAGGAATGCAATTTGGCTGTACATACTAGAATTTGTTAGCTACTGAATGTTTTGCACAGAGGGTGAAATGTAATATTTAACTTTCTTGTACCATATGGGACTGTGGTTGGTGCATTACTCATTGAATGATGTTGCAAAAACGCATTCATTAATAAATGTGCAAATAAATGTAAGGCTCATGCCCCATAAATAACGACAGCCATTGTTTATGCAGTAATGGTTAGCACAGCAATTTAAGCATTTGCCTTTGTGTAGCTATGCATTGGTGGTGGGTGGGTGGGGGGGCTACAGTGAGGAAAAGCATAAGAGAAAGTCATTTTCTTTATTAGACTTGGGCCAAACAATCACTGTACGGCTTCTCTCATTTGCAGGATATATTTTATGTTATTATTTTCTCTTAATCTAGGTTTGTTAGTTTCAAGGAAATAGACTTTTGATAGACTTTGACAAACTAAAGAAGCTATTCAGTCAAAAAACTTGACGCCAACAGCAGCGGCCCACAAGGGAATTTTTGGAGGGACGTTGATATGTAAATCAATATTAATCAAACCAATAAACGGTCGCAGCGGTTTTTTTATATAGTTGATGATAATTATGCTCACATATCATATCACCCCTGACATTCCAAAATAGTCCTGATTATTAATGACACGTTAAAATTATCAGCACTTACAAATACAGTAAATCAAAGGAGCAAATCTCACAGCGTCATAGACAGACTATGTTAGTAAACATTTATACAGGAATTTTGAAGTTTACATTCGTGTATGAACTTCAAAATTCACTCGCTAATTATGGGAAATATATGTCCCTGTCGTTCGGTCTTGTTTTCAGGTGATTTTATCGATATTTTGACTAAATATGAACTTTCTCTTGTCTTAGCAACATGCGGTTTGACGGCGCCATAATACTAAAAGCTGATTGGCTCACATGTTCACCCTTGATAATGATTGGTTAAAAATGTGGAAAGACGGAAATTTATTATTATTATTATTATTATTGTTGTTGTTGTTGTTGTTACCATTTTTTTATTATTATTAATGCCATACATCAGAACAGCACAATGAGAAATATTTAGATGTAAAAAAAGTAAAACAGAAAAAGATGAACATTAATATAAGACGTTGCGTCATTTGAATATTCATTCTGATTGGTCAGTTTTATAATTATGACGTCAGCCTCTTCTAACATTTATGCAGTTCTTAAAAGAAAAGTCGTGCAGGGACAGCATTTTACCTTTATCTGCTTTTGTGGTGTGGTGTTGGACAGGTCTGAGACAGCTTGACTTCATCTATAATTCATCATTATTGTTCAATATTCTTTTGATATTGTCAGTCACAAAAACTCTTAGGCACATTGACTTCTTCCTTCAACATATCTGAGCAAAAATTACACATATTTAATCAGTCCTCTATGCACATTTACAGTAGCATTACTCCAGCGATGTTCAAACTCGCACTTCAAACAATAATTTCTAGTCAAAAAAAGATTATTAACGGCACATCATCCACAAAGCACTGAGACATTTCTGTGTGTGTCCTCTTAAGCTGTGCTGCAGGTCTGGGATGATTTTTCTGGAATGGTTTCAAAGCCTCTTCTGTTGCCTCCAACTCACCCCAGTAGGTCCCGCTGGAAGACTTGGGATGAAGCACTGCTCTCTTCAAACAAGCAGGCAGGGAAATTCTTTGTGTGCAAGTGTGTGTTTGGAGATGAGATGGAAGACGTTTAACTTTGAGGTTGTTTACGGACAACAGTTTGTCAGAGGAAGGCACACACAGACCTCTTTCCAGCTTGGAATTCCTTTCCTCTCTTCGCTCATTATTCTCGCAGTGAGCAGATGCATGGGGCTACGATGAGAAAGAGAGGGAAAAGCGAACGAATGGGCCACAGTCTTTAGGACGAGATCATCAAGCACTCCCTGGAGGTTCTCTCTGTCCTTCTCCTGCGCTAAAAATATGACGTGTCGTATATCATCCGCCTCGATTTCTCCTCTACCACTCATTGAGTGTGGCCCTGGACAGGATGGGATAATCTGTGCATGTGCTTTAAACAAGCATGGACCCTTTGCCAGTACACACCGCCCCCTCCTCCTTTGGGAAAGAGAGTCGCATGGAACACCTGTTTGACAGGCTGACTCTCGAACATCGCTCCCAAAAGATTTAAAGCAGTACATTAGCATGGTTCAGCACAATGCTTTAAAGTACTTTACCATTTTGGCTGCGTTTGTATATATATTGTCTGTTGCAGTGCTTTGGATAATATATATCTAATTTTATTTAGTTACTTTTATTGGTTTTGTGCCTTTAATGAGAGAATAGAGAATAGATAACAGGCAAGTGCTGGTCACCCAAACATAAATGCCACCTGTCTGTGACCTTAACTATGTTTCTAATCTTGTTTAATTTATCAGTAGGTTACATTTATTAATAGTTTAATTCCTTATTATATTTTTATTAACTTATTTTTACTTCCTTTCTTTTTTAACACAATTAATTAATGTGTGTGTGTGTGTGTGTGTGTCTGTCTGTCTGTCTGTCTGTCTGTCTGTCTGTCTGTCTGTCTATCTATCTATCTATCTATCTATCTATCTATCTATCTATCTATATTTTTACATCATCTCCAATATCAAACAAACATGTCAAGATCAAGTTGTTACTTTCAACTTATATTATTATAGGTTAATTATTAGGGAGCAAATTGTTAATAGCAGAAAATAGCAATAATTAGCAAACAGTAAAAAAAAAAAAAAATTAAAAAATTAAATAAAAAGAAATAATAAAATGAACACAAACCCTACGAGATGACATATATCTTACTCCATATGTTTGAGGCAAATTGTAACATCTGGGGATCGGTGGCCCCTAGCATAAACTGCAGAGGTTATGACACTCAGAACAGATGAACATCAGAAATTGTCTATAAAATCATGTGAGGTATATCAACTACAGTTCTGGATGAACCACAGTAAACGATTAACAAGTTTTACAAGTATATCTGCCATATGTGCCATATGTGCTGCCATATCTTCATTTGTGCAATGCAAAACAGTACAGCTGTAATAAAATTCTTAATGATCCCTGGAAATGCAAATGATACAGATAATCTATTATTTAGCTTTTTTTTTTTTTTTTTTTTTTTTTTAAGACTTTAAAACTTTACAACAAAAGAAAATAAATAAGTAATTTTTCTTTTCCTGTTTTTTAAGTAATAGAGTTTCATAGCTGATTAAAAGACCATAACCTACAAAGCACCGAGTAAAATACTTAAGCAATGGGTACAGAATATTTCATAGTGAGAAAATGTTCAAATTAAAAGCTGAAGGCAATGTTTTTTCACACAACTGTGTTTAACATTGCAGTTTCAATCTCGTTACGATGTGGGAAGCTCTGTTTGGCCCGCTTTTATGTACTGGGGTATAATTATTTTGGATGCAAATCATATCGAGCATTAAAATCAGCTAACAGTAAAGAGAATATGATGCACTGTTTGCCAGCTCACACATGCTCGCAATTTACCTTTTTATTTTTTCTAGAAATTTTGACAAACAACAACTGTGACCTTTAAGTTCGTAGAGGCAGCATGGCTCTGATCACAGGGACTGGAAACATAGCCAGACTGAAATGTCAACCGTCCCTGCGGTTCCAGCACTGACGCAAAACTGCCAGAGAGCTACAGGGAAAGCCAGAGGAGAGAGACGGAGCGAGAGAGAGGGGGAGGAAACAAGCCTACCCAGTGTTTCTACGTGTGTGCGTGTACATTGGCATGTGTTCCCTGGTGTGTGTGTGTGTGCGTGTATCGGATGGCTAACAGAGACTTACCTGAGCTGCAGGCTCGTTCTTTGAGGCCCGGGCATGTCAGACAGCATTAAAGCAGGTATATGGTTGGGAGATTTCGACGTCCCTTTAGAGAGCTGCAGGCTAAGTCATCCAATAGAGCACAAACTAGCCTCCACGCTAACAAACAGGCACCGGGCTGCTTGCTGACCCCTCACAACCAAAGACAAATACAAAAGCATCTTCATGTCTTCTCTTTTCACTAAACACGGGTGTCAGATTATGACGTACGGGGCTGAGAGCATTTGAGGTACTCTTGAGAAATCCCTACGTTTTAAACCGCTTTGCATGTGACCTGTTGATAATGTGGCATAAGCAATATGATAAATATACCAAGTTTTGATGAAATGTTGCATAATTTCGGTGTAGAAAAAATTTTCACTCAGAAATTGCAAGTAGGCCTAAATTTCACAAACAATTACAAAGAAACAGCAAGTGGCATTGAATTAAACATTCAATTTTTAAAGGAGAAAAACTTAAATAGTATTTTCTTGTACAACATACTCTAATTATCTTTGTTTTATTTACAACAAAATTCATTTTTACAGTTTATTTTATTGTACAACCCGAATGGAAATGTTGGGACGTTTTTCAAGTTTGAATAAAATGAAAACTAAAAGATTTTCAACTCACATGAGCCAATATTTTATTCACAATAGAACATAGATAACATAACAAATGTTTAAACTGAGAAATTTTACAATTTTATGCACAAAATGAGCTCATTTCAAATTTAATGCCTGCTACAGGTCTCAAAATAGATGGGACGAGGCATATTTACCATGGTGCAGCATCTCCTCTTCTTTTCAAAACAGTTTGAAGACGTCTGGGCATCGAGATTATGAGTTTCTGGAGTTTCGGTGTTGGAATTTGGTCCCATTCTTGCCTGATATAGGTTTCCAGCTGCTGAAGAGTTCGTGGTCGTCTTTGACGTATTTTTCGTTTAATGATGCACCAAATGTTCTCTATAGGTGAAAGATCTGGAGTGCAGGCAGGCCAATTCAGCACCCGGACTCTTCTATTACGAAGCCATGCTGTTGTAATAGCTGCAGTATGTGGTTTTGCATTGTCCTGCTGAAATACACAAGGCCTTCCCTGAAATAGACGTCGTCTGGAGGGGAGCATATGTTGCTCTAAAACCTTTACATACCTTTCAGTATTCATAGTGCCTTCCAAAACATGCAAGCTTCCCACAGTGGTGCAAAAACGGGGTATGCAGTATATGCAATGCATAGGGGCGCCACACATAAGGGGGCGCCATTTTGCCAAAATCATTCTGTGAAAATCTTCTTTAAAATAACATTATAAATAATCAAAAGCTTAGTTATTAAAAATAATCAATGAAACATTTTTATTCAACGGTTTTTAGCATTTTAATGAGTTAAAAAATGTATTTATTAAAAACTTATTAAGACTCGGAACGGCCATATCTCTTTGCGACCACAATAAACGGGAGACTTTTCAGACGCACACTTCAGCAGCTTGCCCTCAGCACCAGGCGCGAGTCAAACAAGCGCAGAAAAGGTAGGCTACAGCTGCCAAATGAGCTTCTGCAGAACAACAGGGAACTGCGGTCTGATATATGAGCAGTTAAATAAAACCTCCCTGTGCTCTTTCTACCCTACTCAATTAGCTAAAGCACGGAAGCAAGTACAAATAATGCCACATTCGACTTCTGCATACATTTTAACATTTTATCTGCTATTCCTCTTTTATAACAGCATGCATTTGATCACTGTTTTCTTACTTTATCGCTGCCTAACTGGCAAAATGAAGGAATGTGACAACTTTACTGATGGAGAAAACAGTTTTGCCTAAGGTAAGTGAAGTGCTGTATCGCCTTTTCATCATTTATAAACAGAAGTAATAAGGGTTTCCGCGGGTCCTTAAAATGTCTTAAATTTAGTTGTATCAAATTTAAGGCCATAAAAGGTCTTAAATGGTACAAGAAAGTGTTATGATTTCAAGAGGTCCTAAATTTGGGGACAGAAAGACAAGAATTGCCATAAAGCTTAATGTGACGATTAAACTTCAAAAGGCTATGATTTCACTGAATAAACATGAGTGATGCAAGTTTCAAAGTCCTGTGCTGTGCTGCTTTGTGTACTGCCATTACCGGGGAAACCGTTATATTATGCTGTCTAGAAGCTTGTTTTACATTTTCAGTTTTTGTTAGATAAATGTGAAAACTAGCAGTTTGCCAAAAGTAATCAGTTTTATTTTTCTGGATTCAACTTAGACTAATCTACATTTTTATGTAACTGAATTAAAAAAAAAAAAAATACCAGTCTTAAAGAAAAAAAATTAACTAACTTTTAAGACTAGTCTTAAGGTTTTATGCAACCAGCCCCAGGTCTTAAAAAGGTCTTCATAAGTTTTAAATTTGTTCCAGCAGATACCCTGTAATATTTTTTTGTCGACTTTTGTTACAATCCACGGCTTAGCCTATTTGAAGTTTTGGTTATGAACATGGTGGCGCGGTCATACAATGACTTCAAACCGGACAGTACTCTGAGCTGTTCACATTATACATATGCTCCAGATATGTAATCACGTCCACCCTTTTGGAATGATAAACATGACACTATTCATCACATTGATTTTTTTGATAATTGAATTTGTATTTGCTGTTAAACTGTATGGGTGTTTTTGTAACAAATTGCACTTCATGTGTTTACAGATTTGTGCAGAATTTGAGACAGACAGAATTGCGATTAGTGTCATTAGTGTCATGGCCCATTAGTGTCAACAGTCTTTGCCAAAATGGATCCACACTGCAAAACTTATGAAGATGTTTGCAAATCGAAGAAGAGTCCTTGGACAAAGAATTAAACCCTCTTGGTGCCCACTACACAGGTAAGAACAACTGCACTCAACAAAACCTTGTATTAAAAACATTATTCTCTCACCAGCCACTGAAGCATTAACTTCCCAAAAACAATATATTTTGATGGAAGGTAGGCATGTCCAAACCTGCTTTTGGAGAGCCAGTGTTCTGTGAAGTTTAGCTCCAACACACCTGCCTGGAACTTCTAGTAAGACTTTGTTTTTGTTTGAAAATTTCTAAAAACCTTAATTAGGTGATTCAGGTGTGTTTAAAGGGATAGTTCACCCAAAAAATGAAAATTCTGTCATTAATTACTCAACCTCATGTCATTTCAAACCCGTAAGACCTTCTTTCATCTTTAGAACACAAATTAAGATATTTTTGATGAAATCCGAGAACTGTCTGATCCTCCACAGAGAGCAACACAACTACCACGTTCAAGGGGGTCAGGCTTGTAAAGTGACACACAGCAGACACATGCAGACATCAGCAGAATCACATGCATACGTTGTTTACATGCAGAGGTACTCTCGATACTGGCGGAAGACACAGTTTGGAGAATTGTTGAATAAATTCATTATTTTTGATTCTTTGCCCACAAAAAGTATTCTTGCAGCTTTGTAAAATTATGGTTGAACCACTGATGTCACATGGACTGTTTTACTGATGTCCTTACAATGTTTCTGGGTCTGGTAACATTTCAGTTGCGTTTCTGTCTATGCAGGGTTAGAGAGCTCTCGGATTTCATCAAAAATATTTTAATTTGTGTTCCAAAGATGAATGAAGGTCTTGTAAAAAAATGTGTTCTACTGTCTGGGGTCTGCCATCAGGAGTTAAAGGAGATGTTATGTGACACACTTTTCACTTTTTTCCCTATGGTATTAAAAAAGGGGGAATGGGGTTCAGACCTTTGTCACTATTTTCAACCCTGATGAGTTTGTATCCTTCCACGCACAAGCTAGTAATTGGCTTTTGGTCATTGACTTGCAGAAAGTTTTTTGCACGAGTTAGTGTTAGAGGCTATAGAATACAGGAGGGTGCCAAAACTGATCTTGCATACCCCTCGGCAAATGTGCAGTTGCGCCCCTGGCTGCCCATACCGTATGCACTTATGCACCCCCATACCATCAGAGATGCTGGCTTTTGAACTGAACGCTGATAACACGCTGGAAGGTCTCCCTCCTCTTTAGCTCGGAGGACACGGTGTCCGTGATTTCCAACAAGAGTGCCAAATTTGGACTCGTCTGACCATAGAACACTTTTCCACTTTGAAATAGTCTATTTTAAATGAGCCTTGGCCCACTGGACACTGGATGGCGCTTCTGGGCCATGTTCACATATGACTTCCCTTTTGCATGATAGAGCTTTAGTTGGCATCTGCAGATGCCACGGCGGATTGTGTTTACCGACAGTGGTTTCTGGAAGTATTCCTGGGCCCATTTAGTAATGTCAATGACAGAATCATGCCGATGAGTGATGCAGTGTCGTCTGAGGGCCCGAAGACCACGGGCATCCAACAAAGGTTTTCGGCCTTGTCCCTTACGCACAGAGATTTCTCCAGTTTCTCTGAATCTTTTGATGATGTTATGCACTGTAGATGATGACATTTGCAAAGCCTTTGCAATTTGATGTTGAGGAACGCTGTTTTTAAAGTATTCCACAATCTTTTTACATACTCTTTCACAGATTGGAGAGCCTCTGCCCATCTTTACTTCTGAGAGACTCTGCCTCTCTAAGACATCAATTTTATAGCTAATCATGTTACAGACCTCATATCAATTAACTTAATTAGTTGCTAGATGTTCTCCCAGCTGAATCTTTTAAAAATTTCTTACTGTTTCTGCCCTTTGTTGCCCCCATGCCAACGTTTTTGAGACCTGTAGCAGGCTTCAAATTTGAAATGAGCTCATTTAGTGGATAAAAGTGTAAAATTTCTCAGTTTAAACATTTGTTATGTCATCTATGTTCTATTGTGTATAAAATATTGGCTCATGTGATTTGAAAGTCTCTTAGTTTTCATTTTATTCAAATAAAAAAACGTCCCAACATTTCCAGAATTCGGGTTATATTTTATTTATATTCATATACATTACAGAATTATATGTACAAAAACACGTTATTAATCCTATTGTAAACAATTAATCAGTGCATGTTTCTTTCTTTTTTTTTTTTCTTCTTTTTTTTTTTTTTTTTTTTGATGTCGTAATTTTTAATAAAATTGTGAAAAAGATTTTTTCTCTGGTGATTTACCAGACTTCTCCAATCATTTAGTTCACATAAACCCTGCTTCTTTTTTTTTACAATCAAATGCAAGCTCACATTCTGCCTCCATCCAATCATCAATGGACGTATTGAACCAAGACTCCACCCTACATTTTTAAAATTTATTTATAATTTCATCTTCACATTTTAATCTGATATATATATATATAAATAAAGATTAAAATGTGAAGATAAAAATCATATACACATATTTTCATATATACAATAAGGCTAAAATATGAAATAAAAATAAAATACACTAAAATTGTATTAACCACTTTATTTATAATTTACCCTGTAAACACATTCACTCCAAAGCCCAATTTTTAGAGCAGTGAAATGGATTTTGACTATGAAGATTGGACTAACGTGGTGGAAAATATGGCGGAAAATTTAAAATATTTTATCTCCTTCTGTGTTGGCCACAATTTGCCACTTCCTGCATGCCTTATATATAAAATTAATTAGCATGTTCTGTCTAAAATGGCATTTTGGACCCTCTGACTTTCATTGTGTGAAAAAAAAAAGAAAAACAGCTCTTCGAAATAGCTTCTTTTGTGTTTCACAGAACAAAGAAAGTCATACAAGTTTGCAACAGCCAAATTTCATTTTAACATCAAAGTAAACTATTCTTCCACAAAAGAACACAGTTCTCGGATTCAAAGTAGGCTGTTTACGGTCGGAGAGCAACGTTGCAACTTGGTGATTTGATATAGAATGTGCAGTCACAGGTGTGCATTTATCCGCATCATAACGCCTTCAAACACGGTTCATCCAATCAGAATGTCGAGTCAGAGCTGTCCTTTATAAACCTAAATATTCCATTTCACAAATTCACGGTGTGTGAGTCTGTGATTTGCACAGATTCATCCTCTATTACTATAGTCTATGTTCAAACAGTGTGTGTGCGTATGAGTGTGTGTCCGTGTCTAGAAAGCTTTTGAAAATGGGACGAGCAATCAATTATGGGCATCGCTTGGCAGCCGCTCAGAATGACAGGCCATTGTTAGTTTTCCTCCCTCCCTTTTTCTCTCGCTCTCTCTCTTTCTCTCTCTCTTCATCTGTCACATGTCTGCTAGCCTCTCCTGGGTTCTCTCTCTCATTCTACCGCCTTTCTACTCAACAGCTGCACGTCTAATGAAGCAGGATCTAGCAGACCTGTGGAGAGAGCAAGAGAGAGAGAAAGAGTCCCCTGTTTGTCTTTGTATTGCAGGTGTGAGATGATGGGAACATTTAGTGTACCTGGCTGTAATTTGCTTGGGGGGAAAAAAAGGAAAGACTTCTGTCAGTTCTCGGGTCCTCTGTGGTGAACGATAAGTCTCGTCGCCTTAGGGACGGCTCCCATCGCCTCAATCAGCGCCAATGTAAACAGCGGGTCGCAAAAGCTGTGCTCAACTTTAGATTATAGACTTTCTTGCTGTGATCTTGTCAAGGGCACGACATCAGGGGACGCCTGTTGCTTCCAGATGGCGGCGCATTTATCCCTCAATCTGTAAATAACAAAAAATGAATGAACGGATGAATGATTGAAAGGGTCATTTAATAAATGAACGACAGAAATCTGGGCGAAGAGTGAATGTTAGCGAGGATGTGGAGTGTCTGGGGGCGTAATTAACGCTTCCAGCGTAGTGTGCTTTACTTTGTGTTTGCATTGGTAATGTAACTTTGTCTTTTTAGGAGATCTCCTACTGTGAATTTACCCTGCGTTGCCTGTGGCCATCAGGAACAGAGTCAGCACATGCAGCGGAAACACAGTGCAACCCATGAAAATCCTAGCATGAGTAAACGCAGCTTTACCTTTACCAAACTGCTGATATGACTGCTTAAAATGTCATTTCAGTACATTAGTAAAGTGCAAAAATAACCACATTTTACTCTAGTTTTTACTTTCTAATGTTTTGCTTTTTAAACACTTGTGTTGATCGAGAAATGACAGGAAATGAAGTGAGATGCTGTACTTGCCAACTTGCAGTGTCCACGTTGGACAACATGGCTATAGGCCATGGCTTGGACTTACATGCATGTTTTAAGAAAAAAGCAAATAATTTGGGCAATTTCATCCATCCATATATTTTATACAATGCAAAAATGCAATGCTAATCTGTATTTTGTCTTGTTTTCCAGTAAAAAAACAATAAATTTAAGTGAGATGCATTAAACTGATACTGAGATATTCATATTTAAGTGAGAGTTTCAATATACTGAAACCCATTTTTGGCAAATATATGTGAAATACACACTACTATTCAAAAGTTTGGGGTCTGTAAGATTTTTTTAATGTTTATTTTTTTTCTTTTTTTAAATGTAAATTCTCTTATGCTCACCAAAGTAGAGCTCTGCATTGGGGCCCCGACTTTTTTAAGCCTCTAAGGCCAGGCTTCGGGCCTATTTTCACGTCATAGTTCAGACGCGGGCCAGGCCTCGGGCCTGTTTTAGGCTTCTCCTTATTTTTATATTTCAGACATCCATCAATTAGTGATGAAAAAATGGCCTTGCTGGTGCAAACAACACGAGACCGTGCTGCCACTATTGTCAAGAGCGGCTCGACGGTGTTTAGTGTCCAGCAGCAGCAGCAGAGAGTGTGCCGTCAGCGCAGCTGAAGAGTTCTGCATTCAAATGCACGCAATAGGATAAAGCTTGCCGCAAAGCCCCAGCAAATAGTAAGGAGATATTTGAATTATTTACTAATAAACTTACTGTATGCCGCTGGCCACTTGGTTACTTAAAAAAAAAAAAAAAAAAAAAAAAAAAAAAAAAAAAAGCTCCAAACGTTTTTCTAAATTAACTTAATAAAAAAACGAAACAAAATATAATCACTTTGCCATTACATACAAAACTTAATTATTTTAATAGCTGAAACAATAGTATAAGCTTCTTTGGGAGAAGGGGAAAAAAAGACGGGCTCGGGTCGGACACAGGCTGGTAATTCTGATAAGCTGTCGGACACGGGCTGGGCTAGGGCAAAAATATGACTAAATATATATATATATATATATATATATATATAGTGTAAATATATTATATTTAGTCATATTATATAATATTTATGTTAAATTGTAGCAGTAACAGTAAAGACATTTATAATGTTACAAAAAAATCTTCTTCTTTTTTTTTTTTTACTGTATTTAGATCAAACAAATGTTGCTTTGGTGCACAGGCCTCAAATTTAGGCCCTAGCCCGGCCCATGTCCGACAGCTTATCAGAATTACCGGCCCGTGTCTGACCCGAGCCCGTCTTTTTTTCCCCTTCTCCCAAAGAAGCATATATATATGATGTATATATAGCAGATATATATATATGACCCTGGACCACAAAACCGGTCTTAAGTCGCTGGAGTATATTTGTAGCAATAGCCAAAAATCATTAGGACATTAAGCAAAGATCATGTTCCATGAAGATACTTTATAAATTTCCTACTGTAAATATATCAAAACTTAATTTTTGATTAGTAATATGCATTGCTAAGAACTTAATTTGGACAACTTTAAAGGCAATTTTCTCAATATTTAGATTTTTTTGCACTCTCAGATTCCATATTTTCAAATAGTTGTATCTCAGCCAAATATTGTCCTAACAAACCATACATCAATGGAAAGCTTATTTATTCAACTTTCAGATGATGTATAAATCTCAGTTTCGAAAAATTTACACTTATGACTGGTTTTGTGGTCCAAGGTCACACACACACACACACACACACACACACACACACACACACACACACACATATATATATATATATATATATATACACATACAAGTGCATCTCAATAAATTAGAATGTCGTGGAAAAGTTCATTTATTTCAGTAATTCAACTCAAATTGTGAAACTCGTGTATTAAATAAATTCAATGCACACAGACTGAAGTAGATTAAGTCTTTGGTTCTTTTAATTGTGATGATTTTGGCTCACATTTAACAAAAACCTACCAATTCACTATCTCAACAAATTAGAATATGGTGACATGCCAATCAGCTAATCAACTCAAAACACCTGCAAAGGTTTCCTGAGCCTTCAAAATGGTCTCTCAGTTTGGTTCACTAGGCTACACAATCATGGGGAAGACTGTTGATCTGACAGTTTTCCAGAAGACAATCATTGACACCCTTCACAACGAGGGTAAGCCACAAACATTCATTGCCAAAGAAGCTGGCTGTTCACAGAGTGCTGTATCCAAGCATGTTAACAGAAAGTTGAGTGGAAGGAAAAAGTGTGGAAGAAAAAGATGCACAACCAACCGAGAGAACCGCAGCCTTATGAGGCTTGTCAAGCAAAATCGATTCAAGAATTTGGGTGAACTTCACAAGGAATGGACTGAGGCTGGTGTCAAGGCATCAAGAGCCACCACACAAAGACGTGTCAAGGAATTTGGCTACAGTTGTCGTATTCCTCTTGTTAAGCCACTCCTGAACCACAGACAACGTCAGAGGCGTCTTACCTGGGCTAAGGAGAAGAAGAACTGGACTGTTCCCCAGTGGTCCAAAGTCCTCTTTTCAGATGAGAGCAAGTTTTGTATTTCATTTGGAAACCAAGGTCCTAGAGTCTGGAGGAAGGGTGGAGAAGCTCATAGCCCAAGTTGCTTGAAGTCCAGTGTTAAGTTTCCACAGTCTGTGATGATTTGGGGTGCAATGTCATCTGCTGGTGTTGGTCCATTGTGTTTTTTGAAAACCAAAGTCACTGCACCCGTTTACCAAGAAATTTTGGAGCACTTCATGCTTCCTTCTGCTGACCAGCTTTTTAAAGATGCTGAATTCATTTTCCAGCAGGATTTGGCACCTGCCCACACTGCCAAAAGCACCAAAAGTTGGTTAAATGACCATAGTGTTGGTGTGCTTGATTGGCCAGCAAACTCACCAGATCTGAACCCCATAGAGAATCTATGGGGTATTGTCAAGAGGAAAATGAGAAACAAGAGACCAAAAAATGCAGATGAGCTGAAGGCCTCTGTCAAAGAAACCTGGGCTTCCATACCACCTCAGCAGT
The DNA here is from genome assembly GCA_039654775.1 of Spinibarbus caldwelli. Lineage (NCBI taxonomy): Eukaryota > Metazoa > Chordata > Actinopteri > Cypriniformes > Cyprinidae > Spinibarbus > Spinibarbus caldwelli. Next base: position 7,565,894 of record CM077258.1, read on the forward strand.
GCCACAAACTGATCACCTCCATGCCACGCCGAATTGAGGCAGTAATTAAAGCAAAAGGAGCCCCTACCAAGTATTGAGTACATATACAGTAAATGAACATACTTTTCTTTATACACATACACACACAATAGCATAAATATATCATATTTTGTTTATCATATATATATATATATATATATATATATATATATATATATATATATATATATATATATATATTTGTACAGGTCAAAATTCTCCTTCATGTCTATTTTCATTTATTTTAAGGGAAAATTAAAACATATCCAAAAATTCCTGAGCTATGACAGAACAACATATTAAAAATCTATTTTCCAGTAGTTTTTCTGGAGAGCGAGTGGACCTGTTGAAATGGATTCAGGTTTAGCATGAAGAAGGCAAAACCTGCTCTGGGACTGAGTTAATTTGCCCTACCGTTGCATTTGCACAAGCAATATTTAATAGTCTTTTGCAATTCAGATGCCACGGCTCTTGAGTAGATGCATTGGACTGCAAAGAGAAACCAAATGTGTTGTTTTTACTTAATTGTATTTTCAGCAGCAGCATTCATTTCCATTTCTCTTCTTGTTCTCGCTCTATTGTAGAGTTCATTAGTATGCTTGTAACTGTGCACAATCAAAATGGAGAGAGAAAGAGAGGAAGACGCAGTGTGGAGGACCTTTGCGTTCACCCCTTGCAGAGATGGAGGTGAAATGGGGTTCAAGGATGCTGGTAGGCGCAGCAGGTGAGTACGAGACCCCACCCATCCAAATCATCCACCACTCTTTCCAGCCATCCCTTGTCCGTCTCCCTCTCTTTTCGTCTGTCTTTCTCTCTCCTGCATGTCTGCGTCCATCAGCGAAGCGTCCGCTGGGACCGACATGTTTTGACAGATGCTCATTCTGTCTTGGCACATCTCACAGGATGGTATGGCACTTGTCATCCTGATAAGAGAGAGAGGGAGAGAGAGAGAGAGAGAGAGAGAGCAGAGAGATATGTGATTAAGAAAACAAAAGCCTTTCCTACTAACCAAGGCCACGTTTTTCTCTTTTTCCCTCTCTTGCATCCTCAGGGCATATTAAATGTTAGCAGAATGGGAGAGATAATAAAACCACAGTGCAAAAGAAGCGGACAGTCTCACTTTGTGATCCAGCACTCTGTGCTGCAGTGATAAAATGTGAAACTGCAATTTTTGTGTGCGCATATGTGTTTGCTCTTGCTTTCACCTTGCATTGAGAGGTTATTACACGATCAAGGTGGCTGGAAATGGTTTTATAATTATCTGAAGATGGCGGGATTTAAAGGGACAGTTCATTCAAAAATGAAATTGTTGTCATCATTTACTCACTGTCACGTATGGAAGCCGTTTTCACCACAGAATGAAAAATAAAAAAATGTAATCACGACTTTTTATCTCACAATTCAGACTTTTTTTTTCATAATTCATAATTACAAGACATCAACTTGACATAGAATACTAACTTTTTTTTTTAATTCTTACAATTCTGTTTTGTGTTTCTACCACAGAATAAAATATATAAAAATGTAATTAAAATGATATCTTAAAATTCACACTTCTCTTTTCAGAATAGTGAGCTTAATTCTGACTTAATGTCACATTTCTGACTCTATGTCTTGCAATTCCAAGTTTTTTTTCTGAGAACTGCAAGAAAAGAAAAAGCAACCCAGGCTCATTGGACATATGTGCCTCTACGTACGTTTCTGCAACACCGTAATTACGTACCTTACTGCATGTTTCACGGCAGTTTCAAAGTGAAATGTCCAGAGAGTGGCGCTAAAACACACGTTTAATACGTGACCATGACACGTTTTTATTACGTTGGTAAAGGCACGTATTGCAGCGTTTTTATTATGCTGCTCGAGGTACGTTTTGCGGCCGTTCAGAATTCAAATATCCAGTGAGTGTCGCTAAAGATTAATGCTCTATCATGTTGGAAATATCCCTTACACCGAACCCAAACCTAAACCTACCCGATAGTGTTAACAAATGCAAAAGTAATATAAAAACGTTTTCGCTGCTATTTTAACTTACTTATGCGGACTTAAGCTGTTTTGTTGAACCGTAGTCTCACGGGGATTCTTACCGGAGCTCTTCATCGCCTAAGTGCAACGCTGTATCGCGCGAGCTACCGAGTAAACCTACTGAGTCGGAAAACTCATATATACGAAGCTGTATATGTGACTACAACGTTCAAAAGTATCAGTTTTCAAATTGTGCAGGATGTAAAAATTGTTTTGAAGTCATAACATTCTGCAAGTAATTGTGAAAATTATCGTTTATTAATGAAAACTGTACCTGTAAATCATACTTTGTGTGAAAAGTTGTCAGAGTTTTACTGCCTCTAGTGTTCATTTCAACTGGAAACTGCAGTGAGTCGTACATATAGGTACGTTTTTTCAGTTTTGCAAAAATGTATGTAGAGGTAGTCTACGTATTTCCAATGAGCCTAGGTTGAGAAAAACTCAGAATTGTGAGATTAAAAGTCGCAGTTACAGTTTTTTTTTATATCCTATGGAAGAAACCAATTCCATAGTCAAATCGTATATTGTTAAACCCATATGAATTTTTTAAAGAACGTTTTGAAAACTGTTTTCAATAAAATCAAAAGTGAGTGGGGCTCTTAAGAAAAAAACAAAAAAACCAAACAAACATAAAAACGTTCTATATTAATTGTCCATTAAGAAAAATACCCATAAAAACGTGACAAATTAATTGTGCATATATATACAGTATCTCACAAAAGTGAGTACACCCCTCACATTTCAGCAACTATTTTATTATAACTTCTCAAGGGACAATACTATAAAAATGAAACTTGGATTTATTTTGGAGTAGTCAATGTGCAACATGTATAGCAGTGTAGAGTTACTGTGCTCTGAAAATAACTCAACACACAGCCATTATTGTCAAAATAGCTGGCAACAAAAGTGAGTACACCCTAAGTGAACATTTCAAAACTGTGTCCAAAGTGTCAATATTTTGTGTGAGCACCACTGTTATCTAGCATTGCCTTAATCCACCTGGGCTTGGAATTGACCAGAGCTGCACAGGTTGTTGCTGAGATCCTCTTCCACTCCTCCATAATGACATCACAGAGCTGTTGGATGTTAGACACATGACGCTTCTCCACCTTCCGCTTGAGGATGTCCCACATGTGGTTAATAGGGTTCAGGTCTGGAGACATACTTGGCCACTCCAGCACCTTCACCTTCAGCTTCATCAGCAAGGCAGTTGTCATCTTGGCCGTGTGTTTGGGGTCATTATCATGTTGGAAAACCTAGTTTCTGAAGGGAGGGCATCATGTTCTGCTTCAGAATGTCACAGTACGTGTTGGAATCCATGTTTCCCTCAATGAACCGCAGCTCCCCAGTACCAGCAGCACTCATGCAGCCCCAGACCATGATGCTACCACCACCATGCTTGACTGTAGGCAAGACACAATTTTTGTGGTACTCCTCACCAGGCCGTCACCACACATGCTGGACACCATCTGAGCCAAACAAGTTTATCTTAGTCTCATCAGACCACAGGACATGGTTCCAGTAATTCATGCTCTTGGACAGGTCGTCTTCAGCACACTGTTTCCAGGCTTTCTTGTGAGCCAGCTTCAGAAGAGGCTTCCTTTTGGGACGACGGCCATGCAAACTGACTTGTTGCAATGTGTGGCGTATGGTCTGAGCACTGACAAGCTGACCTTCCACTTCTGCAACCTCTAAAGCAATGCTGGCAGCACTCATGCATATGTTTTTTGAAGCCAGCTTCTGCACCTGACGCACACCACGAGGACTCAACTTCTTTGATCGACCCTTGCGAGGCCTGTTCCGAGTGGAACCTGTCTAGGAAAACCTCAGTGTGACACTGGCCACTGTACTGTAACTCAGTTTCAGGGTGTTACTGATCTTCTTATAGCCTAGGCCATCTTTGTGGAGAGCAACAATTCTAATTCTCAAATCCTCAGAGAGTTCTTTGCCATGAGGTGCCATGTTGAACATCCAGTGGTCATTATGAGAGAATTGTACTCAAAGCACCAAATTTTAACTGCTCTAATACAAGATACACAAATTTGTATAGTCCTGTTAAGCAGACAAAAACATGAACATGATGAAAAGAACATGCAAACGACGTATAGCTGTTATCACTTAGGGTGTACTCACTTTTGTGGCCAGCTATTTTGACAATAATGGCTGTATGTTGAGTTATTTTCAGAGCACAGTAAATCTACACTGCTATACATGTTGCACATTGATTACTCTAAAATATATCCAAGTTTCATTTTTATAGTATTGTTCCTTGAGAAGATATAATAAAATAGTTGCTGAAATGTGAGGGGTGTACTCACTTTTGTGAGATACTGTGTATATATATATATATATATATATATACACACACACACACACACACACAATTTTGGGCGTAGTACTGTATGATTTTTTTTTTTAAATGAAAGTTTAAAAAGTCAACAAAAGTTAACAAAAATGTATATACTTTTATTCAGCAAGGATGCATTAAATTTATCAAAAGTGACAGTAAAGACATTTTTTAATTTGAAAAGGATTAGAATATTTTAAATAAATGCTTCTTCAAAAGTTCTTTTGAACTATCTATTCATCAAAGGATCCTGAAAAAAGTATCATGGTTTCCACAAAAAATATTAAACCGTTGTTTTCAACATTAAAAATAATACAAAATTAACACCAAATCAGCATATTAGAATGATTTGTGAAGGATCATGTGGTCATGCATTTCTAGCATATTTAGTTTATCACTCTCTTTCCCACACAAAGCTGTCACCACACAAGTTTGGAATGACATGAGTTTGAGTAAATGATAACAGAATTTTATTTTTGGGTGAACTTTTAAAAACAGTCGATACACTTGTTTGGCTTTCTGTCTTGCATGTCTGTTTCCACACTCTACTGTTATGCATATGTATGTATGTATGTGTGTGTGTGAATGCGAATGTATTTGTGACCTACCCCCAGGTCAGAGTTGTCTGTGTTCTACCTGTTTGCATGCAACCCCTCTTCTAGCCCGAGGCCCATTCACACTCCCCTCACAGGAGCATGTGACAGCCTGGCTATACCCGCCTCAGCCAATCAGAGTTTTTCACCCGAAGGGCAATACAGGATGTGACAATAGAGTGAGCTGCAGGTCATGCAAGAAGTCTGCTGCATGCAGCCTCCTGACAGGTCTAGTATACTGATGTACCTTGGCAGAATTGGGCTCCGTCTCACTGAACACTTCCGCCAGAATTTGATGAGTAGGCCCCTTATGCATGCAGAAAGCAGAAAGAGCTCTCTGAGCGATCAACCGTGGGTTTTTTTCTTTTCTTTTTAGAACGTGGAATCTTCAGAATGCTTGTACTGGTTTGTAGTGGCTTTCTTTGCTGTCTTGTGAAAACAAATACTTGCGTTCCACTTCACCTCAGGTGAAATTACAGTGTACGCAAGGCAGTGCTGTATTAAAATCCCTCATACTTTCTTATTCTCTTTCTTCTCTTACAATGTTCTACAATGAATTCACCTTGAATCGCTAGGACTTTGTTTTGTAGATAATTTTAGCCTTATGTGTGCTGTGTAAACAAATGTAAGGATTAGAAGACTGATCTCAATTTTATATGCAAATATTACAATGCCATCACTGTCAGTTAGGTTTTAAATTATCATTTTATAAACTGTACTTGAAATGTAACATCTCCCATTTACTACAATATGCACATGTTTAGCATTCAAAACTCACAATGATAATGCAATTGTAATATTGGCACATTAATTTGTGATTGGTCTTTTCTTCCTTACACTTTTTATCAGTCAGTTTTGACTTTTTTGCCACTGCATCTAAACTCTGACTTTTCATAAATTCACTTGTCACTCAAAAATATAGCTACAAAGTGTTTTTTTTTTTTTTTTAATTATTATGCAGCAAGAACACAATAAACTGACAGAAAGTACGAGCAAAGCCTATTACATTGTTACAAAAAAAAAAAAAATATTTCGAAAAAATGCTGTTAGCTTTCTGTTCATCAATGAATCACCAAATGATTCTGAAAGACTGTGTGATATTGAAGACTGGAATAATGGCTTTAAAAAAATCAGCTTTTCCATCACTGGAATAAATTACTTAAAAATAAATAAATAAATAAATAAATAAATAAAAAATATGTGAAATATAAATAGAATACAGTTATTTTAATCTGAAATAATATTTCATAAAATGACTGTTTTTTTCTGCATATTTGTTCAAATAAATCTTCAAATAAATGTAAAATTGTACTGACCCCCAAACATTTGAATGCTAGTGTATAGGTTAATTATTTCATGTACAGTTTGGTTTATTATCATATTAATATATTTTATTATTTGATCTTAAAGGGATAGTTCATCCAAAAATGAAAATTCTGTCATTAATTACTCACCCTCATGTCGTTCCAAACCCGTTCTGACCCTTCATAGAGAGCAATGCAACTGAAATGTTCCCAGGCCCAGGCTCGGATTTAATCAAAAATATCTTAATTTGTGTTCCGAAGATGAACGAAGGTCTTACGGCTTTAGAACGACATGAGGGTGGGTAATTGATGACAGAATTTTTCTGTTTTTTGACAGAAATTTTTGGGTGAACTATCCCTTTAAGTACATTTTTGACATTTTGTACTATGGACAACTTACTAGGTTGTGCAGTCAGCACTTGACGTCAAATATACAGTCTGGAGCGTGAAGCAAAATCAGCTGAGAACCACTTCATGGAATTCTCCAAAATGAGGTCTGAGGATATTTTAAACTTCAAGGAAACCTGCGAAATGTGGTAAAAGCGTTATCAGAAAGACATTTTGATGTTGTGCAGTAAAGTACTGTTTAGTCAGGACCTTTGCTTTTGTTGAAAGGTTTTTTTTAAAAAGCTTAAGAATCCCCCCCACACTCTCTCATGTGCAATAGTGTCTCAGGGCGACATGGTCCTGGCTCCGAATCAGGAAATCTGACTCACTCTGAATGGCCGACTTCTTCACGGACAACGTCAGTCCAGGGGCACAGAGGGCCCTTTATGCGTCAACACACACACACATGCTCACTCACACTCATACGGAGTGAGAAAGAGACAGAATGAGAAAGAGAGAGAGAGCAGAGCGAGATGAAGGATGAAAAGAGATATAGATTTAAAAAGACTAACTCAGGCTCAATGTTAAAAGTACATTTGCGGTAGCGGGACAAAAGGAAGTGCTGTCGAGATGGGAGGGATAAAAAGGTCAAGGTCAACCTCATCTCCACCTCATCCTCTAAAACCCATCTCGCTTCAATCTCACCAATTCAAGCTGCGGGTCCCACACTTCCATTCAAATTCCAAAACCAATCTCCAATAGAGAATTCCATCTCCGCAGGTCCGACCGCCCACAAACAGGATTCTGTCTCACGGTGAGCCTCACGTCAAAGGTGGCCTTGAGGAGACAGGGGTGAATCTTCAGTTTGATGCCACACCTCTGCTGAACAGGTGTGCGAAGCACGAGGGAAAATAAAAGGAGAGAAAGAAAATGCATCTGAAATGAGGATGTGTGAAGGATAAATGAAGGTTAGGTGGCAGAATATTGTTGGAATTATGTAACACGGCCTTCAACTGATTTAGAAAATGTGCTTCAGTTTACATTAACGTGTCTGAGGAATATGTTTTGAAGTATTATTTTGAATCCTTTATATACTATTATATTTTAAATGAATATTTTTCATAATTTCAGTTATTTTTTTTTAATGTTATGTACATTTATCATTCTTATTACCATTTGTTTGTTTTAAATATTACTATTTAGGTTTCGTTTATTTGTATTTCGTTTTTATTTTTTATTTTTGTTATTTCCAGTAATATTAGTGCTTCAACTTAAACTAAATGAAAATTAGAAATGAAACTGAAATAAGTTGTTTTCATCTGAGAGATATATATATATATATATATATATATATATATATATATATATATATATATATATTCAATTTACAAAAATGTTTTAATAATTTAGTTTTAGATAACAATAATAAGCAAGGTAGAGGTTGGTGATGTCATGAAATGGCTCATGAATATTAATTAGTTTATGGTCAAATATTCCATTTAGAACTGATGTAGCAAATAGAATGTAGAACTCCAATTTTCAGAATTTTATTATAATATAGAATTGTAGAATTAAAATGAAATGAAATTCAGAGAAAATCATTACTGTTACTGCAGTAAGTGTAGTTTTTCTTTTCTTAGTATAAATTACTTTACTATTTTAGTGATCATAATACTTTATTGAATATATTAAATGATAAATAGTTAAAACTTTGATGTCAATATTTATACTTTAAACATCTGGAAACAATGTGTTGGACATTTTGTGGTGTTGTATGGCAAAATTAAAATCTGATTTCTATATGAATTGTTTTGACAGTAATGAGATTAGTATGGAGAAATATGTCTATCAGCAGAGAAAGGATGTATTCTACATATGATACATTCTACATATTCTAATAAATAGGCATAATTAGTATAAATGAATGATGGAAATATTAGTTTATTCCACTTGCGTTGGACTAATCAGATTTTCATTGTGAATTTCTCTGAATAATAATATTATAATAAACTCCAATTCATGTTATTCCAATTCAAATTCTAGTTCAACATTCTGTTGGGTGTTGTCAATTACAATATTCATTGTATATAAATAAATACTCTAAATAAAAAGGCTAGTTTGACTGTAGCTTACCTACTTTAAATCACCAGTAGCTTGGCAGCATAGCTTCCCCCAGCATTGCTCACACATGCACATGACCTCAGGTCACACAAGCCCTGAAGATGCAAAGTTAGCACACAAACGAAACATATAAAATGCACATCCACACACATTCAAACATCAATATGAATATTTGATACTCTAATGTATTCAGTACACTGTGCATATGATGCATAGCATGCAAAGAATATTGGCAGCATAACATGAATAGACATCAAAACAATGGAACTGAATAATTTTCCATATTGAATCATGGAGCTGCATTCAGTTACTCACTATCCACAGAGAGACAGCAGTGGATGGGCAGCACTAGAGATGGGCTTCTGAATGTTTTCATATTACCTTGTCTTTCCCAGTAACTTTTCATGCCTTTTTTGGCCACTAATAAAATCATTCAGAGCTGCAATACTGCTACTTATGTCAGACCTAATCTCGCAAAACAGACTACTGACTATTGGCATAAAATCTGGCACGTAGCTTCAAATAACGAAAGCTGGCAGCACATTCAAATAAAGGGGCAGCGGTCTGTTTTGCAAACAAGAACAAAAAATTATAATGTTTGTTGACTTTTTGGTTAACCGTGCATATGTTTTAAGCAATAAAAATTTCACAGATTTAACTCTTTAAAAAAAAGAAAGAAGAAAGAAAAAAGGAATGCAGTACCTTTATACCTGCAACTGTGCTCAAGAAATTTGCTGGCAAAATGAAAAACACCAGCCTGGCTATTTGCAGTTCTTGCAAAATGGTTTTATTAAGGCTTGGTGCCATGAGCCTTGCAAAGTTTGGCAATGCAACAGCTATTTGTTTTTTACCCTCAAAAAAAGTACTCTCTGTAATATCTGACTAACTTTAAAATAGAACTGCAAGCATCTAACAATCCAAAAATTTATAATGTGTATTGGTTACAACAGAAGGCCAAAAGGATCTTCTTAATCAAATTAGCTCATATAATTAGTAAATAATTCAGAATCTTAAAGAAATATTTCACCCAAATATGAACATATGTTGAAAATGTATTCAACCTCAGGCCATCCAAGATGCAGATGAATTTGTTTCTTCATCTGAAAAGATTTGGAGAAATTTAGCATTACATCGCTTGCTCACCAATTGATCATCTGCAGTGAATGGGTGCCGTCAGAATGAGAGTCCAAACACCTGATGAAAACATGACTCCAGTCAATCAATTAGCATCTTATGACATTAAAAGCTGCGTGTTCATGAAAATCATATCCATCATTAAGGTGTTTTAACTTTAAACCATTGCTTCTGGCCCAAACACCACTATTATGGATAGAGGACTCGTGTTTTAGCCAGAAGCAAAGGTTTGAAGTTAAAAATATCTGTTTCTTACAAACACACAGGTTTTCACTTCACAAGACGTTAATTGATGGACTGGAGTGGTGTGGGTTACTTTTGGATTATTGTGATGTTTTTATCAGCTGTTTGGACTCTCATTCTGACGGCACCCATTCACTGCAGAGGATCGATTGGTGAGCAAGGGATGTAATGATAAATTTCTCCAAATCTGTTCTAATGAACAGGCAAACTCATCTACTGTAGATCATGGATGGCCTGAGGGTGAGTAAAATTTTCAGCAAATTTTCATTTATGGGTGAACTATTCTTTTAAATATTACTTATTTGTTTCTTAGTGTTACAGTTTTTGAAACCTTAAGATTTTGTTCATTTCAAAATTTAAAAAAATATAAAACAGCCCAGATTTTCAATATGTTCTCATACTTTTGGACTCCACTGTAGACTTCTGACCTTCAAGTGGGTTTGAGGCTGAGAAGATTAGACAAATCTTTTTTTTTTCGTTTTCGCTCCAGGAATACAGAAAGATTTACTTCATAAAAAATCAAAAAGAAGTGCATCATATTCCAATAATTCAAAGGCTGACCCCATATGCACCCGCAGATGTCTGGGCTAAGCCCCAAATATCCCCTGATCCTAGAACCGCCCTGCTGCTGGTCACTTTATACAGCTCTAGTCAATCAAACTTTTATGCATAAACTTGTTGAGAGAGAAAATAACCTTTCCTTCTTTCCCTGGTTTGCGGTGGGCAGAGTGAGAGAGCAGTCAGATAGATGGACAGACAGTGGTTGAAGGCAATCAGAAAGCACTTGAGGACAAAATGAGGCTCTGTGAGGGCTGTAATCATGGTCAGTACTGAGCGTGCTCTGTTGTGCGCTGCTGTCCGTGGTGCTGAAATGCACAGCGAGGAAAAAGCCATCTTCGCAACTGCAGCATGTGTCATTTTCCTGGTAGTTATAGTGTGATGTGAGGATAAGAACAAGCACACAGACTCTACACAGTCAAAGTTTACCTTCTGGTTCTGAGACCCCTTATATACTGCTCAAAAGGACTATTAAAGGGATAGTTCACCCAAAAATAAATTTTGTCATCATTTACAGTACTCACCTTCATGCTTCTTCAAACCAGTGTGACTTCTTTTTTTCTCACTGTGGAAAACAAAAGGAAAATTTTGGAAGAATATGCTGGTCGCTCTTTACCATGCAGTTAAAATGAATAATGATTAGAGCTTTCAAGCTTGATTCATTTGACTTGTGTACAGTTGTCCACGTCTTCTAAAGTCATATGATACCTCAAAGTCTTTATTTATTGAAAATATTCTAATTTAACCTAGATTACCTTTCCATGTTTATTAGAACAAGGATAGTCCAATTTCATTAACAGATCATTTGTTTTTTTATATATATGTTTTAAGTGACTAAGTTCAAGTTCACAGAACTAGTATGAATGATTCATTGATTAATCAAAGTAATTCGTCTCCAAGTTCAACTTGACTGGAGAACTTGAAAAATGGCATAGGTTGTTATCTACAATATTTGTCACACTAACTATTATATGACTTGAGAAGTAATTTTAAAAAGGCTAGTCATTTGTAGCCGGGAAGACCAAATCAGGTAAAGGATTTACAGCACAACACAAGAGTTTAGGAGATTTTGTAGCTTTATTTAGGTTTGAAAACTTCAATCCATGTTTACTATAACTGCAAGGAAAAAAATCTTCTAATGCTTTTCTTTTGTGCTCCGTGCATCTCATGCTTCATGAAAGCAAGAAAATCTGACCTTTTATACAAAATATTCACATACTCTATTCATTCATTAATTTTATATAAAAATACATTTTTTATTTTGAATTTTCCCTAACCCCTTATTAAGTCATATGGGCTACATTTATAGTGATTTTGCATCCTTTTTCAAGCTTGAAAGCTTTGGTCTCCATTCAGTGTAATTGCATGGAAAAGAGCATAGAAAATTGTCTTCTTTTGTGCTCCTCAGAAGAATGAAAAAGTCATCGAGTTTGAAAACTCCGGACACTTCCATTTCTTCTCTCGTTTTCGTTTGGAGAAAGCTTGAGGACACACACCGACTGGATCATATCTAATGTATCATCTGCCTATGTGTGTACCTGGTGTTAAATAAACTGTTGCCGTGCCAACAGCATTGTTGCTTTTGATGAACTGTTGACACACATACACTAACCCTCTCATTCGGTTTCTCTCCCCCCAGTGCTTCTGCTCCTCTGATAACATGTGCTAGTCTCTCTCTTTCTCACTCTTTTATCTGCTTCTTCTCCCTCTCTCTCACTAGCAGCGTGTGGGTGGCTGGTCTATGGCGCAGAGCTTAAAATAGATGTTCCCTCTTTGTAAATGGGGGCTGACAAACAGTTGTGGGGGGTGTTGGGGTAGGAAAAAAGAGAAGTAGGTTCAAACAAAAACGCATATGCATATAAAGACGAATATTTTAGGGCTAGAGGATACGGAAAGTGTGTAGTTGCAGCGTGAATGGCAGCAACAAGACGTCCGTGTTAACAGAATGATGCAGTATGGATGAGATCAGAAGCAGCTCCCTTAAGGGAAGCTCTCAGTTGAATCGTCGTACAAACAGAAGAGAGGAGGGCTTTACGTTAGACTGAACGCAATCACGAAAATGAAAATGAGTATGACTGTTGCTATTGTTGAAGTCATTACCTATAATTCTCTCATCAACATTATCAAGAGATTGCGCGCGCTCCCTGAGCCCCTTCTGAAGGGAGGAGAGTGCACGTTATAATCCGGAATTCATTAAAAAAAAAAAAAAACGCACTTTGTACATGTTCATTCACTATGAAAATTGAAAAATCTGAAGTGAGAAGTTAACTAAGAACCTAAAGTTAAAAATTGGAAGTAATAAATAATTAAACGTAATTAGTCGAGTCGAGGCTGCGAGCGCAATAGTTTGAGTGTAATTTGTCAAGCGCTCCAAATTCACAAATGAAGAGTTGTAAGTGTTTATGCAGCTAATCAAGAACTTGGCACACAGCTCGGTTTTTACTTCCCAAACATTTCCACCCAACTTTAAAGGCAGCCAAGCTGTGATTTTTGATGTTTTGGTCGCTCATGAATCCAAGCAGTCAGCGTTTTTCAGTCAGGCTCGGTGTTATCATCTCCTGCCACATCTCTGCACTGCTTAAGATAAGTGACATGACATCCCAGCCGACGGATCGTAATGTGGGAGAGCAATGCGCGCGCACGCGTTTGTGTGCGTCTAGGTCATATTTCTCACCGGGTGACATCACCATGTCAGACTTCTCATCCACTTCCGACCCCAAGGAGTAAGTATTAATAAGTACACTGGGCTGAGTTCCAACCATAGCTGTATTTTACCATGTTAAACCTTATTTTCTCTCTGTCACTGACTCTCTGTCTTCAACACACACTCACATTTTGTAGAATAAACTGCTTAGTCATCAACTTCTGGCCAACTACCTCATCCTCATCATACAACATTTATTCTCTTTCACTCACTCATACTCAGGGATGTAATGCACATATTTCTTGAAGGGGACATCAGAGGCGGTCCTGGTCCATTTTTGTCATAAATGAGATGAGATGAACTGAAAAAAATAAAGACAGAAATAATGGAAGGAAGGAAGGAAGGAAGGAAGTTTTTAAACAGTACTTTATTGCATAAGCTGATCATGTGACAGTCTGGTGATTCATAGTTATGCCTGTAGGTGGCAACAAGTAACTGCCTTTATAAGTGAGTCAGTGAATCATTCACTGATTAATTCTAGAATTAAACACTGACTGGCTTAGAGCTACATGATTAATCGTTAAAAGATCGCGATCACGATTCCAATACCTACGCGATCTCATTTCTCAATGACAACGATTCGCCCGTGCCTATTAAATCTTTAAAAAAGTCTTACCGGAACATTCAAATATGTGTTTGCGCTGCCACTGACAGAGAAAGCAGACAGTTACCATGTAGGCAAGAAACAGCTTCACAAACAGTCTTTTCAACCACAATATTCTGTCTTACAATCATTCATATTATCACAAGAATACTGGGATGAAAGTTGATAGTTCGGATATAAACATTGATGTCTATGGTGGCAATCAAAATAGAGCAAATCACCTTTTGAAAGTAATTGTCGCTTTAAATAACGTTTGTGTTGATTGCATTATTTTGCCACTATGTGGTGACAAGGGACTGTTAAAATGTATTTGTCATTGAACCATTCATTCAAGAAATTCGTTCAAAAACCCTGATTCATCCGGTAATGAAACAAGTGAAGTATTTATGAGTGAGTCGTTGAATCATTCATTCAAACCAATTTTTCATAATTGTAATATTAAAAAATTGGTTTATTAAATATAGTATATTTTAAATGCATTTTATATATTTAAATTCTTAACAAATTAAAAATCAAACACTTTGACTGCAGCAATTAATATTTTGTCACAGCCTTTTGTAAATTATGCACTAATTTGTTAAGTTCAGAATCGTGGGAGAATCATGATCTCTATTTGAGAGAAAAAAATCGTGATTCTCAATTTATTCAGAATTGTGCAGCTCTAGGCCACAGGCTGCATCCGAAATCGTATATTTAACTACTACATAGTAGTCAAAAATCAGTATGTGAACACAATAGTATGTCCAAATTCACAGTATTCATAAAAAAAGTAGGCAAAAAGTCCCCTGATAAACTACTATTTCCAGCAAGATCCTGAAGTGTGCATCTGATGGACACTTTACTATTCCATGAGGCCAAGGGAGAGTATTTGTGAATGGCAATGAAGCGATGCATGACGAATATAGTATGTCTGGATTACATTCTTTACATTCACACATAAATATGTAAGAAATACTTTTTTAACGAACTTTAAGTAATTACTTATTGAATAGTAGTACCTAATCAGAGAGATATGTTTATGTCTTTATGAGTGAGTCATTGAATCATTCCCTCAACCGATTCATTCAAGAACACAACTGCTGTTTGTTGCTTGGAGGTGCGCTATACAGTTAGTTCTGCTTTGACTTCAAATAGAACTATTTTAAAAACAGACAAAATAACCGTCGATATAAAGCTCCAATCACATTTAACATCATTGAGCGAATTTTTGCAAGCAAAATTCAGGCGATTGTGAATTTCGCATGAGGCCGAAAGATTAGCGAAATTTCACTAATGTGACCTAAAGTTGCTTAATATTAATTTATAATCTGTTCAATAAAAACTGGTGTAGAAACTGAAAAAGCATTTTTTTTCTTGTAAAACGTTCTCTAATAATCTAATTTTGAGGGAATTTCGAATTGAAAAGCAGTATACTATTAATTTGGATTAATTTCATCAGTTAATCTGCATATGATGTAATTCATGTGAGTACAGTTTTTAACCCATTAACAACCTTGCTATAAATACAAATAAGGTTGGACTGTATGTAAAGTGTACACACACGGCTATGAGATTATGATCCTGACTCCATCAATAAAACCATTATGGCAGCATTTGGGAGAAAGAAAGACCATGATACACAAGGCTAAATTATAGCTAACTTCATCATTAAGAGCAGCAGCTTCTCCCCAGTGCAGCGTAAAGTGGCTCTTAATGGACATGTATTCTCGGCCCTCATAATGGGAGCTTGAAGCTCGGCTGGTCTGACTTAATTATGAATCAGTTTTTACTGTGTCATCAGCGATGCTCCGGCCTGCGCTCTGCTCCGCTACACAGCTGAACTGACATCGAGGGAAAAAAAGGCATTACTCGGACCTGGGTGTGTTTTTTTCCTCGTTGTTTTTCAATGTCAGTGGTTTCTGTAAGGTGTCATCATGGTAGTGATGTGCAGCGTTCGCTTCTCTCTTGCAAAACTGCTGTGCTCGAGTTTTTTTCTTTTCCTCGCCTTGCCTTGTCCATTATTCTCTGTTGCAAATGTTACCTAATACAAAACATTTTCATTTGAATTATATAATCCATGACTAATGCTCCTCTTTCATGTGGAATATTAATACAGCATTTGCATTTTTTCACAAATAGTGTTTGGGATTTTAAAAATTTAAATGGAAATGCCAATGTTGCAGTTTGGTGGGAGGCCTTGCATCAGAGAATAGATTTTTTATTAGTTTTTATTTATATATTTTTTTTTCATATTTTATGCATGCTTTTAACAAATACCCCCAAACAAATAACTGAATACATTTTCATGGGATGAGGGGGGTCTCTTTGGGCCCTGCTGGAAATGAAGATGTTAAAGAGGGGAGGAAAGAATCGCTGTATGAGTTTCGCATTAAAATTCAACTGGTGAATTCACACGAGAGCTGGATATGAGATCTCAGTTCAGACGTATCACACGCCTTCCCTTTGATCCGTGTGACTGTATTGGGTCATGAAAGTTCTTCATAAATGACAAATAGAATGAAGTGAAGCGTGTGCACTCTAAATATATCTCTCACTGGAGGATCTGTGTCATTCGGTACATCAACAAAAGATGCTGGAAACCTGTTCATTACATTTAGTCACTGATATTTCAGCAGAGCTGATCAATTATTTACCTAAAATCAGTTTAAAGGAATGTTTTGGGTTCAATACCAATGTGGCTTTCACAGAAAATGGTTGTGATGTATGACAAAAATTATGTTTACAGTAATGGACTTACTGTATAATGGAAGTCTATGGGACATTACACTTGGAAAATGTTACAATACACACTGTTTCGAAAGTAAAACGTAAACATGTCGTGTGTTAATATGATAATATCAATTACTAACCTTGTGTGCAAAATTATATTCAATATTTCAACTTCTCTATAGCACTTAAAAAAAAAACTGCACTGCATGTTTGTGCTTTTAAACACTGACTTTTCCAGTAGGCTTCCATTGTAACAGTAAATATAATTTATTAAAAAAATAATATTAAGTCAAAATTATTTAGTGGCATCCAAAAGTATTAATAATTTTTCATACAGATAGATAAATAGATAGATAGATTTTTCACATATATGTAATAATAATATTTTATTTTTAATAAGTGACTTAATTTTATATACATACTGTACATCTATTACAAAAGTTACATTTATTTGTTTATTTATTTAGTTAGTTTTTGGAATGGATAATTTCTGCATTTTTTCCCTACAACAATCATTAATCGACTAATAATAGTTAATATTGTAAGAGATATAAATATTTTAAAAGTTGCATTTAAAATCTTGGATCAGAATAATCCCTTGAATAATTTCTGCTATGGGATTTTTTCTTGCCTACAACAATCATTAATCAACCAATAATAATAATTATTATTATTCTGAGAGATATAAATATCTTGAAAGTTAAAAATTATTTAGTGGCAACCTGAAGTATTAATAATTTTTCATACAGATAGATAAATATATAGATTATGTCACATGTGTAATAGTCTAATTGAATTCTTACAAGTGACTTAATTTTACATACATGCATCTATTACAAATGTTTATTTATTTATTTGGAATGGATAATTTCTGCTATGGCATTTTTTTCCCTACAACAATCATTAATCAACCAATAATAATAATTATTATTATTGTAAGAGATATAAATATCTTAAAAGTTGCATTTAAAATCTTGTCTCAGAATAATCCTTTAGATTCATATACAAAAAACAAAACCTGAATTTAAAACTAAATGTAAAATGATGATATGACCTGCATGTTTGGTTAATGAAAAAATCCAGCTGAAAATGGCAGTGAAATTGGATGCAAGTCAATACTTTATTACTAGGGGAAATCAGCGATGTCTTCAAAAGCTTTCAAAATGGTTTAACAAATAGTTGGGCAATTTTCCTCTCCACCAAAACAAGTTATGGCAAAATTCTCCATTCTCCTTCTGAAATATTGATAGGAGAAAAGCAGAAAGGGGAAAAGGCAGCAAGAAAGAGACAGCAACCCAGAACGTGAGAGAAAAGCACCTTGGTGATGGGAAAGAGACAGCAATTGACAGCACACTGGAACATTTCTCTATCCTTCAGATAATGACATCGCACCCTGTCAGACAAAGAGCGATTCAGAAAAGAGTGGGGGGTGCAGGGGGCAGGACGAAAGAAGAGACAGGACGAAAAGCGGACGATATACAGGGGGAAAAAATGAAGCAGAAATTGTTATTTTGCTGGTTATAATATTCCTGCAAATGATGTGTGTGCATGTGTGTGCATGCAGTGGTTTGTCCTCACCACATTGTTGTGAATGTTATTGACAGTGTTGTGTGCAGTGCTGCAGAGTTACTAAGTTAAAGTACTACTTTTCCTGGTGTGACAGCAGTTTAGCTGTTTTCAAAACAGGAAAAAGCCAATTTTTACAATGAGTAGCGAGAAGAAACTCTACATCGCTGTTTTTGTCACATTTTGCTACACACATAATATAAAATGCTTGCATAAAATGTGCTTCCCCTTGCTCATAGGAAGAGTTGAGAAGTCTGATGCATTGTAGTGAATCAGTTCCCCTTTCAGTCGGTCACTCCGAGTCACGTCGGATGACCGACGAAATTGGGATCTCGCCAGAGAGACCAATCCACTTCGAGTGTAACTAAACGAGCCAATGGACATTGGCATGCGATTATTGCATCCAGCTGCCGCTGATCACAGCGTGAGCATAAGAGGCAGCTGATGCACCGCATCAATTATCCTTTCGCTTCGGAGCCGAGCGGTAGTGGTTAAAGCTACTGCTCTCCCTTCCAAGAGAGTGTTCTGCGAGCGAGTGCGGGCGTTACGGCGCGGCAGCGGTGGTCACGGTGTCCGGGAGAGAAAGATCGTCTTCCTGCTGACAGCCACACTAGGAGTGTGCGGTGGCCAGCTCCCCTGCGTGCTTCAGCACTAAAAGAGCATTTCTCTGAAAGAGCAATTTCTCTAAAAGAGCAACACGGGTGATCGCGTCTTTTTAAAGATGTCTTTTCACCCGTGCGTTTCTGGGTGTGGTCGTTTCCTGGCGCCTCAGGACGGTCACGATCGCTTCCTCACGTGTCTGGGCATTCAGCACGCTGAGGTGGCTTTCGTGGATGGTTCATGTTCTTCTTGCGGGGACATGACCATCTCGGAGTGCGACTCTGCTATGTCAAACATGGCAGAGTCCCTCTACCTGCCGTGATCCGGCGTGCACACTGGATCCGGTGGAGTTAGAGGTGATTTGAGGATTACGGTGAGGGCTTCCCCAAGTGGAGCTCCTCACCCCTCAAGCACTCCGCAGCCGGTGGAGCTGCCGAAGGAGCGCGCTGGCCACGCGTTTCCTTCGGTGCCCCCTCTGACGACCAGATGTCGATCACCGCATCGGAGGGCGGGCCCTCTCTCTCCGGGGATGACGACCCGGCTGCGTTGCCCCCTTCGGGTGTGGTAGCGTTGTCCGTGCCAGACCCAGAGATGACGGCTATGCTTTCCCGGGCCGCCGAGAATGTCGGGCTCGTGTGGAATCCTAAAAAGCCACCGTGTCCCGATCCTTCGAGGCTGGGCGAGTGGTTCCTCGGTGGGGGTGGCGCTGGTTCTCAGCGCCCCCCTCCGGTGCCATTCTTTCCGGAAGTGCATGAGGAGCTGACAAGATTGTGGAGGGCACCTTTCACTGCCCGAAACACATCTTGTAGTTCTTCCGCTCTCACCACCCTCGATGGTGGAGCCGCTTTGGGGTATGCGGGCATCCCCTCGGTGGAACGGTCTGTGGCCATGCAACTGTGTCCAACAGCCGCTTCCACCCTGCGGGGTGATCCGTGTCTCCCCTCACGGGCCTCTAAGTATTCGTCAGGTCTAACTGGCAGTGCTTGTAGAGCCTGTGGGGAGGCGGCTTCCGCCCTCCACGCTATGGCGTTGCTGCAGGTCCACCAGGCCAAAGCACTGAAAGACCTGCACGAGGGTGGTCACGACCTGGCGGTTCTACATGAGCTGCGTGCTGCGACGGACCTCGCGCTACGAGTGACGAAGGTGACCGCACAGTCTCTGGGTTGTGCGATGTCCAGGAGCGCCATCTCTGGCTGTGTCTCGCTGACATGACGGGGCAGGAGAAAGTACTCCCGTGTCACAGACCGGCCCTTTCGGCGACGCTGTCGAGAGCTTTGCCCAGCAGTTCTCGGCAGCCCAGAAGCAGACTGAGGTAAACACATCATGCGCCGGAGGAAACCTGCTGCTTCCACCCCGGCTGCAGCCACTCAGCCTGCTCGTCGCCGTGGGCGCCCCCTGCGGCCGTCCCCGCTCCCGCGCAGCCGCAGCAGCCTTCACCAGGCAGCGTCGTGGAGCCGGTCGCAGGCAGGACGCCCAGCCCGTCCAGGCCCCCGCCAAACCTGGCGGCAAGCGCAAGTGCAAGAGGCCCTGAGACGGGCGACCCAGAGATGGAGGAGACTGCTCATCGGGAGATGGTGACTGCACCACTCCCTCCCCCGGAGGAGGGCCGGGTGGAGTATCTTTTGTTCATTTTGTTCCGCCGCTGGCCCAGCAGCCAGCGGTACCCAAAACATCAGTAAAGAGCGGTCTCCTCAATCTCCGGGTCTCAAGAGGAGGAGAGTGGTGATCCGTGCATCACAGGATCACTTCCCTCCTCCTCTCTCGCCAGCAGGCAGCGGGTGGTTGCCCAAGAGCACCCCTCCTGCCCATTCGTGGAACCAGGTAAGGGCAGTAGCACTCCAGTCCCCGCTTCAAGTCGTCAAACGCCAGGCTGTCACAAGCCTCAAGCCGGGTCCCTGTGTCTCCTCCCATGCGAGGAGAAATCAGGTGAGTGCTACACTACACACCCAGACCCCGCCCCCTGCCGTCACAGGCCAGGCCGTCACAGGCCCTGGGGCCGGTCCCTGTGTTCCACCTCGCTGCCCCACCGCGGGCATGTCGGTGGGCCCGTTGGCCCCGCTGGTGCGGTCTCTCGGAGCCTGGTTAGCGCTCCCCAGCCCGTCCCGGTGGCTCCTGCGGACCATCAGACTCGGCTATGCGATTCAGTTCGCCCGGCGTCCCCCCCAAGTTCAGGGGCATCCGGTACACTTCAGTCAAAGCCGTCGATGCCCCTGTCTTGCTCGCGGAGATTGCAGTCCTACTGGCGAAGGATGCAATAGAGCCGGTCCCTCCAGCCGATATGAGGTCGGGGTTTTACAGCCCTTACTTCATTGTGCCCAAGAAAAGCGGTGGGTTACGACCGATCTTGGATCTGCGAGTTTTGAACCGTGCACTTCACAAGATGCCGTTCAAGATGTTGACGCAGAAACGCATTCTTGGATGCGTCCGTCCCCTAGATTGGTTTGCAGCAATCGACCTGAAGGACGCGTACTTTCATGTTTCGATTCTCCCGCGAGACAGGCCATTCCTGCGATTCGCGTTCGATGGTCGGGCATATCAGTACAAGGTCCTGCCCTTCCGGCTGTCCCTTTTCGCCTCGTGTCTTCACCTAAGTCGCAGAGGCGGCCCCTTGTTCCCCTGAGACAACGGGGTGTGCGCATTCTCAACTACCTCTACGACTGGCTCATACTTGCACAGTCTCGAGAGCTGTTGTGCGCACACAGGGACCTGGTGCTCAGGCACCTCAGCCAGTTGGGCCTTCGGGTCAATTGGGAAAAGAGCAAACTCGTGCCAACGCAGAGGATCTCTTTTCTCGGCATGGAGTTGGATTCGGTCAACCAGACAGCACGCCTCACCCAGGAACGTGCTCAGTCGGTGCTGAACTGCCTCAAGACTTTATCAGGCAGGACAGCGGTCCCACTGAAACTCTTTCAGAGGCTCCTGGGGCATATGGCTGCAGCTGCGGCCATAGTTCCGCTCGGTCTGCTCCATATGAGACCGCTTCAGCACTGGCTCCATGATCGAATCCCGAGGTGGGCGTGGAAACGCGGTACTCACCGGGTTCAGATTACACCGGCCTGCCGCAAGACCTTCAGCCCGTGGTCAGATCCTTCGTTCCTTCGGGCAGGAGTGCCCCTGGAGCAGGTATCCAGGCATGCTGTGGTATTCACGGATGCCTCGGCCACCGGCTGGGGTGCCACGTACAACGGGCACGCAGTATCAGGGGTTGGACGGGCCCCCTTCTGCGTTGGCATATCAATTGCCTCGAGTTGCTGGCAGTACGCCTTGCCCTGTGCCGCCTCAGAGGGCGCCTTTGGGGCAGGGACGTTCTGGTCCGTACGGACAACACTGCGACCGTTGCGTATATCAACCGGCAAGGCGGTTTGCGCTCCCGTCGCATGTCGCAACTCGCCCGCCACCTCCTCCTCTGGAGTCAGAAGCATCTGAGGTCCCTTCGTGCCATCCACATCCCAGGAGTGTTCAATCAGGCGGCCGACGAGCTGTCTCGAGCGGCACCTCCTGGGGAGTGGAGACTCCATCCCCAGGCGGTCCAGCTGATTTGGAGTCGGTTCGGAGTTGCTCAGGTAGACCTGTTTGCATCTCCAGAAACCACCCACTGCCAGTGGTTCTACTCCCTGTCCGAGGCAACGCTCGGCACGGATGCACTGGCACACAGCTGGCCCCAGGGCTTGCGCAAGTATGCGTTTCCCCCAGTGAGCCTGCTAGCACAGACATTGTGCAAGATCAGGGAGGACGAGGAGCAGGTCCTGTTAGTGGCTCCATATTGGCCCAACAGGACCTGGTTCCCGGAACTCATGCTCCTCGCGACAGCCCCTCCCTGGCCGATTCCTCTGAGGAAGGATCTGCTTTCTCAGAGACGGGGCACCCTCTGGCACCCGCGTCCAGACTTGTGGAAACTTCATGTGTGGTCCCTGGACGGGACGCGGAGGTTCTAGGTGACCTGCCCCAGGAGGTAGCGCTCACTATCGCTTCAGCACGAGCACCGTCCACAAGACGGGCCTATGCGCTGAAGTGGAACCTGTTCGTCGAATGGTGTTCCTCTTACCAGGAGGACCCCCGGAGATGTTCGATCAGAGCCGTGCTTTCCTTTTTGCAACAAGGGTTGGAGCGTAGGCTGTCCCCCTCCACCCTTAAGGTATATGTTGCTGCTATTTCTGCCCACCACGACCCCATAGAGGGGAGGTCGGTGGGGAAGCACGATCTGGTCGTCAGGTTTCTTAGGGGGGCCAGGAGGTTAAATCCTCCGAGGCCTCCCTCCCTTCCCTCTTGGGATTTGGCTTTGGTGCTAAGAGCCCTACAAACTGCCCCCTTTGAGCCATTGCAGTCAGTCGAGTTGAAGTTTCTTTCTATGAAAACCCTACTCCTGACTGCATTGGCCTCAATCAAGAGGGTGGGGGACCTGCAGGCATTTTCGGTCGACGAATCGTGCCTTGAGTTTGGGCCGGCTGACTCCAGTGCAACACTGAGGCCCCGGCCCGGCTATGTGCCCAAGGTTCCTACCACGCCCTTCAGGGACCAGGTAGTGAGCCTGCAAGCGCTGCCCCTGGAGGAGGCAGACCCAGCCCTAGCTTTGCTCTGTCCTGTACGCGCACTGCGTCAGTACGTGGATAGAACTCAGAGCTTCAGGACCTCAGAACAGCTCTTTGTCTGTTACGGAGGACAGCAGAAGGGGAAGGCTGTCTCCAAGCAGAGGATGGCCCACTGGATAGTGGATGCCATCACCTTGGCCTACGAAGCACAAGGTGTGCCCTGCCCGCTCAGGTTGCGTGCTCACTCCACTAGGGGTGTCGCATCGTCCTGGGCGCTGGCTCGTGGTGCCTCGCTAGCAGACATCTGTAGAGCTGCGGGTTGGGCGACTCCCAACACGTTCGCTAGGTTTTATAGCCTACGTGTCGAACCGGTTTCCTCCTGTGTTCTCACCTCAAACGGGTAGTGGCACTGAGAGGGCCGGCTCAGAGTCGGCTTGCGGCGTCCTTACGCCTAATTCTCCAGAGAGTTCCTTAACCAGGCAAACCCTGTTGAGTCCTCCAGCACTCCGGCGTCCGGACACGGCGGAGCGTCCGGCGCCAGGCCTTCAGCCAATGAATTCTTGAAAACTGGTGCGAGGCTAGTGCCCATATGAGAGACCCTGTCGGGATCCCATATGTGTATTCCACGGTATTCTTATTAGAGCCGTGTTTCCCCTGGCGGACCACGTTCTGCCATCTCTAAAGATGCAGCCTGAGCCATCTCAGAGACTTCCATGTGCAAAAGGGCCCTCTGGGTTACTTCACATGTTTGAATGTCACTTAAACCCCCTTTGGGAGGAGGTGACTCCGCAGTGTGCCTCTTCCAAGTGGAAGGGCACGCTTCCCAGTGTTATCCTAGTCCTACTGTTTGGGTTGCTCAAGGAACACCAGTAGTTGACCTTCTCTGTGTAGAGCCCGGTCCTATCGTCTGCCTTATAGGAAGGGTCAGGAGCCCTACACAGGGCACTGGAAGGGGCAGCTCCTGTGGCGCTTTGGTAGGGATCCCAATTTCGTCGGTCATCCGACGTGACTCGGAGTGACCGACTGAAAGGGGAACGTCTCGGTTACGTATGTAACCCTCGTTCCCTGAAGGAGGGAACGGAGACGTCACGTCCCGTCGCCACAGTCGCTGTACCACCGCTGAGCTGCCGGGTCGCCGGCTCGGCTCCTCAGCGAAAACATAATTGATGCGGTGCATCAGCTGCCTCTTATGCTCACGCTGTGATCAGCGGCAGCTGGATGCAATAATCGCATGCCAATGTCCATTGGCTCGTTTAGTTACACTCGAAGTGGATTGGTCTCTCTGGCGAGATCCCAATTTCGTCGGTCATCCGACGTGACGTCTCCGTTCCCTCCTTCAGGGAACGAGGGTTACATACGTAACCGAGACGTTCACTCGGACCAGTTCAAAAAATGATTCACTGATTCATTTCAGTGCAGTCTCCTTCATAGCTGTCATAATTACATTGTTTTCTTATTTGTAGTGATGCACAAATAAAATGACACCTAAATTGCAATAATTTTAATAAATGATATATTTAGTTAAATGATTAACAATTTACAATAAAGTTCAGGTCAGTTAAAAATAAATAAAACCAAAAAATTTGCTAAATAATACATCTACTTAAATGATTAACACTACAACAAAGTCCAATTTCAATAAAATTAGCTACTTATTATTCACAGCATTTTACTACTTTGCTTGACTGTAATTACACTTTGTTTGTGAAGTGATATGTATACAGCAGGGTTTTAGAGCATAAAAACAGACTGAATTATGAACACTACAGTATTTCTGAGTCACTTTATGTGTGTGTGTGTGTGTGTGTGTTTGCTCTTATCTATGTCTGAGTGCTAGTGCATGTGTATGCAATTGTCTGGCCCTGTGTGTGTGTTACGCAATAGCTGACCTCCTGTGTGTGCATTACTCATGCCGACCTGCTGTGTGCAGTCTGGTCAGGTTGGAGATTTGGCCCCAGTCTGAAGAGAAGTAGAGCAGATGTTCCTGTGTCTGGAGCTCTGTCCAGAAAAACCATGTGATCCTGCTCAGGGGAGGCCTGCGTCTGTGTTTATAAGAGGGCATTGGAGTTACACATAAGATTGTACATTGGTAAATCTCACAAGAACATGTCCAGGTCACAGTTATTTTTGACCGTTCATTTCACCACAATCTAAGTTTTTTCTTTGTTAAACCGATCACTGAAGGTGCTGCATGTTTGAGCTGAGGGTCACATGAGAGGTCAAGAGCGGGAAAATGTGTAATTGTCATTAAAATAGCATCACAATGCTAAAAATCTTCTGTAAATCCTGCAAGCAAAGTATAAATTTGGATTTCAGGCCAACCCCGATTTGTTCGTGAGATTCACCCTCATAAACCGGTGTGTAATGTAGAAGAGTATAAATTCATTTAAACACTGCAGTCGTTCATCAAAAGTGTGTGTGTGTGTCAGTGTGAACTGAGTGAACTCATTTAAACCCTGAGTCAGGCGTAAAGGTCTGAAATCCCGCAGAGGTAAAAACTCAATCAACACAGAACCTCCTTATCACGGAACATTCAGACTATGTAGGAGGCAAAATGAAAAGCCACTAGAGAATCTGTTATTGAGCTGCAGATGGCGTGAACTGTAATAATGTTTGTTCTTAAGGCACATCGAAAGTGCAGATTATTCTTGAAGTATAAAAAACTTAAGATGTCGATGCACACTTCAGACATGTACAAGAACACAACAACTTGGCCTTACATGCCACTGTACAATGAAAAATATTACCATTTACTTTTAATAGCCCAGTATCTAGGAGGAAAGTCTTATTGTGGCATCAGGAATCCAAGCTAAATATGACATCAAAACTCAAAACAAAAACAAGCAAGTAAACAAACAAACAAACATTAAAACACATAAACACAATATGACATACTTACCTGTGACTACTGTGATCCAACTGAATTGGCTCTTTAAAAATACCAAAATGTGCTTGTCTACAGCGCTACATGCATATTTGTTGGGTTATAATGCTTAATACTTTTACATAATTTGATGATCTTTTGATTAATTACTGCTGCCGTGATAAATATAAAACTGTACTGTATCTGTTTTAAATAAATTTTGTTTATCATCTACTTTCCACATAACCATTAACTAGGGTTACTATAGTTAACTAAAAATTAAATAAAAAATCTAATAAAAATGAACTAAAATAAAAACACTTAAACTTATTGTATTTCACTAATAGTTGAAACATTACTTATTTTTATCAAAACCTAAAACTATAAATGAAATAAACATTTATAAAAAAAATTATATACTATATAGATGAATAAAAATATAATAATAATATAAAAAAATAAAAAATGGCAATATATTAATATGTTTATTAAAAATGACAAAAAACAAAATTACTAAAATTTTAACTAAAATTAAAATGAAATCATAAAATATAAAAATAACTAACCCAAAATATTAATAAAAACTATATTAGTACCTCAGTGATACTATATTATTATTATTATTATTATTATTATTATTATTATTATTATTATTATTATTATTATTATTATTATTATTATCACAATCAGAATCAGAGAGAACTTTATTGCCAGGTATGTTTAGACATACGTGGAATTTGTTTTGGTGACAGAAGCTTCCACAGCACAAACAAAATGACAGTGACAAAACACAGATAATAAAAATAATGAAAATATATTCAGTAAATAGGAAATAACAATGTACAAAAATATTTAAAAAAAAATACACAATATACAAAAACAGATGATTGTTATTCTTCTTATTATTATTATTATTATTATTATTATTGTTATTATTATTATTATTATTATTATTATTATTATTATTATTAGGTGGATATCTGTAATAAGCCTATTTACATAGAAACCAAAAAACTAACTAACCAAAAAATTGTAATGAATTAATTTAAATACTCACAATGCACTAGATTGTGAATCACGAGTATTTAAATTAAGTTACTGGCATTCCATCACAGCACTGCAGCGGTTAAATAAAACAGATTTTTGTGCAGAGATACTGCATGAAGAAGTGGAACAAATGTTGAGTGAATCTGCCTCTCGGTAGAAAAACAGTGCAAAATCCTGAAGACTAGATGCAGACATATGAAAATATCACAGAATAAAACCTCGATATATCGATGGATGTGAATCAAAGTAAATACGCCTAGAAGAAACGGATGAAAAAAAATGAGTTTAAGATGTGGTCCATAAATATCTGAGACAATATAAGGTTGTTATGGAGACAGTTAGATCTTTCTAACTGGTGAGGGTGGTCCACGTCACCAAGACAACTAGCACTGCACCCCCAGCTCTCGCTTCTCTCTCTGCTGCGTTGTGAGTTCATTCCAAAGTGCTTAGCCTCTCGTTATAACGCTGTCATTAGGAGGGGCATTAGAGAATGCCTGCCAGGCATCTCTCTATAGAGGAATTGTACCCAAATAGTCAGAGTGCTTAGACTCACTCATGATCTAATGCTCCACTAGCACTGAAGATATTGTTATCGGAGAGGTCCCACAGAGTAGAGCGCGCATAATGGTTTTAGCTCTTTGGGTTGCAAACATCAGTTATCTTTATTAGGGACAGACAGGGAACTAAACTGCAGAGATGTTTATCATTTAATTGTCATGTAGAAGGAAGAAGCCCGTTAAAAATCTTCAAAGCGGCTTCTTTGGGAGAAAAGAAGCAGGATTGTTTTCTCGTGTTGCGTTTGAAATGTTTTCTCCTTTGAGTAGTTGCAGTATTATGAGATGCAGGTGTCGAGAGTATTGGATGCATCGCTAGTGAACGGCTTCAATATTTCAGAGCCAGTCACTTAAAAACGAAAAATTATGATTGGAGTTATCCATTTGAAATTAAACTATGCATTAAATATAATTGGTTAAGAATGAGTAGCAAATGTCAGATTGAAAAGCCTTGGCTTTTGTCAGGAGATGAAAACGCACACGTGACCTACATGCTACGAGAACTCAGAAGCATGATGCTCACAAAACTGGAAAGCATCTGGGAAGCTCTAATCTGATTGGCCGACTTCATGCAATTTCCGGGTGTACATCTGGAAACAAAGACATGTTGACAAGGTACTGAGCTGACTACATACATTTTATTTTTTTTATTTAAAAATACATAAATATGCAATTAAAAATTACTTCAATGTACAAATATCTGAATTCTGAAAATTATAAATAATATTATTCAAGATTACCATGAAAAAATATTTTGAAATTTTTTTTTTTTTCAACATACAGCCATTATTGTCAAAATAGCTGGCAACAAAAGTGAGCACACCCTAAGTGATAACAGCTATACGTCGTTTAATCATGCAAAGCCACATGTCCTATTCATCATGTTCATGTTTGTGTCTGCTTAACAGGACTATACAAATTTGTGTATCTTGTATAAGAGCAGTTAAAATTTGATGCTTTGAGTACAATTCTCTCATACTGATCACTGGATGTTCAACATGGCAACTCATGGCAAAGAACTCTCTGAGGATTTGAGAATTAGAATTGTTGCTCTCCACAAAGATGGCCTAGGCTATAAGAAGATCAGTAACACCCTGAAACTGAGTTACAGTACAGTGGCCAGTGTCACACAGAGGTTTTCCAAGACGGGTTCCACTCGGAACAGGCCTCGCAAGGGTCAATCAAAGAAGTTGAGTCCTTGTGCTGTGCGTCAGGTGCAGAAGCTGGCTTCAAAAAACAGACGCATGAGTGCTGCCAGCATTGCTTTAGAGGTTGCAGAAGTGGAAGGTCAGCTTGTCAGTGCTCAGACCATACGCCGCACACTGCAACAAGTCAGTTTGCATGGCTGTCGTCCCAGAAGGAAGCCTCTTCTGAAGCTGGCTCACAAGAAAGCCTGCAAACAGTTTGCTAAAGACAACCTGTCCAAGAGCATGAATTACTGGAACCATGTCCTGTGGTCTGATGAGACTAAGATAAACTTGTTTGGCTCAGATGGTGTCCAGCATGTGTGGTGACGGCCTGGTGAGTAATACCAAGAAAATTGTGTCTTGCCTACAGTCAAGCATGGTGGTGGTAGCATCATGGTCTGGGGCTGCATGAGTGCTGCTGGTACTGGGGAGCTGCGGTTCATTGAGGGAAACATGGATTCCAACATGTACTGTGACATTCTGAAGCAGAACATGATGCCCTCCCTTCAGAAACTGAGTTTTCCAACATGATAATGACCCCAAACACACGGCCAAGATGACAACTGCCTTGCTGATGAAGCTGAAGGTGAAGGTGATGGAGTGGCCAAGTATGTCTCCAGACCTGAACCCTATTAACCACATGTGGGACATCCTCAAGCGGAAGGTGGAGAAGCGTCATGTGTCTAACATCCAACAGCTCTGTGATGTCATTATGGAGGAGTGGAAGAGGATCTCAGCAACAACCTGTGCAGCTCTGGTCAATTCCAAGCCCAGGAGGATTAAGGCAATGCTAGATAACAGTGGTGCTCACACAAAATATTGACACTTTGGACACAGTTTTGAAATGTTCACTTAGGGTGTACTCACTTTTGTTGCCAGCTATTTTGACAATAATGGCTGTGTGTTGAGTTATTTTCAGAGCACAGTAAATCTACAGTGCTATACATGTTGCACATTGACTACTCTAAAATAAACCCAAGTTTCATTTTTATAGTATTGTCCCTTGAAACGTTATAATAAAATACTTGCTGAAATGTGAGGGGTGTACTCACTTTTGTGGGATACTGTACAGCTTCGCATTTATTTGATAAAAAAAAATACAATAAAAATACAGCATAATTTTGTGAAATATTACAATTTAAAACAACTGTTTTCTATTTTAATATATTATAAAATGTAATTTATTCCTGTGAATGGCAAAGCTGAATTGTAAGCAGTCATTACTCCAGTGTCACATGATTAATATGCAGATTTGGTCCTCAGTTATTATCAATTATTATTATGACATAAACATAACATAACATAACATATAACATATAACATAATTTTTTTTTTTTTTTTTTTTTTTTTAATTTCAATTCCAAACTTTTGGATGGTAATATATATATACATATATATATATATATATATATATATATATATATATATATATATATATATATATATATATATATATATATATATTAAACATCTTTGGGGAATAATGAAATAATGATTAAGACATTGTTATAAATATGTCAGATAAAGCTGCCCTTAACTATAAATAACAAAATAGTAAAAAAAAAAAAAACAATAAAAAAACTAAACATGAAACAAACAATGATTTGTAGCTTAAGCAGGTCGTTTTCGGTCAGTATCAGAACATTTAGCGGTTCAGTCAAAGGTCTGGCAACACAGACTTTGTACCATCAAACTCAAAGTGTCCTCATTCCAGAAAGATTCATCAAACCATGTGACAATTTCTGTTGAAAAAGACAGCATTTACCATGAGGCGGTGTTAAAGTACAATCCATAAAAACAGCCCTAAAAGGCTTTGCTGACAGAGGTAGGAATGGTGCCCTCCGTTCAGTAGATAAAATCATCTTTTGCCTCCAGTGACTTTGTCAAATGGCAGCCATAAAGAGGAGTCTGCTCCGCTTTTTATTGTTTTTGAATTGTGGGCACTTTGCGAGACCCCCGAACCCCCTGTGTCCTGGCTAATGTAAATATTTCAGAGATAGCTGCATAAAAACATATAATTCTAATAAAGAGGCATAAATGTTTTGCATGGCCTCACCGAGTCCCCACTTCTGCGAACGGGGAAAAACCTCACCTAGCCGTGGAAAAGCTTTGAAATAAGATGTATATTACTCTAGCAGGCATGCAGGGAGGCATTTTATCCTTGTTTTTGCAATCTTCGGATTGAGGGACAACCCGCGTTCGCTATTGATATAGAGCCTATTGACTCAATCTAAACATAAAATTGAAAGCGAGAAAATCAACAGCGTAATTGACCTTTGAAACCACCATCTGTTTATTTTTCTTCGGGTAGATGAAATGGATTTGTCTTGTTCAATATTAACATTTCATAGTGCCTCATAAGCCAAGGATTTGCCTTGTTTATCATTAGCACCGGTGGTTGTACATTATTATTGCCGTTTCTTAAGGTCATCGAGAGGCTAAAGCAAATAATAAACTCTGAGAAAGTTTGAAATCTGAAATAAAAGGTGACCAGCACCAAGTTTGTTTGTGCAAGAATAAAGCTATTTTTGATTATGAAAAAAAACTTTAAATAATGAATTTATAATTAATAGAATACACAATTAATTTAGTAAAAAAAAATATATATATTAATGTTGTTTTTCAGTATAAAATTACACACTGTAAAAAATGTTGTTGTTTTTTTCTTTTTTTGGAGCTAAATTGGATAAAAATTATTGGAGTATGTTTTGCATACAATAAAATACTATTTCAGTTTTAATGCCAGGGTTATTATAGTTAAATAAACGAAAACTGAATCTAAACTTAAAATCATTAAAAAAAAAACAAAAAAAAAAACAAAAAAAAAACATTATCGTTACTTGAAATAAAATAAACATTAACTGAAATAAAATATATTTAAACAGTTTAATTTCAACATTTCTCATTTTAATGTAGTTTAACTAAAACGGAAATAAAAATTAATAAAGCTGTAAATAAACAGATAAAAACCAAAACTATTAAAAATGACAAAAATGCACAACTGAATTACTAAAACTTTAATTGAAATTAAAATAAAAACAGAAAATATAAAAATAAAAACATTTACAATATTAATAAAAACTAACCTCGATACTAAAATGACACTGCTTTTTACTTCAAATTTTCATGTTTTATTAAATGTGTTACTTGCTATTTATTTGCAATTTGTGAAATTTACTATCAATTTCTGAGTGAAAGCTGTTTCAAATTATCATTATTATTATTGTTATAAAGTAAAAAATAGTTCACCCAAAAATTATATTTCTGTCCTTACTCACCATCATAGGATTTCAAACCTCTATGTTGCAACAGAAAAAGAAATAGCTGCATACAGTTTTGGAATGACATGGTGAGTGATTCATGAAAGAATTTTCATTTTTAGATGATCTATCCCTTTGAATTTTTGGGATAGTTCACCCAAAAATGAAAATTCTGTCATCATTTACTCACCCTCATGTCGTGAGTTTCTTTCTTATGTTGAACATAAAAGAATATATTTTGAAGAATGCTAGTAATCAAACAGTTGATGGTTCCCATTGACTTCCACAGTATTTCTTTTCCAACTAAGTCAATGGGGACCAACAAATGTTTGGTTCTTTAAAATATCTTGTTTTGAGGGTGAGTAAATGATGACAAAATTTTCATTTTTCTGTGAACTATTCCTTTAATGTGCATTAAGCAACAACTACCAATGTTTAAGTATTGTGTTCTCACTTCAAGATAGTCATAAAACATGTTTTCCTTTCACTGATTCATCATATTCATGTTGGGAGTGTTACGTCCTTGAGGGCCAGGGTGGTCAGAGCCTTGCTGGGGTCGAGTGCCTCACATTTTATCCAATCAGGTCATTATATGACACAACCTGTGAGAAAATTACAGATGGTTATCAACGGTCTTTTCTGTCGCTCCTGAAACAGCATCAGTCAAAGACCTAAACATACAGGCCTATACCATACAGACACACACACAGAACTGCTGTTTGAACCACTGGTTGGAAAAAAAAGTAGCTTGTTACCAGAAAATCTTTTTTTTTTTTTTTTTTTTTTTAGTAGCATTTACTTTCTGTTAGTTTCTCACTAGCACTGGAACCGTGCAAATGTGTGGAACACAATGACAAATAACAGATATCAGAGTCCATTACATTAGCTGCCTTCAGTTTCCAGCTGATAAAGGGGAAAACATGGATATTATGAGAATGATGATTGATTAGAGGATTATTATGGACTGAAAAATGTCTAAACAAACATTATGAATGGGTAAAACAGGGCTACGTTACAACGCTTTCTTCTCATCGTCTTTTTTTTTTTTTTTTTTTGACAAAGCATCCCATTTTGCTTGTTCTCCTTTGAGCAAGCTGAATAAATTATGTACACTCTGACATCCATTACATCAGAGGAAAAATGAAAGCAAGCAGATGCAAAAACTGCATTTCTGATTGTTCAC
Source organism: Spinibarbus caldwelli (assembly GCA_039654775.1). Lineage (NCBI taxonomy): Eukaryota > Metazoa > Chordata > Actinopteri > Cypriniformes > Cyprinidae > Spinibarbus > Spinibarbus caldwelli. Next base: position 7,599,367 of record CM077258.1, read on the forward strand.
TGAGGCTTAATTTTTCAGCACGTCCTGAAATTAAAACAAATGGGGCAAAAAATTTTCATCAAGATTGATCAAACGTAAACATCCTTTACATCAATTTGAATTCATCTGTCCAAATTTGTCAGCATCCAACCGGCTAAGGGAAAAAGCAGAACGGAAAGTATGAAATTCAAACCAAATTTCAAACCGTCACTTCTGGCCTCTATCCATAATATTGCTTTCTCCAGTGAAAAAGTCATTTTGTCTGAATCAGGAGAGAAATATGCACAGATTAAGCACCTTTTATTTAGATATGAGAGGACAACAGGGGATGAAATTCACTGGAGGAAGTGTTATTATGGATTATAGACTCATATTCTGGCCAGAAGCGATGGTTTAAAGTAAAAACGCCATAATAATAGATTTGTTTTTTACAAACACACAGCTTCTCACTTCAAAAGATGTTAATTGACGGACTGGATTCATGTGGATTACTTGTGGATTATCGTGATATTTTTATCAGATGTTTGGACTCTCATTCTGACGGCACCCATTCACTGCAAATGATCCATTGGTGAGCAAGTGATAAAATGCTAAATTTCTCCAAATCTGTTTTGATGAAGAAACAAACTCATCTACATCTTGGATGGTCTATTTTCAGGATCCTACACAACCTATTACTCAGAATTAATCTACAAATATGTACATTTTGTTCAGCATCAAATTTTGGCATGTTTATTTGTTAGCAGATTTATATGTATTTCCAATAGATCACATTCAGTGTAATTCATTCTTAGTGAATTCTATCTTTGTGCAGGTAAAATATAGGCACCAAAGTTGAACGATCTGATCCGAACCCATCTGAAATTCACTTTAAGAGAGATGAAACGATACTGTAAACCTCTGCTGACAGCGACTGGCTCATCATCCATCTCCTCTAAATCTCAGCCCTTGTTGTGTGTCTTAAATGATGAGGAAAAGGAAGACAAACAGGCAAGAGTGGATTTACAAGTGTATGACCTGACCTCCTCTTCGCTTTAACCAGCGTCCTGCCCACTGCGACCCTGAAATTGGTGGTATTGGAGCTCGGCGGGGAGGATGGGGGGGTTTTAGTGAGAGGAACGGGCTCGGGAAAGCGAAACAGCAAACGCTTGTGTTCTTTTTCCCTCTGTGAAAAAGAGAAGAAAAAAAAAATTCTAATCTCACGCCGTCTGACGGGGGGCTTAAACGCTCGATTGCTTTGCCGCTCACGTCCTGCTCCCATCATCTTCCCCTCTGCGTCTGAGAGAGAGGGAATCTGGGCGATGCAGGCACACACACACACACACACACACACACACACAAGTGCACATATAGGCCTCCGCGGCAACTCAGTGGTGATGAATGACGTCCCCGTCCCATTGGGTCCCTGTCGATGCATGTTCAAGTGGACATGATTGAATTTAAGCATAGAAATGACAGACATTTTTTTTTTTTTGGCACGGCCACATTACAAGAATGGGTTATGGTGACGAAGATTTCATGATTTATGGCATTACAGAGCGTTAGGAGGGATTTGTAGAGAAAAATCACAGAGTGAGAGAGAGAGAAAGCTTGAGTCATAAAGGGATCACATTGAATATCTGCAAACCTTCATTAAAAGGATGTCAGGATTCTTTCTATAGCATTTTACATACTCACATTTCACGTTTGCATGCTTGTCACATTCTCTGTCCACTGTATCAAATCCAGCAGAAAAATGCTATAAAGGAAGGAATGCTCAGAATGGTAATAAATCCGCCTGTGAAAACAAATTTACAACAATGTCTGTAATTGAGCATGATTTAGGCCATACAGTGAAAAACTGCTTATTATGCATAGGTACTACACCAGTTGAAACAATGTTTTCTTTTTTTTCTCTCTTTTGTTTTAGATCACTAAACAAATGGTATAATAACGTTTCACCATGCTAATTTGTCTTGTGGAGAGAATTCTCAGGAGAATGTGTAAATATATCCAAGAACATATCATAAAATAAGGCAGGTGGGTTTTAATTTCCTAAAAATCTATGAAAATCATTAAGATTGAATACATAAATTGGACTGGGAATTACACAGGTTAATAATGTATCTGGAGTAATAACTGGGGGAATCTCACAAAAACATGTCCAGGGCACAATTAAATGAAATTAAAAATAAATAAATAAATAAATAAATAAATAAATAAATAAGAATAAATAAGAATAAAAAAATAAAAATAAAATCTATTCTAACTGTGATTATTATTTGGTCATAGGCCTATATATGATTACATTATACATATATATATATATATATATATATATATATATATATAATTATAATTATAATTAATTATAACTTTAATATGATTGTTTTTTTTTTAAATCAGCATAATTTAAAGGCATTTATATATATATAAATGTATATATATATATTTGATGTAATCATATATAGGCCTATGACCAAATATAATACAAAATACTATATGATTCCATTGTTGTATTGCATTATGTGAATTACAATTTTTGCTTTACAGTAAAATCATTAAATTATAATCATAATCATAAAATTAAAAACCATATTCATAAAATATTTACTCATTTCAGCAAAAAAGATTTTATAATTCTTTTGATTTTGACGTGAAATATAACCTTGACGGTTTTTGTGAGATTCGCCCAAACCAAACATACTTCAGGATATAGCTGAGAAGAAAAATGACAGGAGGGTACGACTGAAAAAGTGGATCAAACAAGAGAGAAAGAATCTGACAGGCAGAGCCAACGTTTCAAAAGAAATCTGTCCTGAGAACATTGGACCCGGCCCTTCGAAAAGGAGTGAGTGATGCAATCATCCCTGCAGGAATTGGGTCGGCACTGTAAGCTACATTCAGCTCTCCAGACGCCCAGGCTAAGACCAAAAAGGGTTTAAACCATTCAATGGTGCCAGTGATTGAGGACCTAGAAGTGTCATTAGATCCACAGTAATCCTGAGGGGCGGAAGGAGGGAACAACAGAACCCTGCCGTGGAATGGATTTAAGGGGAAAAAAATAAATAAATGAGATCAGAGTGCTTCGGATACAAATAAAGTGATAAAAGAAGTCCACTGGAGAGATGAAAAGGTATCGCATTTGTCAGAATCTACCTGCTCCCATGCATCCCAGCCTGTGGCCATTTGCAAAATACAGGTTTTGAATGAAAACAGTGCTTTGTAAACTCGCTTTAGACAGAAAGAGTTTGCCAAAAACATTTAAATGTATTTACATACACACATAGAGATAATTACAATACAAGAGGTTTTCCTGGTCAGGTGGCAATGCTCGGGATGTTGTTATCATTACTAGAGACAGACTGTTATATATTTTTTATATCTGTACTAAATACCCAAATTTACATTTATCTAACTTAATTGATGATCAGTTCTTAATTACTTAAATAATCATAATAAATGAGTAAATAGATAGTAAATAATAAAATAAATAAGTAAATAAATAAATAGCATTGCTCCTGTTATTTTTTGAATGTATTCTAATAATTTCTAATAATAATAATAATAATAATAATGATTATTATTATTATTATTATTATTGTTTCATTACAACAACAACAACAAATCAATAATAATAATAATCACAAAACGTAAAAAATAAATGAAGACCTGTTGTTGTTGTTATTAAAAACAGCAGCTCTTCAATCAATCAATCAATCAATCAATCAATCAATCTGTTGCTGTTGTTATTTATTTTTAAATGTACTGTAATAATTTATAATAATAATACTAATAATAATAATTTAAATTTTATTTTAATACCATTTAATAATAATAATAATAATAATAATAATAATAATCACAAAACATAAAAATAAATTAACTGTTATTATTATTAACAACAACAGCTCTTCAGTGAATGAATGAATGAATAAAAAACAAACAAACACACAAACAAACAAAACAAATAAATATGGTGTAAATAATTTTTTAAAATAATTATTTAATTACTTTTTTATAGTAATAAATGCATTATTAAATAATTATTACTTATTGCTATTAAAATCATCATCACAATATGATTACAAAGCATTCAATAATATTTATTTATTTATTTATTTATTTATTTGTCATTATTATTATTATTATTATTATTATTATTATTATTATTATTATTATTATTGAAAAACTGTTATTGCTGTTTATTGTCCTTCTTCAAAATGCAAGTTATGCATATGATAATCTGTATTTTTAGTAATATCAGTCGATCTTGAATCATTACGACAGATGATGAGATTACACAAAGGTGGTTCCTCATCCTCCCCCATTCCTGCATAATTTTTCCCTTTGAATTGACATAATATCTGAAGCAAAGTCACTTTGAGCTCCATGTAATTTAATAGAGCCCGGAGAGAGAATCTGATGTAGCGAAATGCTCGAGAAACAGAAGCCTCACGGTTTTCAGCATTATCTACTATGCACCTTCTCTCCCACAATTCCCTTTCATCTGTCATACGCTTCGCATGCAGAAATCAAATCTGAAGATCTCACGGTGACACCCACTCTATTGTTCAATCTCTGGTACACGTCATCGGCTCACGGATGTGTCAGCGTGACGTGCTCAGGTGAAATTAAGAGTGATGTTACCGTGGTGGATCTGGGGCTTCTCCTTAAACACTCCTGATTTGAAAGCCTGCGGTTTTTGACTCGTGAAATGTTTAGTTGTTTGACACAGAGTTGAAAGAGATGCAAAAGAAAGTGATTTTAACGTGAAGGTCACATGTAATGTAAAGTACAGTGCATAAATTATGAATATGACATAATCTGAATGACAATTCCTTCAGTGTTAAAGAGGTACGAATGTAAAATGCAGTAGACTGCTTTAAACTTTTAGCCTTCGGATTGATATCAGACGTCATTTGTGAGTAGTGAAAACCACCTGGAAATATCCCATGAATGGGAATGAGGATTCAAGGCTGGTGAAAAGAATAATCCAGCAAAGCGTTTCAAAAACATCAATGTGGCTTTGTTCGATTTTTTCAGCACGGTAGCTGAAATAAACCCAGGTGCACGTCAAAGATCCTGCCATTTGAGCCATACACATCCAGCAAATATGACTGAGCTTTTGTATGGATGGAAGCAGGCATTCCTCTATCTATCATTACCCATAAGCCTCTGAGAGGCTCTGATTTCAGAAACTCATTATTTTGAACGCTTCATAGCCAAGTGCCGATTTCTTTTAAGGTAGATTAATTTTATCAATATATAATGAGGGTCTTGATGTCAACTCAACAGGAAATGAGGATGTCAAGGCTGATTTTTCAGCAGCAGAGAAAAACTAATCTCTGATTTTATTTTATTGTCCACTGGATGCGCAGCTCGAGCTGGCACGGTCATCCTTAGCCTTAAATCAAATCCTAGCGGCTCTGCGCAAGCGAATGAGCTTTGGGAGGGAATTAGACGGGACGTTCTCGCTCTTTAAGCCTACTGGGTAAAACTTGTTTGATTTCCATCGATTTCTGCGCTAGTTGTCAGTATGTTGTGACATGTAATCAATGTTCCTTGCCAAATTAATGATGAAAATCAGTAGGGCTGTGCGAGGCAAGCGTCAATTAGCTTGCCGTTCTCCGAGGTGGCTGAAAAGAGGTTCAAAAATTTCCAGGTTTGGAAATGCAAATCAAATATGACACACGGATTCCAGCAGATCAATCAAAAATCAATTTCACATGAGCGCTGAAGTTTAAATTGCACCAATGAGACTTGACCTCTCTCGAGAGACGAGCGCTACTCTCCATCCTTATGCTGTTTGACTGAATAACCATCAAATCCGCCGTTCTCGTCAGCGTTATAATAACTTGTCTTACATGACTCTCTTGACGTACCGCCATGTCTTTATGCATCTGATGTGTCGCTCGTGTTTAAAAAGGATTTAGCCGGAGAGAAGAATTTGATTAGATATATAACGCAGGATTACTTACTGTATGTCCATGCTAAATAAGTTAAATTGTAATGTGTTTAGCAGTCTAATATGTAGAGGCTTATAGGCAGATAGCATAGGTGGCATCCTTGGCAATGTGACAGAACAGAAGGGACAAAATCCTCCTCAAAATGAAGCACCTGAAACATAATGTACATCACGCATTATTTACAGAAGATTACACATGTTGAGAGTAGATCCTGGGTTATCAGCACACAGCAGATTTTTTACTCGAAAAGGGAGAGGAAGAGAGCGAGAGAAGTGAGAGAGAGAGAGAGAAATCGCATTGCTTCTGGCTCTGCCCAAACAAGCGGGCTCATGGAACTTCCCACTGCTGGTGAGTGGGCTGAAATGAAAAGCTAAGAGAGCACTTTATCTCATATAGAGAATGTCACGAGTCCAGAAACACAGTTAAGATTAAGGCTGAAACAACTGAAAATGCTATCACTCCAATTGTTTACTTGAAAGGTCACAAAGTATTGCCAGGCCCCCGAAGAAATCTTTAATCCAGCGAGAAGGAAAACTAGCCTGTCTGAAGATTACAGTACACCTGCAAAAGTTTGTCGGAGACGTTATCAAACTAATACCAAGTGCTGCATGTTTAATCTGAACTACATAATCATAAATAATAATAAAGATCTGACAGCAAACAGGAGTGCATGGTCTTACTTTTCGAAAAAATGAGAAGGTAAGTTAGCATCATTCACAAACTAGCTTGTCAAGCTATAATTTAGTAAGTCAAATTGCTGTTTTGAAAAAATAGTTATCTACACTACAAGCTAACAAAAAGTAATGGTGATGGCTTTTCTTAACCTGTTCATTTACATGATCAGTTTGAATGAACTAATTCACTTGAATATGAATATGAAGCTGAGAGCCATTTCAAAAGACCTGATTCACTTGAATGAATCACAAATTTTAATACTACAGAGAGAGTCGTTTCAAACCTTTTTCCAGCAGAACACAAAAAAGATATTTTGAATATATTAGAAATATACATGTACATTTATCTAATTATATATGAAATTCATTAACTCTTGGAATGACATGAGAGTGAGTAAATTAAACCGAAATTTCATTGCTGGGTAAACTGTTCCTTTAAGGACCTTGTCAGTCATCGTTTAGAGAAAATAAGTTTCTTATAATGAAACAAGAGAGGATTATTTAGAACAAACTGAATCACTAGAATGAATCAGACTTTACAACATTACATATTTGTGAAAGCGCATTTAAAATGAAATGATTCGCTATAGTGATTCATATATTTCAACTTTACATATGTGACCCTGGACCACAAAACCAGTCATAATGGTCAATTTTTTTGAATTAGGGTTAGGGTTAGCCTAACCCTAACCTAACCCTAAATATACAAAATATCTTATGGAACATGATCTTTACTTAATATCCTAATGAATTTTGGCATAAAAGAAAAATGGACAATTCTGAAACATACAATGTATTGTTGACTATTGTTACAAATATACCTGTGCTACTTATGACTGGTTTTGTGCTCCAGGGTCGCATATAGTATAGAGACTATTTAGGATGAATCAATTCACTGGAATGAATCAGACATCAGACAACTGATTCACTGATTCAATACACTGATTCATCAGAATGCTTCAGATATTTAAAACACTACATATGTGAGAAAGTACATTTAGGACAAAGTGATTCACTAAAAGGATTCTTACATATCAATGTTATATCAATGAATATCTTACATATCAATGAATAATTCAGATATTGCAATTCTAGATATGAGAGAGAGGACATTTAAGACAAAACTAATTCACAAGAATGAATTTCATTTTCCAACTATACATTTGAGAGAAAAGATAGTGATTTAGCAAAGGTTTGTGAGCATTACATGACATTACAAGCTTATTTGACATTACAAACATCTGCCATGCTGCACTGTTATTAAAACAACTGAACTATTGTCACACCACTGAAAATATTGTGAAGTTAGCAGCATGACTACTTTTAGTCAGTTACTTTTAGTTACTACACTGCAAACCATGCCAAGATGCTCTGTAATGGAGCCATGTTTTCACATTTAGTTCGACTGCTTGGCCGAAACCCAGTTTTGATTCCACCCTCCTCCCCCGCAGGTCTCTTTTCACATTATATGATTTGGCTTCAAACTGTGGTACATTTGCGTCATCGATGTACCAACGTGAGTACTAGCAGCAGCTGTTTACCACTGCCTACTCAGAGGGAGAAGGCGTCAAAAATGTTTTTTATTCATGTAAATCATCTGGGAAAATGATGATTGTGTGCCAGTCCAACAAATGAAACATTATTAATAGCAGTTCACTTCTGCGAATCAGGCTGGGTTGCTTGCATTGCATACCAGTTGCTAACTGTATAGGCCTACTGAGTTCCTCATGAACTGCACACTAATGCACACTAATGCCCTGTTTTCTCAGGCTTGCTGCACACTTAAGTTCTGAAAATGAGTTTCACAACAGTAAAATGAACTTAACTCTGATGTCAAACTTACAAAAAACTCCAAACGCCTCAATACAAGAGGTCAAAACTCACCAAAAATGAAAATTCTCTAAAAATTCTCAAATTCTCTCTTTACAGATCTTCTACATTATCGATGAATGAATAAATAAATAAATTTTAAAAAATCTGTGGAATATGGGGGGAAAAAGATATTTGGAATATTGTTTATAATTATTTTTGTAAATTGAAAGTCAACGGGGTCCTAAACAACAATGGACCCTTCTGGCTTTTGAAAAAAAGTGTGACAAGAGTCCATAAATAAATACATTTAAAAAATAATAATAATAAATAAATAAATAAATAAAATTTTCTTCTTTTTCTACAAACAATGAAAGTCAATGTTGTTTTGACTGCCTTTTATTGTACATACAAAAATAGTTAAATATTATTCAAAATATCTTCTTTTTGTGTTACACGGAAGAAAAATCACACTTTTTTTTTTTTTGCCCATACCATGAAAGTCAGCGGGGCCCAATGTGGTTCTGGATCCACTGACATTCATTACACAAATAAAAATAGTTAAACATTATTATTATTATTTTTTTAATTATTTTGATAATTTATTTTGTTACACAGAAGAAAGTAAGTCATACACTTCGAATCAATATGAAATGAGTAAATGACGACAGAATTTTAAATTTTCATTAATCTATTTCTTTAAGGCGCCTGTTACATTCTAATTTTTTATTTTTTTTTCACATCCAATAATGCTAAACTCCATCAATGCATCAATCAACTCCCTTAATTGGTCTTCAATTCTATGGTTTATATCTGTAATTCATGAAATTTAATTTTCCACCAGGACGCATTAAGTTCCGTCAAATTTAGCTGCAATTAGATTGGCATCAACGGGCACCATAATTCTACTAATTTGGAGGGAAAAAAGAGAGCTTTGTGTTTCTGGCTGTGTCAGCAATTTTGAGTTATGGCTTCTTTTTTTTTCCTCTTTTCTCACAGGGTGCCTCATTTAGCCTGCTTAATTGTATAAGGCCCTGCGAACCCTAGGTCCATTTAACCGTTCTGATTTTTCAGTGCATGATCCACAGGACAACTCCACTAATAAGGTATTCAATCCAAGTGCGTACACTTACTGACTGACGAACACACACGACCTGCTAATGTGCATGATATTGCATCCAAGTTCCCTGACCTGATTTGAATACGAATTACCTGAGCTAAAACGGGTCACGGGATGGTCAGGAAGGCATGCTGCTGCTTTACGGATTGATATAAGTATTTAGATGCAGGTGCATTATGAGAGGGTAGATGATGATGTATATAGAGTCATGACTACACAGTAAGGATGGTCTGATGCTCATAACAACTTCTGTGAAGAAGATAAGACAATTTTATGATTGAATCATTAATATTATGAGAAAATTGATACTTTACGGTCACGTCAAGACTCGATCCCGGCTACATCAGCACCTCAGAAAAACGCTGCAGGGAAAAACAATCAGACATCTTAAGAAAAGAGATAAGCAATCAGTTGATGAAATAAAGGAAATCATGATGGGATGCCAAGGAACAAGATAAAAGAGGGTTGATCTAAAGAAAAAGGAGAGATAGATTGCGCAGGCCGATGGCCGAGGGCAAAAACTGTCAAAATAAGACCTTTAACTGCAGGCTGCCAGAACAACCTAAAAACACTCTGACATCTCTCGCCAGGACTGAAAGGAAAGCTTTAGTACAAATAGCATTGCTTTACACACCTCATGAATCAGACAATCACAGTTTCATCTCTGTTGTTGGTAAACAGAAAAAAAAAAAAAAAAAAAAAAAACCTAGTGCACATCTTGCAGTTTTTAATATTATAACAATATATTTGGGAATATCTTGAAAATTATTTTTTTGCTGGTAATAAATGCAATAATAAATTGCTGGTAAAAAAAAAAAAAAATCAAAGATAACTATAACAAATGTCCTTGTTTTTAATAATTATTAAAGTTTAATAGGGTAATTTCGGCACCACCACTCACTATATGGAATTGCAAAAATAATTTTGTTGCAATTTTCATGTTTTCCAGTGAAAATATCTAAACATTCGTTAAATAAAAATTCACTTAAAAAACCAAATTGCTTTTTTAGTAAATTAGGTCTAATAACAAAAATGAATGGTTGCTTTGTTCTTTCGTTCGTTTCTTTCTTTCTTTATCACAAGGGAACACGTGAACATGAAACGAACACAGAGCCTGTGTGATAGGTTGTAGGTCTCTAATATGGCTGATGATTCAAACTCCAAATGTGAAACTCCAACTCTTACTCAGTCCTTCACTTTATAAGGATTTAATGAGGGATAAAACTGATTTTTACTTATATATTTCAAAATGTGTGTTTCATCAAGGTTTCATCAAGATCTAGCATGTAAAAACATGAAAGACACGAATGACTTTCAGTGCTCCAAGTGAAAATACAGTATTTATCTTGAAAGTCTTTGAGTGTTGCATAATCATAATTATAAACCCTCATGTCTACTGGAATACTGAGAAAAAAAGCCAAACGTTTATGCTTAGTTTAATACTGAAATTCACTCAAAATACCATTTTGCTTCAGGATGACAAATGATTTTTTCCTAAAAAATGATGATTTTAAATGTGCATCAGATCAGATTTGGATACAATTTAGCATTGCATCACTTGTTCACCAATGAATCCATTGCAGTGAATGGGTGCCATCAGAATGAGAGTCCAAACAGCTGATAAAAACATCACAATAATCCACAAGTATTCCATACGACTCGAGTCCATTAATTATCATCTTGTAAAGTGAAAAGATACCCGTCTGTAACAAACAAACTGATCATTAAAATGTTTTCAACTTCAGACTGGCTAAAATAAATTGTCCTCTATCCATAACATTGCTTTCTTCAGTGAAAAAGATGTCTCGTCTGAATTAGAACAGAAATATGCACAGATCAAGCACGGTTTATAAACAAAAACAGTCAAAAAAAAAATAAATAAATAAAAATCTTCTAAAATATGTTGGTAGATTATGATGTAAGAGGACAACTGGGGTTGGACTTGTTTTTTTGTTTTTTGTTTTTTGTTTTCCTGGATCCATTAATATGGATTATGGACTCATATTTTGACCAGAAGTGATGATTTAAAGTAAAAAAAAAAAATAAAATAAAAAAAAAGCCTTAATGATGGATTTGTTTCTTACAAACATGCAGCATTAATTGCTGGACTGGAGTTGTGTGGATTACTTGTGGGTTATTGTGATATTTTTTATCAGCTGTTTGAACTCTCATTCTGACGGCACCCATTCACTACAGAGGATCCCCTGGTGAGCATCCAAACCTGTTCCAATGAAGAAATAAACTCATCTACTTTTTGGATAACCTGAGGATGAGTACATGTTCAGCAAATTTTCATGTTTAGGTGAACTATTCCTTTTACTGAGCAGTTGATCTTGTCAAAATTGTTATAGTACACATAAGGAGACAATAAAAGTGACAATTTCACAAATACGGTACTCCCTATTTGACCTGAGACTGACCGTGTCTGCATGCTGGACAATTATGCATACCTGAAACTCCAAAACGCATTGCCAAAATAATTTGTCTTCAGACGGACCTAGAATACTAATGATCCACTGGAAATACACACAGTTTCTTTTTCAGAGAGGGAAATAAAGAGCCCTGGAAATGTCTGATAAGGTTCTATAATAACAATGACAACAGTTTTGGGAAGCTCATTAATTGAGAGTCTCAAAGTAATTGCTTTACATCCTGCGGGCTGACGCCATCGTTAATGCGGAGAGCTGTCAAACTGACAAACAGCAAGTTGTGGAATATGGATTTTTTGTGTGTTTTTGTGTTAATAACCATTATCAGAGTGTTGCCGAGGGAGACTGTCAAGATGGCACCCGTGATAAAACAGCAACACGTGACAGAAACACCTGCCTGCGAGAATGACTTCTTTTATTGGGAAGTGCACTGCAACAGCTTCCACAAGGTTCTGTTTAGCTCACCCTGAAGGAGAGCAATATTGATTGGCTGGAAAATAATAATAATAATACCACTAATAAAATAAGTTGGAATAGGTCCTAGGTCCTACACTTTGCAGGCTTATTCATTAATCATTTATGTGAGCTGCCATCCAACCTGTGCCTCCAAAACCAGATGGACCATTTTCATTATTAACATCATAAACACTGAGCACATTTTACACAATTTTACAGCTTTATATATTTTATAATATTATAAAAATATATAGATAAATTGAAATTGATTTATTCTATAAGTTTATTCTATAAAATAAATATAGAATAGTATAAATTTTAAATTCTATAATAATATACTATAATGCTATGATAATAAATAATACTATAATAAAATAGTATAAATGTACTCTATAAAATAAATGTATAATATTGTGTCCAGTGCAGTACATTTCTAGGATATAAAATTAATTTTCTAAGATAGAAAAATAATTTATTAAGAAATATTACAAACATTTCCTTTCTCTGATGAAAACGTTTCAAACAAAATATGTATTTCTAGGAATATTGTTTGTCTAACTGGTGCTCAAGCTAGTTGTTACTTAGATCACTTACCATTATGTTAGCCAAGAGTGTGAATAATTAAGATTTAAAAAAGTTTAAGTGTCTGATCTTGAATAGAATTTATGTCTGAAGGTCTCCTGTATACTATCATAGAAAAACACTCTTGAATTACAAGGCAAGCATATTAAATTATTAGAAGTTCATAAGGTACTGAAATGTCTGAGACCGCAGCGAACGCTTTCCCAGAAACTCTTCTTCTGAGATACAACAACACTCAAGGGCATACAGTATAACTGTATAACATTCTTGGGTTTTCTGGAAATTTTATACACAGCCACTCACCATTTGCCCTTGTCTCTAAGATCTCAAATTAAAACAAAGCGCTCAGTCAAAACAAGGCGAAGCGAACAATTCCACTGTCATAAGGAAACAGTCTAATGCCATTCTATTCTCAGAAATTTCCTTCACGCCGCTCTCAAACCCCAGACACCAGGTGTTGTGGAGGCAAACCGGAGAATGCAAATAGCCCCAACAAATGTGGCGGATGCGAGCGTTCACCATTTGTCATGGAATATGTTCATTACCCACTGCTCTAGACCTAAAATTAGTGTCAGAACAAGACATCCTCACTGGGTGATGAATTTATTTGCCGTACGTGTTGCAAGCTTTCAGATTGAAGGCACAGATACCTCCTTTCCCCCCCTCTTTCCCTCCATTCATCCCTCCTCTCCACCTTCCACATGTCCTTCACATCTCTATGCCTCTGTTCTATATTTTCTGTGGAGAAATATTAGTCAACAGTGAAGTCCCGACCACACAGCAAAGGACACCACCCACCAGATGGTGCGCTAATATTGCTCTACGTATCAAGGTGTTTCATCTCATAATCCAAGGAGGAATATCCGGCTCGGGGTACCATCCCGCTCTCTCACCTTGACTCTGTGCAAAATAAAACAAAATAAAACAGCACATTGTGAGTTGAGATAGAAGGGCCTGATAAACCTGGAGGCTTTATCATTTAAATACTTCTTTATTCAGTAAAGAATTAGTAAATACATCTTATTTTTAAATACAATTTGAAATCACACTCACACACACATACACATATCAAGATATATATATGTGTGTGTATCTTATATATACATACATAAAAATGTCAATACTTTTATTTAGCATTTTCATTTAGTTCAAATATGTAAAATTAAAACTGAAATAAATAATTAATAAAAACTGTCTAGACATTTAAAAATAATAAAAATGAAAAAAGACAAGAAAATTAATACAATTTTAAAGTGAAAATGAAAACAGAAAATAAAATTAACAAGTAGTTCAAAATATTCATTAAAACTATAATAGCATCTCAATGATGCTAAAATAACATAAAACAATATATATATATATATATATATATATATATATATATATATATATATATATAAAAACGTTGATGTTATAAATGCAATGATGCTGTTAAAACAGAATTGTAAAAAAGTTAAAGGCTCAAAAAATAAAAATGAAAAGCATTTTGTTAATTATTATGTCTGTATTTGTCATCATTTTTATTTTCTCAAAACACATTCAAAATTTAACTTAAAATATTTTTTTTCTAACCTGGCAAGTGTTTTCAAAAAGGCACAGAGCACTATGAAAGTTATAATTCTTTGACAGGAATGTCCTTCAAATACAATACAGTACAATTGAAAAAGGAGAATAAGGTCAAGGCTGCGTAATAATATCAGAAAAATGAAATATATTGACTAACGCATAAATACACACTCACAAACACAAAAATGGCTAACTTAATTCACAACAATCAAACATGCCCCTGTTTGCTTTCCTGTATATCATGTGTGACAAGTATTTATGAAGTATTGTCCCTGAGCAAACGTCTCCAATAAACACAAAGTCAAGCCGCCCAGATTGACTATCGCATGAAGGCGGATGTCACGCCTCCTCACTTTGGCCCGTTCGCTAATGATATCTACGACCTATGAGGGTATGTTCTCACCTGCTTCCTACTATATCACACATCCAACAGCCACACTAATCAACGTATCCCAGCATCCATCAGTGCCACACCCACTGATGTCTGCACACAGATTCACAGAAAAAAAATGTGACCGAAGTCAGCGAAGAAAGAAAAACAAAAAGGGAGGAAAATATGGCATTTTTAAAATTAATATGGAGTCCACACCCACACTGTAAAAGATGTAAAAATTGTAAAAATAATTAAATAAATAAATAAACAAAACAAAACCAAAAAAAAAAAAAAATACAAAATCAAGGATCGGGAAATGTCCACAAGGTGGGATTCGAACTCAGGAAGCCCAGAGGGCAATCAGCGCCAAGGATTTCTTTGCAAACAACATACACCAATGAGACTAGGAATGTATATTAAAAAGTATATAGCATCTAAGTCAACTTTAAGAAATTAAAACAGCACACCAAAACAGTTATACCAAGAATTATCTTTGTACTCTACAGACAAAAAAGTAACATTGTACTGTGATTTCCAGAGGGAAATCGAGGTTGTACTTGAAATTGACCTTTCTCTAATTATCTAAGATATAGTATGTGAATATTTTCCCAAAGTTAATTTTAACCGTTACACTTAGCTGAAATAACGAGATGTTTAAAACAGTTTATCTGTGTTTTTCCTTGGTTCTTGGCAACAGTTTCCCTCCTCAGTGATTGTTTTTGTTCCTTTTACTCTATTCCTGTCTCTTCGTTAATTATTAAAAGCCTATATCCCATATCAGGGAGCAAATAACCACACAAACTCTGTGTCACTTTCCTAAGCACTTGGGCCAACTACGGTGTGCAAACTTCTTTGTCCGTCTCAGATGTTTTTAAGGCCTGAGAATGGACTCGCACATGCAAAAATAATTTTCTTAGCAGCTCTGGGGCTTATCAGGAAAAAGTTGCTTGTATGAAGAATCAATAGAAATTTATTGCCGGCCTGGCTTCGGTAATAGTTTTCACCTTGAGTAAGTTCATGAGGACGTGCTTCGTTGTAGCAGCAACTGCACAAGTTCTTACATGTGTTTAATCTCGAAGACTTCCCAGAATCCTCAAGGGAGTCCAGAGCATGCGAAATAGGCCCAAGAAAGCTGGCTGTAGGCTCAATTGTCTCGTCATTAATTCATTTATAATCACCAAGCATGGTTGTATGATTCAGTAAAGTGGCTAATAATTACTAGAGCCTCTTTTTGAGGAAGAGAACAATGGTCTATCTGAGGAGGGTAGCTTTTAGGGGGTCAAGTATTTTTGGACGACCATCTGACCATTAAGTGAAGACTATCTCAAAGACCGTTGGAGCATTCAAACAAATAAATCTACATCTGACCCCACCATACTCTTTTTGAGGAAGAGAACAATGGTCTATCTGAGGAGGGTAGCTTTTAGGGGGTCAAGTATTTTTGGACGACCATCCGACCATTAAGTGAAGACTATCTCAAAGACCGTTGGAGCATTCAAACAAATAAATCTACATCTGACCCCACCATACCTTCAAAAGAAGGCTCCGCTGGCTGGTATTATTGCAGTGGAGATGCACAGCATTGTGATTTTACACTAAGTGATGACACACACACACACACACACACACACACACACACACAGCAAGATCAGAGCACACCATTTTCTTCATTCCTTTCCAATGACATGTCGGAGCCCTGTGCTCTGCTACTTTCATTCCCGCTGAAGACCCTTATCCTTCCATTCAGTGGTGGGAGATGCTCCTCAATGGCTTCTTTCACACCTTTCGCCCTCTTGTCACTGTGTGAATGCCAGTCGGGCTCTGCCATTTCCACAGACCTTTATCTGGATGGCACAAAGTACGCTTTGCGTGAGTGTCTTTTGTCCTCTGCCGGTTGAATGGCTCTTTTTGATTTGTCCTTACAATCTCCAGTGCAAAAGAGATGGCTTTTCTGCTTCGGAGCCTTCGTCAGTGTGGGAAAAGGCAACAGCCCACCACCTGGGTCCACCTCACCTGCAACACCTCAAATTAAAGTTCTATATAGCTAAGCTGGAGTCAAGACCAAACTGTTAATGACTTAGAAAAATTGAATCTGAGACTGAAGCCCAACAGAATTGCTGAAAGCCAACCAAATATGTAGCAAATGAATAGTTTATTCAAAAATTTGTCATCATTTGCTCAACCTCTTTCATTCCAAATCCATCTATCCATCCATCCATCCATCCATCAAAGAAAGTATTATTTTGTTGATCTCCCCATAGGGATTCTATTGAAAATAAGCAACTTTGCAAGTACGTCAACCCTAACTTAACAGTCTACTAATAGTCTACTAATACTCTAATGACAGTTAGTTGACATATAGTTGCAAAATAACGGATAGTTCTGTCAGCGACAACTCTCTGAGAGTTTTAGCATGGTAATATACATGGGAATGTTAATGTGTTGAGTACCAAGATTTGCTACTGCCAATAAATCCACAGACATGCTGCTGTGAGCATGTAGGAAATACTGCTGCTGCACATATAACATATGAAATAACCTCCAGATATAACATATGTAAGGGATAATCAACGGCTAGCCGTGCATTAAAGGATTTTAATGCACGACGTGGAGGCAAAGAACCGCCCGACGCGAAGCGAAGGATTAAAATCCTTTAATGCACGGTTAGCCGTTGATTATCCCACTTATTCCACAGTCATTTGCTGGGTAATAGACAAGTTAAAACTTGTCTTGCTCTTTGCAGTGCAATATTTGAACGAATGGGTAAAAATGACAGTTATTTTCGCCAGTGAGAGAGAGAGGACACTTGTGTGTACCTGCTTGCTGCGTCTGCGTGTCTCTCTCTACAAAAAATTAATTCAAAAACAGCAATTTTATCACCTCGTTGCTGGGGAAATATAATGTAGCGATCTAGTATCTATCTTTTATTTTATTAATAAAAATCGCAGGGAAGCGTTGGAAGTTTGTGTGTGTGTGCAGCACAATCTGCGATCTCTCTCTCTCTCTTTCTCTCTCTCTCTCTCCGTGTGTGTGAGTGTGTGTGTGAGATGTGAGCGAGTGATGCGTGTTGGTTAGTGTACATCAATTAAAGCAGCGCAACGGTGATTAAACTGACTTGGAACTACCTGTGCATTAAAAGTTTATACTACATACCTGCTAGCCAATCAGAATCCAGTATTCAGACAGACTATGGAATAAATGACATTACCCCATAGCAGATCTATACAGGTGGAGCTGGGGAAGGTGAAGCAAGCTGCAACTGCTACAGTAAGTTCTAGCCAAGTATTTGAATGTTGAGCAGCAAGCTCATTGGCTGCTGATGCAAAAGAAACCAATCACCTGCGCCATGTGAATATATCAAATTGAGTTAGAACTTATCGGCCTGCGCCATCTAGAGTTTCATGACAGAACTTTGTATTTAGTAGAATGTCTAAAGTGGACTATCGAAATAAACCTGGATGTACTATTTGAGGGGGCTGCAAATGGGTTCTGGCCTGGGACATCTAAGCAGAAGTTCAGAGGAAACTAATGTAAAAATGTATAAGAAATTAATAGATTTTTACTTATGAATGGTCTTTGAGAACTGACACAGATCTGAGTCCTGATCCACTGAGCTCTGCATTGAGGAACATTTGAAATTCACAAGCAATCTTATTATGGGGATGTTTTAGCACTCGCCTTCAGCCGTGCAACACCAAGGATGTACCACACAAGCGCTTGCATGACAAGCTACATTAGGATCTACATCTACATCATCTTTTGAAGCAATTCTGCCTCATAAAATTCTGTCTCACAATCCACGACTGAAGTCAAAGATAAAACAGCGTTAATTCCAGTCGACTTGATGGAAGCGAGCGAACAAGCTTCTTTATTCCAGACCCAATGTAAGAAGGCGATGGCTCTGCAGTTGAGGAACAAGTCTAACATCGAAACTTCCATGCTTACTGTCTGCAGGAAAAGAGGCTTTTAAAGAGGACCAGACAGCAATCTCCTCTGCCCCCAGTGAGCAGTAGAGGACAGGATCAGACTTTATATAGATTGTAATTGTTTCTCCACCTTCCATCTCTTTTTTCTTTTTGGGCCGGATTCAACAGCACAAGGTCATTGCTCTTAGGCAGCTCCAAACCTGCTTTATTGTTTCCCCAGGTCACAGGGGCTGACATGTATCACAGCTATTATTCCTCTCTAACAAATGGCTGTCTGCCGCTTTGATGTATGGCTCCCTTTTTGAGCCACTTCCATAATACCCTTGACAGATTTTTTCTTCTCTTTTCGTGACGATCCATCATCTTTTTTTCGGTTTCTTTTCTTTTCCGTCCGCTTCCTTTTAAATCTGGAAATTTTATGATGCATCGTGATGGATAATTGCAGTTTTGACAAAAGAGTCCGTTTCAGATAGCGACTGAAATGCTCATTGATCTTGCACCTGGATAATCTGCAATCTTGTTAGACATCTCATTGCCATTAATAAGTGTAGAGATGCTATTTTGTGGGCACTACCCAGTACAGTCAGCACCGCGGAGATGTGTTGGCACATTTCTGAAGCCTGAAAACTTGGCTTTCGATGTGCTACCATTGGGTAAAATGTTTCATTCATTAAAGGGCTGTTTCACCTCTGGCTAGGATTTGAGACCAGACCAAATTGCCACCGTAAGGGACATTGTGTGGCAGGCTCTTTAATGAGCTCCTCGTGGCGAGGTTGAGAGTGCCGTTGTCAGACTTTCGCTGCTGTAGTTGAGTCGACTGAGTTTTACATAAGAATTAGGGCTTTATCACCGGCTGCACTGCAGGTAACGGGGGTTTCGCATGGCTTACGTGGTGGGACAAACATTTGGAATCCTGCGCCGTCCATGCCAAGGTTGGGCCTCTATGATGAAGCGCTCGGATGAGTTTGTTTAGCTCCCCGCAGCTAGCTTTCAGCTCATTACAGAAAGCCCAAAACCGTACCTCAGCCTGTGAATTATTTATGCAAGCTGTTGCGTGGTCGTGCTTCACTGTGTGTGTGTGGGTTTTAATTAAACGGAGCCAGTCACCCTTAGACGGGCCACTAGGACAGGCTGATCTACTAAAATGCTACACCCATCCAGGGCACAGCTGACAACAGAGGAATACCGCTGGCCGAGGGCATGCGTCGCATCCTAAAAAAGTTTGAGATGGGTTAGTGTACAGCGTACGGATGTTTTAATGTAAATGCGCTAGAACAACATCCTTCACCAGTCAAGGACCTCCATCTCAAAATATTTAAATATGCAAATGAGATTTACGCATTTGTTGTAAGGTTTGATAGTCGCCATCATTTACTCCATCCAGAGCGCTGCGTTTCCTCATTAGAAGCCAACGAACAGCCATTCGTGGAGCTAACTATATAAATAAATGTAAAAGGAGCAACAAGTGATTAAATATTTATTGCCACAGTAATTGGCAAACATCTGAGACGCTCAGGCTTGGAGAAGCACGAAGACTTGTTTTACATTCCTAAACTATCATCGGGTAAGTTGTCTTAAGTCACTGCGCTTGCTTGACAAATAAGGAGTAATAGAAATTCACAAAGAACAGCCGTTTTACCTGAGCTGAGAGCAAATCAGCAAAATGTGCTTATGTTGCATTCAGAATTGAATTATTTTAGGAAAGGAAAGGAAAGGAAAGGAAAGGAGGTGACATGTGGCCAAGTATGGTGCCCCATACTCAGAATTTGTACTCTGCTTTTAGTGCACACACACAGTAGTGAACACACACACACCGTGAACACACACCCGGAGCAGTGGGCAGCCAATGCTGCGGCACCCAGGGAGCAGTTGGGGGTTCGGTGCCTTGCTCAAGGGCACCTCAGTTGTGGTATTGTGGTATTACAAGTCCCATTAGGCCACAACTGCCCCCTTTAAACTGGATACAATAAATGAATTTCTTGTAAACTACAATTTAGTTCTTGAGGTAGCAAACTAGATGCAGGATTGCAAATTTGCAGCTAAGGAAGAAAAACTTAAATGATTTAACTATAATTTTTCATTAGTAAAAGCCAAGACAAATTCTGAGTGTTGACTCGACAAAAAAAATAAATAAATAAAAATAAATAAATAAATAAAATAAGTTTGAAAGTTTTCAAATCAGTTTAAAGGTTTCTAGGTCTTATGAATAGAGAGAATGATAGATAGATTGGGGTTCAATTGAATTCAAATTTCTACACATGAATTTTCCATAGCCCTCAGTGTAATATGCATTGGTATAAAATGCCAAACTTACTAGAAGTTCCTTATTGAAAAACGTGACTTATACGATAGTCCATGCCATAACAGTGAGCTCTCTGAGCTCATCTCCACACATTTAGAAACACTGAAAGTCACCAGAGAGGTTGTAACATTTGTTTAGCGCAGGATGATGCCAAAGCCTATTTGAAACTACCACAGACCTTATCACCAGTCGCTCCCTTCACTCCTGCTTCACAGTCCTCTAAGCATCTTTAATTCCATCTCCAGACAAAATATGCATACCATTACCCTACCACAGATAAGATCTTCAGAGACACTTCCATCTAAATTATTGTTGATAATTTTTTCATAGCAAGGCATGCCATGTGGCAGAAGGGTCACTTTCAAGTGTGGATGATGAGTTTAAACGGCATGCGCCCGAAAGGGTCTGGTTTGAACCCAGGCTTCATTAAAATTCTCCTGACATCTGTTATGCTGCTCAGGGGCTGGACAGAGGGAAGGAGGCCAAAAAAGCAGCACTCTATTTCAATTATGACTTTATTTACTCTATTAATATGTTTACCAAATGAGCAACAAATCCACACAAAATAAACAAGCTAAATAAACCAGATATTCAAAGCTAAATCACGATAAAATTATGATACAGTTCCTAAATTTTAACTGAGGTAAACAGGATGCAAACTTCGAATCGGAATAAGAAAGCAGAATTCAAAATTTTAATTGTATATGATATTATTTAAATACATTTTATTAAAAAAGTTTTCATTTTAAACAAATATTTTTGTTAACTTTTTTGTTAGAAAATATATACTGTAATACATGTTTATGATATATATATAATGCAATATTTTAAATACAGTTTAATATTTTTTTTATTTTGTAAATATTATATTATGTTATATACATAGACATTTTAGAAATTACATATTACATATATATGTAATATGTATACTCTATTATATAGAGAGAGTTACACAAAATATATACTATTAAAAATATTGCAGTATCATTAATTTTATTAAAATACAATTAAATTTTTTAGTTATATACATATATATATATATATATATATATATATATATATATATATATATATATATAGTTATATGCACACAAACACTATATATGTAATATAATTTATATATATAATATATTATATAATTTATTTGTAACATATTAAAATACAATTTACTATTTTTTATGTTTATTTTTATAATATATGACACTTACAATATTAACATAGAATTAACTGAGAACTGAATTTCTACTGAGAACTAAGAACACAAATTCCAATTCAGCATCCTGTGGGTGTGTCCAATTCACTTTGAATTTAAAATTGAAATTAATGATTATTAAATTCTGACTTTTGGCCGCCCCGAAACACATCAGAGCGCTACCACTCAGGTGTGTGTTGAGCGAGTGCGTGCAAGCAAACTCACCCAAGGTTAACACTCTACACCCCGCAGTTCCAAGCCCATAAAGGAGGGTAAATAGAGATCAGGAGTCAAACGCTCACAAGCGTGCTAAATTATCTGCGGAAATCAACACAGTCCTCATTAATTACACAATAGGCTGTTTGTCATTTTCCCACTCTCTCTCTGCCGCCTCCCCCGCCACGTGGCGTGATGAAGAGGCCCTCAGGATATAGGGAGGATGCGTCTTTGCCTCTGACATTGCTGCCAAACAAGCTCTGATAATGTAGGAGAGTGACTCACGTTCACCTTCAGCTCTTCTGATCTCGACGGCGGGAGCGAGAGTCACACATACATGAACGCAAGGATATTTGTTGCTGTCACCTTCTTCTCGATCATCGCAATAATTTTTAACGGTTAAAGGAAAACGATGCACCGCGCACTTAATTGTCTCGTGAGCACCTGCCGATGCCCTTTCGGTTCCCCACACTACCTGTGACATTCCCATTGATGCTGTTTTATGCCTAGGGGAGTATGACACTTCATCCATCTCATCGGAGAACTCTTTGTTAGACTTTCCCACTCAAGAGAGAGAGGTACACTGGAAGGAAGTATGCAAATGCTAAGGAAGATTTATAGTGTAATCTCTGACTCTAAAGATTGATCTAACATTACCGCTGCAGCAATATAAAGTTGGCTTTTGTCTCATTCTCCAGTGGAATACGCTGAAATAAGCCCGGAGACTATCCATTATTTCCCAGCAGAGGTGGATTACTCCTGGCCTGCCTGTGTTTGACATTTACAATATGCATTTTATTATTGGAACTGATCTGTGAATTAACGCTGGTATTGCAAGCCCCGCGCAAACCTTCACAATCGAGTCGAGCATCCGCCCTTTCTGCATCTCCTCTGACCTTTCTGCACTGCATTATTTAACACACACAAAACCGGCACACCGGCCCACGACGCTGGCAAATGGAATTGACAGTGACATATGGCACCGGGTGGCTACCGTGCATAATTGACGACCTTAAAAAACGCACAGCTCTCAGCCCGGCCTGGCCTGGCCTCTCCTCTCTCATGGTTCTCACCCTGCTGAAAAGACTAGCATATCTGGTCACCAGCATATGTTGAGTTTTGGATGCCGGTATCCAGCATGCTTCTTAAATGGGTTAACCCAGTGGTTCTCAATGTTTTTGTGATGCCCTCCTTCATACAAAGTAGAAAAAGGTTTATTTAATAATAATAATAAAGAAAAATATTTATATTAATTTAGCTTATACACTTGAGACATTACATACAATGTTATCAATTATTTATTTATTTATTTGTTTATTTTCTGCATTGTCATTTAGCTTTTCTGATAATTAACACAAATTTTAACTAGTTTAAACTCAAATCAAATTAACTTTTCCCCAAGTCGAGCTACACTATTTTTTTAGCGTATGCGTCATCTTTTTTTTTTAATATATAAAATATGAAAATACAAATATCAACTTTTTATAATTATAATTGTAAACTTTTTTCATTTTCTTAAATGATCTGCATTGTCTTTTAGCTTTTGTCTAGTAATTACAAAAATTATCCTTTTCTATAAGTAGACCTACGCTATTCTGTTACTGCTTGAACTGTTTTTGAATTATATGTTAAATATACATATAATACACACAAATACACATTTTTAAATACATACACACACGTCGGGACTCTTGTAAGAGTTAGCTCTTACAATATCCCAAAATAAATGAATAAATAAAAAGTGATTGCAAGAGCAAATGGAAAGGAACACCAGCTAAAATTAACTGATTTGAACCTATGTGAACTGACGTGGCTTCCTTGGTCAGTCAATATCATGAGAAAGACCATGTTGGTTGACCAAGTATTTCTGGTCCACCAGGCTGACCAGCACCAGGCATGTCTAAGTAAGTAAGTAAGTAAGTAGTTCAGATTCTTCAATCAGAGGAAAATGCATATTGAAGATCAGTTTCATTTCAGTTAAATTAGTACTCAGAGATCCTTTCAATAGAGGTGGAAAAATGAGGAAAGGAGTGATTCAAAAAGGCCCCTGTGGTTTATAGCAGGACAGTTTTGGCGATAAGATTTCACTTTTTAGTGCTGCAGAGCAAGAAAAGCAATCAAATTCAAGGCAGGTGGTGGTACTCAATCAATGCATTACAAGGCCGCACATTTAATGTTCACAATGAAAAAAGTGTCAAAATTGTCAAAACTTGTTCTACCACTAAAGCTGCATTTACAGCATCAACGAATTCCAATTTTTTCCATCTAATTCCAAAGATCAGATCTTCTTGTTTCGCTGTTTACACACATGTAACAAGATAGGATTTTTCACATCTGATTCAGCCCATAATTCCAATAGGGATCCAATATGTAATATATATCGCCATCTGACATACTGTACATCTAAACACTTTTCCTCTTAATTTGGTCTTTCGCTATTGTTACACCAGAAACAATTGAGATCTGGTATGAAATCATCTTTGGTAATGTTTGTAAATGCATTTAAAACATGGAATCAATGAAAGAAATTAATAGTAAATGTATGTACAGTATATAACATATAGTTAGAAAATAAAATATAAAATACCCTACATTTGCATCTTAAGTATGGAAGCCTATTTCTGCCACAGAATTAAAAAAAAAAAAGGTAATTGCAATTTTTTCCTCACAATTCTGAATTGCAAGATATAAATTCAGAATTGGAAGACATAAATTCAGAGCTGTGAGATATAAACTCACAATTCTGAGAAGAAAAGTCTGAATTGCAAGATATAAACTCAGAATTACAAGAGGTTAACTCGCAATTTAAGAATAAAAGCCAGATTTGTAAGATATAAACTCACAATTGGTCTGAATTGTGAAATATAAACTCGCAATTGTGAGAAAAAAAGTCCATGTAAACAGATAGAACAAAAAATTAGATGTGTTTCAAAATATTGGATCTGTGCATAAGTCTTGCAGCGTAGACGCAGGAAATTGGTTCCCAATGCAAATTCCCACCACCCAGGCAATTTGGTAATGAATTGTGAGTATAAAGTACAAGAAACTAATGTGATTGTTTACCTAATAAGCTTTACGAATCCAGAATGCGAGCTGATGCAATAGAAGGCAAACTCCACAGCTCAAATAGCATCTTCATACCCTGTAATTCCAGAGCTTTCCGCAGAAACTTCTGCTCCCCCTACAGCCATGATTAGTTTTATGGGCTAACCAGCATGATCATAGTCCAGTCAGTTCCTCTCAAACGTAGCTCGTGCTCAAACACCAGGCTGATGTCATCAGAAGCAACGTCCTCTCAAGCAGAGAATGCTCCATGAACATTTCGATCCATTGTAGCACATCAAATTCGAGTCCAGAAAAACAGAACACTGTTGAAATTTAATTTCCCAGCATGTAATGCTGTTCAAACGCTGAATGCTGTAATCCTGCAGTGGTGCAGTGTAAAAGGAATCGTATACGTAACTGCGGGTTATAATTCTGGTTTTTCCCTTGACTCTTTCCCTTGGTCCAGTACCCAACAGAAAAAAAATATATTTATGAATTAATTTAATTCTTCTTTGAACAGTTGAAATTTATTAAGGGTGTGTTGAAGACTTGGTGTCTAATGATTATATATAATTAACTTGGAGTCAACCTAAGAATATAAAAGTTAGATTTAATTTTTTTCTGGGAATTTGTTTGAGGAATCTACTGCCCACTGGTGTCCTGGAGTTGCAACATATCAAACATACACTATTAAAAATAACAGTTCCAAATGGAGTTTTTCACAGCGATGCCATAGAAGCAGTATTTTTGTTCAAAAAAAAAAAAAAAAAACCTTACCGTGTATACTATTTTTTTTAATCTTATTGCGAAGAAAATCCACTATAAATCAATTTAATATATAATATAATATATTCTAATATATATATATATATATATATATATATATATATATATATATATATATATATATATTAGTACTGTCAATCAATTAAAAAATAACTAATTAATCACAATTTTTTTCTGAAATTAATCGCAATTAATCGCGATTAATCGCACCTAATATTAAAATTTTTAATTATACTTTTATATTGCAATAGTTTCACATTCAGTCTTCAAATTAATGTAGAAACAGCATAAATAAAGTATATTTTTTAATATTTGTTTAATGCCATCTTTTTTTAGGACTGAAGGCAAGTATCAATGATACCAACTGATGTCTCTATGAATTTTTTCCCTAATATTTAACCATTGACTATAGCCATTCAACATTACAGTATAATTAAGAGCTATCAATTTAACATTTATTAAATTTTATAATAATTTTTAATTTAAGTGAACTTAAAACAATCTTCACATAAAACTATTATAATAAATGTCATAAAGACACCTGTGCCCTTCAGCAAGAAAATATAGCCTAATTTAATAAAGTTATCAAACACTACATTCTAAATTAAATTGAGATAAAGCTTAAAACCACATAAGTTATTGATTTTCTCTTTTTTTATTTTGTTCTTTGATAAACATCACAGCAGCTGGTTATTAGCCTAGGATATTTTGGCTGCTACTTTAAAAACTGCTGCTGCTGAACTTAAAGGGATACTCCACCCCAAAATGAAAATTTTGTCATTAATCACTTACCCCCATGTCGTTCCAAACCCGTAAATGCTTCGTTCTTCCTCAGAACACAATTTAAGATATTTTAGATGAAAACCGGGAGGCTTTTGACTGTCCCATTGACTGCCAAGTAAATTACACTGGCGCTGAAGTGAAGTTGGAGCGCGCGTCTGAAAGGTCTCCCATTTGATGTGTTCGTAAAGACGTTCTGCGTCTGAATAAACTCAATTCTTTAACAGCTGTGAGTGAGGTGGCCAACCCTAGGCCCCGCCTCTGCGTTAATTGCCTTAAATATTTTTTAACACGTTAAACTGAAAAAATTAATCGCCTGCGTTAACGCTTTTGACACCACTAATAAATAAATAAATAAGTAAAAAACTTTAACAAATCATCTATCATATAGAACAAACTGTTATGGTAGGAACATTCCATGTTACGGAATCTGTGTATGGATCCGATGGGCAAGATGAGTCAATCAATCAATCAATCAAAAAATAAGTAATTTTCACACTTCCTTTACATTTCCTAGAATTTCTTTTTATATATCTTGAATTGAAATCTGCATACTTTAAACGAAGCTATTAATGCGATTAGCAGAATAAATGAATGCGCCCAATCTACTGTGTATTTACAGATGTATCCAGGTAGCGGCTTTAATTTGAGTCATGAATGGATGAGGGCAGAAACAGAAGTGGTGAATATAGAGATCAATGTTCTGCTTGCTATTCATTGCCCTCAGGACCGCAGCTCCCTGTCCTCGCCTGTGAAACCCCTCTGATAGTTATCCACAAAGTGTCACCGAGGACAAAAGAAGAAGACATTTAATAATTAACAAGAGTATACACGAACAGCAAAGAAAATAAATGATAGCGGTGAAAAGGAGGACAATGAGTCGACATTAACAATCAGGTCTGCGGGTGACTAACGAGCGAGCCCCACAACGTTTTAATTAGCAGCCTACTGGACGGCAGAGTGATTAATGAACACAATTTTATTTAAGCTTTGCTCTGAATTAATACCAAATTGACATTTAATGAAAATTACTAACCACCATCAGAATTAAAGCTGTTTTCAGCCTTGAAAACAATACCCTGCAAGGTAAACGATCTCACCACCATTAAACCGGGTAAAGAAATATACTAATGCACGTTAACCATGACAAACGTTTCCGGCTGGTTCTTATTCACGTTAGTTAGCATTTTGTTATTACAGCTATTTTTTTTTTTTCTCCCTGGTAATGCATATGCATGATTTTTTTAGAGCATGTAAATGCCTAGTAAATGCCCTGAATGACAAAAAATCTGCATAATTTTAATTGACATTGCACACACTTTGTTGCACGTGGTTCATAGAGTAATCAAACGTTGCAATTTCAGAGAGGTAGAACAGACTAGAATGAGATTCAGATATTCAGATGGTGCCATCCTGTCCTGCTTTTCTGTTTCATCTTGCGCTTATTATTCATACTAGAGACCGTTTGAAGATAAAACACTTGATTTGTCTCGGTGGGGGTCGTTGGCGTCCTGCAGAGCATGTGGGGCTGAAATATAGCTCAACACACCTGGGCCACCTGTTGCTTCTACTACAGTCTCAGGGAATTTTCCCTACAGTTCTGAGTTTCCATGTGAACTGATGCCTTACGGCTTGTGCTTATCATGAATCAATCCTAGCGTGTTATGAGAGTAAAGGCAGGCTAGAGGAAGCCCATGCTCTGGGGTTTTGTTCTAATCAGTAGCTTGATTACTCTTCCCAACTGTCCTACATTATGATCATAGTGTTAGATAAAGCTGCTGTGTGCAATTTTTCGATGTTAAGACACTTTCTTCTATACCATTTTAATATGCAGAGACAACTATAAGTAAGCCATCCGTAGGTTGATTTCCCTGAAGAATCTAACACTTTAGCTCTGTAGCCCTTACAAAACACTGAAGTTTGTTTGAGTGTCAGCAAATCCAGCAACAAATCCACAAATGTCAACTTATGCACCAACTGAAGCTTTTTCTTTCATTCTTTGGTTCAACAGCTGTATAAACAATACAGAATATATATATATATATATATATATATATATATATATATATATTTTTTTTTTTTTTTTTTTTTGTCTACTTTAAAAAAGTTTTTGTTGAAAAAAGTTTAATAATAGTATAACAGAAATATATATGAAGCTTTTGTATACAGGTGCATCTCAATAAATTAGAATGTCGTGGAAAAGTTCATTTATTTCAGTAATTCAACTCAAATTGTGAAACTCGTGTATTAAATAAATTCAATGCACACAGACTGAAGTAGTTTAAGTCTTTGGTTCTTTTAATTGTGATGATTTTGGCTCACATTTAACAAAAACCCACCAATTCACCATGGTGTTGGTGTGCTTGACTGGCCAGCAAACTCACGAGATCTGAACCTCATAGAGAATCTATGGGGTATTGTCAAGAGGAAAATGAGAAACAAGAGACCAAAAAATGCAGATGAGCTGAAGGCCACTGTCAAAGAAACCTGGGCTTCCATACCACCTCAGCAGTGCCACAAACTGATCACCTCCATGCCAAGCCGAATTGAGGAAGTAATTAAAGCAAAAGGAGCCCCTACCAAGTATTGAGTACATATACAGTAAATGAACATACTTTCCAGAAGGCCAACAATTCACTAAAAATGTTTTTTTTTATTGGTCTTATGAATTATTCTAATTTGTTGAGATAGTGAATTGGTGGGTTTTTGTTAAATGTGAGCCAAAATCATCACAATTGAAGACTTAAACTACTTCAGTCTATGTGCATTGAATTTATTTAATACACAAGTTTCACAATTTGAGTTGAATTACTGAAATAAATTAACTTTTTCACGACATTCTAATTTATTGAGATGCACCTGTATATTGGATTACCCATTTGCCTGAGCCTGTCTTGGATACTGTTTGCCCCAGCTTGGACTATTGCTCGTGTACCTGGATTATCTCTCTTTGCTTTGCCTCCTGGATTTTGTTCGCCTATTGATGACCCACGCCTGCCCTATCGTCATTTTGTTAGCCCTCTTTGTCTTGCCTGGAATGTACATGTTTGCCACTGTTTAACACATACCTGTTGTGACCACGTTTTTGTAATAAAGCTCTGCAGATGGATCCGAATACTTCCTCTGTTCTCTCCGAAACAGAATACTCGGCCGCACAAGGATCCAGCAGCTTTTCTGAGGAACATTGACCAGGTATGGACACGGCAAGAATTTTGTTAGCCCTTAAACAAGGCACGCGATAGTTAGAGAACTATATTTGGAAGTTTTTAGTCATCGCTCTCTATTCGGATTTACCGGACATTATTTTGATAGTTTTTTTGTGATGGCTTGAATCAACCATTACAATCTCAGCTTAGACGTGAAGGTCTGCGTTCATCACTCGCTCAGTTTTTGGATTATGCTTTGTTGACTGTTGGCTCTTTGTTTACTGTGGGTGTCGCGGGGGAGGAACGCGACATCGCGTCCATGCTGGTAATGGCGGCTGCGGCGTTTAGTCAACCACAGTCTCTGGGACATTCGAGTATATTGATCGCAACTCCGGTGATTAAACCCGCTCGTGAAATGGCGGCCGCACCGGAGCGCACTCACATAATGGCAGTGACAGCGGAACCCGTTCACAAAATGGTGGCCACAACAACGATCCATCATGTCACAGCTGCCATTCATGAGTCAAATCACATCATCGCTGATCTTCCTGAGTCAAGTCAAGTCACCGTTGATCGTCATGAGGCAAGTCAAGTCACAGTTGATCGTCATGAATCAAGTCGTCACAGTTGATCTTCATGAGCTAAGTCAAGTCACAGTTGATCGTCATGAATCAAGTCAAGTCACAGTTGATCTTCATGAGCTAAGTCAAGTCACAGTTGATCGTCATGAATCAAGTCAAGTCACAGTTGATCGTCATGAATCAAGTCAAGTCACAGTTGATCTACATGAGCTGTCAAGTCACAGTTGATTGTCATGAATCAAGTCAAGTCACAATTAATCTTCATGAGTCAAGTCACAGTCGATCGTTATGAGTCCAGTCACGTCTCAGCTGAACTTCGAGAGTCTCGCCACATCTCAGCTGAGCTTCCAGAGTCTTGTCACGTCTCAGCTGAGCTTCCAGAGTCTCGTCATGTCTCAGCTGAACTTCCAGAGTCTCGTCATGTCTCAGCTGAACTTCCAGAGTCTCGTCACGTATCAGCTGATTGTACAGAGTCACGTCACGTCTCAGCTGATTGTCCAGAGTCACGTCACATCTCAGCTGATCTCCCAGGGTCACGTCACGTCACAGCTGATCATCCAGAGTCACGTCACGTCACAGCTGATCATCCAGAGTCACGTCACGTCACAACTGTTCATCCAGAGTCCTGTCACTCCCTGTCTGTTGCACCCAGATCTTCGAGCTCAGTTCTTCAGTACCCCAGACTGGCATCCAGCGTGGAGGATCCACCACTGGTGTCAGTACGAGTAGCTGGTATCCCTAAACCGGCACCTATCCCTTCGAGTCCCTATGTTCCTGAACTGATTCCCCTGTCTGAGACACTTCCCATGATGGGGATCGCTTTTTGGTGTGTTTGGGCTGCATACACCACCACAGAATCTCCAGAGGCGGTGGCGTCCACTATGGTATCTTCAGAGGTGGCGGCTGATGCTGCAGAACCTCCTGAGGTATTGGCGCTCGCTGCTGTGTTCCCCGAGGCAATGGCGCCCACTGCAGTTTCTCCAGAGTTGGTGGCACAAGCTGCAGAACATCCCAAAGCGGCGGTGCTCGCTTCAGTTCCTTGCGTCATGGTAGTGCCCAGCAATGTGCTTACAGCCTGTCATGTAGCGGTCGGAGGAACCATTGCTGAACTCTCCCTGTTTCCTGATGGTACTGCTGTAGAACCTCCAGAGGTGGCAGCATCTGCTGCAGAACCTCTAGAGGTGTCAGTGGTATCAGTCTGTGAATCCTCGCCCTGTCCTGTCACGGCTATGGAGGCCGCCTATGAATCCCCGTCCTGTCCTGTCACGGCTATGGAGGCTGTCTGCGAATCCTCGTCCTGTCCTGTCACGGCTGTGGAGGCCGCCTATGAATCCTCGTCCTGTCCTGTCACAGCTATGGAGGACACCTGTGAATCCTCGTCCTGTCCTGTCACGGCTATTGAGGCCGTTTATGAACTCTTGTCTCAGGCTGAACCAGCCATGGAGTCCTATCATGAACTTTCGCCCGATCATGTCACTGGCCATGAACTCTTGCCCTGTCTCAACCTAGCAGCAGAGGCTGTCTGTGAACTTTCGTCTTGTCCTGAACTGGCCACGGAGGCCATTTATGAACTTTTGTCTGGCTCTGAACCAGCCGAGGAGGCCATTTCTGAACTCTTGTCCTGTTCTAAATCAGCCATGGTGGCTGATTGCAAACTGTCTGTTCATCTAGTTTCAACTAATATGTCTGATTTCGAACTGTCTGTCTTGCCTGTCTCTGTCAAGGAATCTAAACCTGAGCTGTCTGTCTGTCTAAATGCTTCTTTTGAGTGTGAATTTGAACTATCTGTCGGTCCTGATTTAGTCTTTGAGTCTGTTGTTGAACCATCCATCTGTCCAGTTTCTATTAATAGGTCTGAGTATGCGTTGTCTGTCTGTCCAGTTTCAATCACTGAAATGTCCACCAGTCCAGCTTCAGTTAATACAACTAATTTTGAACTGTCAATCTATCCCATATTAGCCCATGAATCTGATTGTGAACTATCTGCCAATCCTATTCCAGTCAATGAATTTGATGATGAACTGTCTGTCTGTCCAGTTACCCTCAATGAGTCTGATTTGAAACTGTCTGTCTGCTCAATTACTGTCATGGGCTGTCATTCTGTCCTGCTTTGGTGGTCTTCTGCTCTGCTGTGGGGATCCTCGGACCCATCTGCTCTGCTGTGGTGGTCCTCAGCTCCACCTGTTCTGCCGGCTCCATCATGGTCCCCTGTTTTGCCGGTCCTGCCTCAGTTCCAAGGTCTTACACCTTTACATGGACATGGCCCTCCGTCCCTCCCCCTGTTCCGCCTCTGCTCCACCGCCCTCCTGGATTATATTGAGATAGGAGTGTCTGGGGGGGGGGGAGCTCTGTCACGTATTCGGTCTATGAACTTCCGTTCATTCACCACAAGAGGTCGCTCTTCCATCATATTGACTCTCACACTGCACAGACTGTTACACTTACTCTGGACTTCAGTTCCCACAATCCATTGCACTATTACACCACACAGCTGCAGCCAATCACACACCTTACATAAGCCATGGACTTCCTCTCTGTCACTGCCGAGTATTGTTAGCATTATCGCTGTCTTAGCGCAGCTACACTACAGAGCCTTTTCGTTAGTCATTGTTTATTTTCGTAGTCCTAGTCTCAGTCTAGTTTTGCCTCACTTTTCTTCTAGTCCTTTGATTCTTGCCTGTGTATATTGGATTACCCATTTGCCTGACCCTGTCTTGGATACTGTTTGCCCCAGCTTGGACTGTTGCTCGTGTACCTGGATTATCTCTCTTTGCTTGTCCCCCTGGATTTTGTTCAGCTATTGTTGACCCACGCCTGCCCTAGCAATACTCTTTGTCTTGCCTGGAATGTACCTGTTTGCCACTTTTTAACCCATACCTGTTGTGACCACGTTTTTGTAATAAAACTCTGCAGATGGATCCGAATGCTTCCTCTGTTCTCTCCATAACAATATCATATATAATAGTGTAATAAAAGAATATAGAACAAGTTTGTGTGTGTATACATATATATGTGTGTGTATATAAGTGTACAACAAGTGTATGAGTTTGAAATATTTGAAGCTAAAATAATGTATGTATGTGTGTGTATTATTGCATAATATAGTATAATATAACAGTTTGTTATATATGTTATATAGTACAATTTAAAAAATATATATCCTACATATTAAAATAATATATTTAGAAGTGTATAAGTTTATGACTGTGTGTATATATATCATACATAATCATATTTAATAGTATTTTGATAGTATCATAGAAGAGTTTTTTATGTATACACATACAAACTTTTAACTGGAAGTGAGGAAATAAATTATTTTAGCTGCTCTGAACAACGAATGAGATGCATGCACAGAATTGTAGGATATTATAGGTAGCAAAGGATAAATCTATGCTGCCTTCAAACACCCAATGGGGAATCTCATTATGTAACTATTCAAATCTGACTTACATTGCGGTCTTCCTCCCTCTGTATCCTGTCTGATAAGGCGGTTTTACCATTTCAGACAAATTCTCATTGTTAAATCTCTCCGAACCGTCCTGTCTGTGGTGCATTCAAAAAGAGTGAATATTTTAGTGTGGATTTAACCACTTTGTTTATGACTGTATTACACCCATTACACGCTGGTGACAACACCAGGAGCAGCACTTAGCCCTCACATGTGCTTATCACCCCTCTCTCTGTAATCAATAGAGATCTGTGGGGCAGAGTGGATGGAGGGAGAGGGTATCAGGAGATGGAAGCAACAAATCACTAGTGTTTATTCAGCTGCTGTTGTGTATGTGAGAGTGTGTGCATGTGATAAAGCCTCTCGAGATGCCCGTTGATGACTGTGACCACAGGGTCATCCACGCGCTCAGCTAAAGGACTGAAGGATTGTAAACGCTCATCATATTTGCTCTGGCGAACTCTATTTGTGAGACTGACTGACAATATGAGCACATCAAGCGCTGGCTAGCTCATTATTTGGTCTTACCCATTTTAGACAAAATAAGCTTGAGGTTAGAAACCAAAACCAAAATTATAAATAGATAAATGGATATATATTTCCCTCATCCCAAGTTAATATGTAG
Organism: Spinibarbus caldwelli; assembly: GCA_039654775.1. Lineage (NCBI taxonomy): Eukaryota > Metazoa > Chordata > Actinopteri > Cypriniformes > Cyprinidae > Spinibarbus > Spinibarbus caldwelli. The sequence goes on from CM077258.1 coordinate 7,634,353, forward strand.
GGAAAGTAATATATTATACAGTATTATATAGTAATGTAAACACACAATTGTTCATTAGATTTAACAAATCAATTATTCATTAGATTAACAAATAATCACAGACCCCTCACCCAATAAACATACTGGGTGCCAGGATGTCTGTGAAGGACCCCAGGCCCCTGGTTACCATGGCAACCAGGACACCTCAGCCAGATCAGATAAACTTTACGACCTAAAAGTATGTAGAGAGAATCTTCCCCGCTACTCAGTTCTCTCTAAAACAGACACATACTGCTATAGGAAACAACTTCTTTCATTAATTCATAGATTAATGAAATCTGTGAATTAATTCATTCATTCAATTTTTCTATGACCTTCCTATCATGCATATCCCCAGGTCATTGTGTATGATTACTACCTTCTTGTATATGGTCTTTTGTATTGTATACTGTTTTATGCATGTTTATGATAGAACCACTCGTTCATGTAATCTTACCTATACCATGTTTAGTATCTATGAATTCGTCTTCTGATGATCTAAATGAGAGTGTATATTATATGTTGGTACATACACAACATATTAGTGTTCTAAGAATCTTTATTAGTTTTTTGCATCAACACCCAGTTGAATTACATATGCAAATTACCATGCTGCGAAGACAAAGAGTCGTAAACTTTCCCTCCAGAACTCCAGAATGGGGATGTTGTGCTAGAAGTCTTCTAAGGACAACCTAAGTTCATGCCAGGCCTCAGCCTTGACTTTTCATTCACCAAAGATCCTAGGATCATCAGCTGATGTCTCTCTTAGCTTGTCTTCAATTTCTACCTGGGAAGAAACTCCCAACCACCATCGAGTCAGGACATCTTTGGAATTCATCACGCTTCAAACCCGGAAGAACGTGATCGCAAGTCCAAAACCTTGAAACCATCAAGACTTTCATCCGAGATTGCATCCGGACACTCGTCAACTACCAAGACAATGCAAGTATCGTACATTTAACAAAACGAAACAGAGGTTTAGCATACTGTAGACCCATTGAAAAACAGCACTGATGGTTTCACTCAAAGGTTAACTGACTCCTTTTCCATAGCGTCATTCCCTGTTCTTCTAATGATTTCTTTCATCCACATTGGCTCCCCTTTTGTATGTATGCGTGAGTGTATGTATGTGTGTTTGTTTGTTAGACTACTTTGTGTTAGTGTTTAGTTAATAAAACTCTTGTGCACAAATTACGAGTTTCTGATTCTGCCTTGTAAATTAATGTCTCTTTATGATTCCGATCAAGCTACATGCCCTAATGCATTAATGCTATAAGAATGTTATTTTCTTTGGCATCGAAAATATCATTGCTTAGAGTTGATGTGAAATTACACGAAATGATCGCTGGACGAACAGATTAGTTGATGACAATATTCATTCTGCTACAGTTACTACTGGCAGCTAATATAAATAATTGTAATTAATTATAATTAATTGTAATTATTTATATACATTTCCCTTTTGAGATAATTTGCTACAGCATATTAGAATGATTTCTGAAGGATCGTGTGACACTGAAGACTGGAGTAGTGATGCTGAAAATTCAGCTTTGCACCACAGGAAAAAAATACATTTTAAAATATATTCAGATTAAAAATAATAGAAATAATATTTCACAATATTACATAATATATTTACTGTATTTTTGATCAAGTAAATACAGCCTTGACGAGCAAAACTTATGTTTTGAAAAACACTAAAGTTTTAAGAACAAAACAATTTTACTGGAAAAACAATGAATAAAGTGGTTCCTTTTTTTTTTTTTTTTTTTTTTTTGTTATGGCATGTGATCCTCTGAAAGTATGTTATTTTTAATAGTTCTAATTCCAGAAGATTAACAAACTGCTACACCAGGGGGAAATCATTATGTTTTGCTCCAAAATATCCTTCGCAATACTAAAAAAAAGGAATAAGTAGTAGCTACAACCAAAGTGTATCCAGACGTGTGAATGAGCTCTACCATTACAAAATGTTCCAGTTGGGTAATTTCACCGAACCCATTTAGGTTCCAAGCTATTCTTTTTATTCCTTAATAAAAACACAAACAAAGGCTTTAATTAATTCCTAGCGAGGAGATGGAAAAAAGAGGCCAGCTGGGATGCTACCTTCTCTCGTAAAATATCTAGACACTTGATGACTCGATCTTAGCATGTTGAATGTAGCTCTCTTCCTGCCTGTCAAACCGAACCGCCTTCTTTTGAACCGCAGATCTCCCTATTTTTATTAATCACTGGTGTCTTTTCATCTTGCATTGTAAGCATCACCACTTTCACTGTCATTTGTGACAAAACCATGCTAGGTTTTTTGCAATATGCCATTTAACGGTGAATCAGGCCACCATATGCAAAAACTCCACCATCAGTAGTGGCCCTGGGGAGAGATGTTCCACAGAATAACAAATTAGCCATTGAAACAAGACAACTCAATAATACCACAGACTAATTGCATACGCCGGGCAATGCCCATTAATTCCCTCACTGTAGAATATTTAGCTTCATTGATCATCTCCTCCATTTGTTTAAGTAAATGTGAATGGAAGCGGAGAAGCGATGGTGGCTAGGCATTAGCCTCTCCCTCGTTGCTAACCTGAGGCTAGCGTGGCCACATACAAAACAACAGAAATGAGATAAACTGCTGTGTAACAGCTTATGTTGAATTTGTGCTTTTACAGAGAGGAACAGCTGAATTATGCAAGCCATGTCTGATCAATATGGGCAGTTTACAAGTGTTAATCGTGACTCACGTATGTGTACATCCATTAAATCGGATCCTTAATTAGAATCTGTGCCACTAACACAGGAGGAGAAAAAAAGTCAGAGTATATAAAGAAATGCAACTGCCTCAGTGTTATACTGCCTAGATAGGCAGCTGACTTCTTAGATAACACCATAACAGATTTGGAACACTCTACATAGGCAGCAACTCATGCCACACAAATAAATGAATATCAGCAGAGTTTGACGATAGCATGTTGCTAATGCTAAAGGTATACAAATACACAACTACCAGAAAAACTGAGTAGAATAATATCAGTATTGAAATATAATTCATAAGTGAACGATTCTGAAATATCTACAGGCAGCAACTCTTAATGGCAGACAAATAGAGATGCACCTCACCATTGATTTCACTAGACTTTGATGATAGCATGTTGCTACGCTAATGCCACAAAACTCTAATTGGCAGCTTACAGAAATACTGAGTAGAATAATACATTTTTCATTACACTAAACTATTTTCTAATCAACACTTATCAGAATTAAATGAAATACAATTCAAAAGTAAATGATTCTGAGTGCACTACATAGTCAACAGCTCAGCATGAATAAGCTCCACATGAGAAACGCACCTCAAAATTAATTTCAAAAGAGTTTCATATGTGAACAATTTTGAGCTTTTTACATAGACAACGACTCTGTGTGCCACACAAATTGTTGCAGGAAAGACAGACCTCACAAATAATTTCAATAGAGTTTGACAATAGCCTGTTGCTAAGCTAATAACACAAGCTAATAAGAATAAAAATACATAGGGCCAAATTCACCCGAGTTTTTATTGATATTTATCAGGTACTGAATGAAATATAAGTCAGAAGTGAATGATTACGAAGTACATAGACAACAAATGATTTCAGTAGTTTGACTGTTCATAAGGAACAAATTTGAGCTTTCTAGTGTAGTGTGCCAAAAGAAAGTGGACCTTGCGATTCATTTCAATACAGTTTGATGATAGCATGTTGCTATGCTAATGCCACAATAATCAAACAGGGATACAAATACATAACTCACTGAAAAATTGATAGTAGCCTAAGTTCCACATGAGCCGCACTTCACAGCTGTTTTTGATAGAGTTTGACGATTGTTATGTGAACAATTTTAAGCGCTTTACATAGAAAAAAAAAAAACTTTGCGTGCCACACATGATAGCATGCTGCTACACTAATGTCACTAGAATAAGCATGAAAATGCATTACTTAAATAATGAGTAGAATAATCTTTTTTTTTATTTAAATAAACAGCTTTTTAATTAGTATTGTATTTTAATATTGTATTAGAACTATATTGTTATTTTGTAGTATATAGATAATGTCATTAGTCGTAGTACAACTTATTAGTACTGCACATACAGTAAGTTATGTAAGTTATACTTCTTAAAACTAACTAAAATATAGGTTAAAACACAAAGTTTTTGAGTAGCTATGTTTTTGGATATGTTGGAATTGTTTCAATTTTTGCATGTCACTTAAAAATGAGTAAAAAAATATATATTAAACAATTTTTTAGAATCAAATTAATTAATGACATTTAATTAAAAACATTTATCTTATCTGCGCTGGATAGCCTCGCCCACAATAAAATCTCATTGGACCAAAATCTCACTTCACATAGCTGTACATTGAACATCAGATATCTTCTGATTGGCTGTGACTGTGTCGCATCACACAACAGTTTCACTTTCAGTGTGAGAGACAAATTGCTTGTCGCCGGAACAGTCGCATCATGCCTGGTTAGGACACGGTGCAAGTCTGCTGCATTTTGTGTACATGAGTGAGAAAGAGAGAGAGGGAGAGAGAGCAACACCTCTGACAGTAATTTATTTGGAGCGAGATCTGCCAGCGGCAGTAACACCCCTCTCTGCATGCCTGGCATCTGTGCTGCCACCCAAAATGTCAGCACACAGAAGCGGGCACTCACGGGTCATTAGGGAAAGCTGTCACAGCCCACTGTCACCCTGTCCCTGCAGAGGGAAAGAGACAGAGAGAGCCACACTTGTTAGAGCGAGTGGCGTCCAAACACAGCCTCCTTCACCTCAACTATTCATAATAGAAACAAACTCAGGGGAAACTGCGCCCACCAGACACACACCTGCCATAAAACATAAGGAGCTGAGCACAAAGACAAACTGTTGAGGGGTTTTTCTTTCCCTTCGGAGATCAATGCAGATAATGTATATGTTTTATGATGATCCGAGTACCCTGTGCAGACAGGTAAGTGTAGAAAGCAAGACACTAGATGGTTTGTTTTGCCTTAGCGCTACATGAGCTGCTCTGTTACACATCTCATCCAAACCCTAGTGAGCTGCCTAGTTATCTTCCATAGCTAAAATGAAACATTATAAGACAGATCTGATTGCTGTACATAGACAGTGACTTTGCACACAAATAGTGCTCCACACACAAAGCACACAGAAGCACAGATTCCAACATGAGAGTTTAATAAGCAAAAGTATACTGTATGTAGTACACTGAATTGTGGGGTAAAACAGTTTTGTATTTTACCGAACTGCATTTAATCGCTAATCGTTTTTTTAATTGCATTAATTTAAGTATATTTATAATTAAAATTTCTCTTGGTTTGTTCACCATCTCAGATTTATTTATTGTTGCATTTTTTTTTTTTCAAATTAAATTATGGGTAAAATTGTATTAGTTTATATTAAATACATTTATATTTATACATTTTTATAGTTCTGCATGAATCATAAGTACTTTTGTAATGAATATTTATCTTGCATTGTTCAACATCTTTTTTATTCATTAATTGGCATGGTGCACTATTGAATTTTGGATACAATAGTTTAATAATTAAACTATTTTTAATTTAGATGATTTCAATGCGGTCACAGTGTATTGTAGGATTGCTCTCTTCAATTCAGCCAAACAAATAAATAAACACAAATACTGTATTATTCATATTAAACATTTTGCACGTTTTTATAGTTCTGAATGAATCATTACTTTTTTTAATCAATATTTATTTTGCATTGTTCAACAATTTTTGTTTATTCATTGGCACAGTGATTGATGAGTTCCCTCTCAGTCGGTCACTCTCGACGTCACGTCGGTAATGACTGACAATGGGATCTCGCTTAGAGACCAATCCACTTCGAGTGTAAACTAAACGAGCCAATGCACATTGGCATGCGATGATTTCATCCAGCTGCCGCTGATCACAGCGTGAGTATAAGTAGGCAGCAGGTGAAACGCATATTCAGCTTTTCGCTTCGGAGCCGAGCGAACACATCGTTTTGCTCCTGACTACTCCATTGAGAGACGAAGACTGAACGAATTCAGCGCGCTCTTTGGAGCTCTTGGTGTTGGTGGTACGGCGCTTCAGCGGTGGTGGTTTTCCCGTGTCGAGTGGGTTGCACACAGCAGACTGCACTACCCCCTGTTTGTGTTGCAGGCAGCCATCTCCCCTGTGTGCTTCAGCACGCTAAAAGAGTTTGTTGCCTAAAAGAGCATTCACGGTGCGTCTTTTTAAAGACGACGTTGCGTCTGGCAAACTCGACGTTACGTCTTTATAAAGACGAATTGGGTCTTGCTGTAGACAACGTACCACCCGTGCGTTTCTGGATGCGGTCATTACCTGGCGCTGGATGATGGTCACGATCACTGCCTCACGTGTCTGGGCATAAAAGCACAGTGAGGTGGCGTTCGTGGATGAGTTATCTTCTTCTTGCGGGAAGGTAATCATCTCAGAGCTGCAGACCTGGATCCGTTACCTCAAAAAGGGGCGGAGCTCCGTTGCCTGCTTTGATCTGGCTCTCGTCCTGGCTGCAGACAGGCGAGGATTACTTCAGGCGGTAGTACGGGTGGTCTGAAGGTTATAGTGGTGGCAAACCCTCCAGGGAACCAACCCTCAAGGGACCATCGCTCCTCTTGCGCTCCGCAACCAGTTGAGCAGCCGAGGGAACGCACTGGGCCCTCTCAAAGAGCGTACCAGTGGTATCCTTCGGCGCTCCTCCCGACGACCGGATGTCGATTGCTGCATCGGAGGGTGAGCCGGAGTTTTCTGGAGAGGAAGATTCGGCTGCGCTGCTGTCCCCCGGGACTATAGCAATGCCTGAATCAGATCTGGAAATGACGGCTATGCTTTCGCGAGCCACCGTGAGGGTAGGGCTCGAGTGGAGACCTCCACCGTGACCCAAGCCCTCAAGGTTGGACGATTAGTTCTTTGGGGTGGTCTGCGCTGGTTCTCAGCGCCCTGCCCCAATGCCATTCTTCCCGGAGGTGCATGAGGGGCTTACCAGGTCGTGGAAGGCACCTTTTTCTGCCGGAAACCGACCTGCTAACTCCTCCTCCCTCACCACTCTCGACGGTGGTGCAGCTAGGGGCTATACAGGGGTTCCCCCAGTGGAGCGGTCGGTTGCGATGCAATTGTGTCCTAATACCGCCTCTGCCCTGCAGGGTGAACCATGCCCCCTCCACTGGGTCTATAGATTCCTTAGGGGGGCGAGAAGGTTAAATCCTCCACGGCCCCCCTCTGTACCCTCTTGGGACCTGACTCTAGTGCTTAGAGCACTACAGCAGGCCCCATTTGAGCCTTTGCAGGCAGTCGAGCTGAAGTTTCTATCAATGAAGGCTCTGCTCCTGCTTGCATTGGCATCCATCAAGAGGGTAGGGGACCTGCATGCATTTTCGGTTGACGAATCGTGCCTAGAGTTTGGGCAGGCTGACTCCCAGGTAATCCTGAGGCCCCGGCCAGGCTATGTGCCCAAGGTTCCCACTACTCCCTTCAGGGACCAGGTGGTGAGCCTGCAAGCGCTGCCCCCGGAGAAGGCAGACCCAGCCCTGGCTTTGCTCTGTCCAGTCCGAGCCTTAAGATGGTATGTAGACCGGACACAAAGCTTCAGGACCTCAGACCAGCTCTTTGTCTGTCACGGAGGCCGGCAGAAGGGGAATGCTGTCTCCAAGCAGAGGATGGCCCACTGGATAGTGGACGCCATCACCCTGGCTTGGCGCATCGCTGGCAGATATTTGTAGAGCTGCGGGCTGGGCGACCCCTAACACGTTCGCTAGATTCTATAGCCTTCGTGTAGAGCCGGTATCCTCCTGTGTTCTCACCTCAAACGGGTAGAAGCACTGAGTGCCCCCGGTTTCGGGTAGGCTTGCTATAACTGCTCCAGAGAGTCCGTACAGTAGACCCTGTCGAGCTCCTCCATCCCCTCGGCAGCCAGACGTGGCGGAGTGTCCGGCGCCAGGCCCTCACTCGATGAATCCATGAGAACCGGTAGAGGACTGGGTTCCATATGTAGAGATCTAATTGGATCCCATATGTGTAAAGTCCACGGTATAGCCACAGAGCCCGTGTTTCCCCGGCAGTTAGTCTGCATTCTTAAGAGGATTACAATCACCTCTAATCTTCCCTATGCACCTAAACGGTTGATTCATATGTGTAAGTGCTTCCGAAACCTCCTTCGGGAAGGATGGGGCTTCCGCACGTTCCTGTTCCAAGTAGAACGGGTACGTTTCCCAGTGTTATCCAAGTTCACTGAGTGGGTAGTGCTACGATGACAGTGACTGGCCTTCTGTTGCGAGTCCCGCCCTACACCAAAAGGGGGTGCAGGAGGCTCGCACAGGACACTGGAAGGGGCAGCATCTGTGGCGCTTTGGTAGAGATCCCATAGTCGGTCATTACCGACATGACGTCGAGAGTGACCGACTGAGAGGGAACGTCTTGGTTACGTATGTAACCCTCGTTCCCTGAAAGAGGGAACGGAGACGTCACGTCCCGTCGCCACGGCTTCTGTACTGCTGCTGAGCGGCCGGGTCACCGGCTCGGCTCCTCAGCGAAAACCTGAATATGCGTTGCACCTGCTGCCTGCTTATACTCACGCTGTGATCAGCGGCAGCTGGATGCAATTATCGCATGGCAATGTGTGTTGGCTCGTTTAGTTTACAGTCGAAGTGGATTGGTCTCTAAGCGAGATCCCATAGTCGGTCATTACCGACGTGACGTCTCCGTTCCCTCCTTCAGGGAACGAGGGTTACATACGTAACCGAGATGATTTTGGATAAATAGTTTAATTAAACTATTTTTAATCAATACTTTTCAATAGTGTATTAATTAAATCAGTTTATAAATCGACATTTCTCTTGCATCACCCACCAACTTGGATTTTCCAATTCACTGTCACAGCGCCTTATGGAATTGTCTTCTTCAATTGGCAAATGAAATTTTGGGAAAATTAATTTATATAAAATTATTTTTAATCAGTACTATTCCAGTATTGAACATATTTAAGACACATGTTCTTCCATATCTTATACCACATTGGATTTTTTTTTAATTCATTGTCACAGTTCATTGTGAGATTGTCCTCTTCAATTTAGCAAGCAAATTAATAAAAGGCCTGCTTATTTTTAATCAATAATTTTCAGCATCGAATGAATTAAGGACATATAAACTACATTTCTCTTGCATAGTCTGCCATCTTGAATTTATTTACTCATTGTCACAGTCAATTATGATCATAATGCTCATCCTTTGGAACAGGCTTCACACTGTGAGCATGCCAGTGATACCTTAAAATGTTGCATAAATAGACAGCTTGCTCAGGTTTTGGAACAGAGCTCATGTGTTTTTGTGTGCATGTGTGTGAAAGTGCAGATAAAGATATACAGTACCTGCTGAATAGGTAGAGAGAACATCTGCAGAGAGAGAGAGAGAAAGACAGAACGCTATGGTGCCTGGTATCCGACATGCGCGCTGACGGCCGATTTGTCGCTTCAAACGCAGAGGGCTGACCTGGGGCGGAGACACACACAGCGCACAGTGAGACAGCAACTGAGTCTGAAAAGCTGTGACACTTCAAAGAGAAACTCACACACGCACGCACATACACCCACAAACAAGCTGTCATCTCCTGAGAAAAGATACACACCATGCTAACCTGTTTACTGTGTGTGAGAGAGGGAGGCGAGCAACACATAGGTGCTATGCTAAGGGTGCAATGGAAATCAAACTCCATAAAATAACCCAGATGAAACGTGAATTAATCTGTGGCCTAAAAACCCTCATCTTTAAAAGTGTGCATTCTCAATGACTGGAAACCTGTTCATGCTTCAGTTTCAATTTACGCTCCGCTAAGCTCCACCCACACAGTTGGTAGAAATGCAAATGCATGAAACGTTGGCTGCATCCGAAATAACATACTTCCCTAGTAAATAATAAGCAAAAAACAGTTTGTGAGAAGAGTAATATGTCAGAATTCATATTCATTAAACAGAAAAGTACACAGATGACCAACTACTTCTGGCAAGATTCTATCCCATGAGGCCACAGGAGAGTACAACTGATTCTGGTAGGTCACATGACAGTAACAACATGGTAGATATAATGCTTTCGGATAACATTCATACATTTCTACACATTCATACTATACAGAATATACATTTTTTAATCATTGTGAAGTGATTGCTTATTAAGAAAACACCTACTTATAGAGTATGTTTTAGAAGGCAGCCATGATTCATTCGTTCGTTCGTTCGTTCGTTCATTGTCAGAGGGCATTATGGGATTTTCTTCTTCAATTTTGTTATGTAGTAAATGGTATAATACTATAATAGTGTAATAGTAAAATTAATAGTAAAAATTTGAAAAGTCTTTTTAGTCAATACTATTTTGATATTAAACGCATTAAGGACATTTATTTTCTCACTATTTCTGATATCATGGATATATTTATTAATTGGCACAATGCACTATGGGACTGCCTTCATTTTTTATCAAAAGAAGTTTTGGGGAAAAAAAATTATATTGAATTATATTTAATTTATTTAACACAATGAATTAAGGACATTTATAATCAATATTTCTCTTGCTTTTTTCGTCATCTGATTTATTCACTGTTGCACTGCATTTTCTTTAATTTGGGCAAATTAAATTTTGAGTAAAAATTACTATTTTTGATCCAAACGATTTCAAATGACTTATTAAAAAAATAAATAAATAAATAAAAAATAAACTTTATTTTTATTTTGCCATTTTGGATTTATTTATCAATTGTCAAAGATCGTCGTGGGACTGCCCTTTTCAATTTGTCAAAAAAAGTTAATAAACAAAAAATAAACAGGTAATAGTTAATTATTAATTTTATTAAACAGTTTTGCAGTGCAAACCTGTAGTTCTAACATGTTATTATTTTATTGCCTTCTCAACATTTATTTATTTATTTCTGGATAGAGACAGGTTATGATAGATATCAGAAAACTTGAGCTGCCCACATGAGAGCCACAGCTCAATGCATCAGAAAATGTATAGTACCTGCTAGGCCACAGCTCCTACAAGAATCAGTAATAAAGATTCTGTTCTTCCACTTCTGGGATTTAACGGCACTATTGAGCACCACATGTAACATTTAGACATGCTTCTTTGCATGTGACCCTGCTTGGGGTGTGTGTGTGTGTGTGTGTGTGTCTGTATGGTCAGCGTTATGCTCCACTAGTATCTCCATTCCCTCAGGGCTCACCTGTGACTCACTCTACTGCTGTAATCACGCTGCTTGCTGCCCGCTGCCCGCTTTCTAAACTTGATTTCCAGATTGCGTGTGTGTGTGTGTGTGTGTGTGTGTGTGTGTGTGTGTGTGTGTGTGTTTGTATGTGTTTTCTGGACTAATGTCAGCTGATTGATGGAGTTTGTTTGGGTTTAATTACACTGTAGGTGACTGACTATGCCTGTGCACTTCACTGAAGCAGAAAACTCAACTTGGTTAGGCCAGTAAATTGGATTTCCGAAAAAGAAACAACATCGAATGGGAGGTTCTCTGGACAATATCAATGTCTTTCTCTTTCTCTCCATAGTTCCGCAATGAAAACGGACTTGTAACATAATTACTATGATATAATGATCAATTCCAACCATAGAACAAAAGATGTGCTCGACCGAAATGACAGAATCTATATTGTTGAGACAATAATTATGATGTGTTCATCTTCCACATGACAAGAGAAAGATGATAAAAAGTTATCTACCTTTCCTCTATAGATTTAGATATCGATGACACCCAGACTCTATAAAATGGCCTACAATGCATGTAAATGTATCGAATTACCAATACGCCCTCTATGTAGGTGTCAATCATTAGTTTGAGCAAAATAACCAGAACTGGAATAAAAAATTAAATTTAGAGCGCTTAACATCCGAAAAAGACTTATACAGGTGTGTCTCAATAAATTAGAATGTCATGGAAAAGTTCATTTATTTCAGTAATTCAATTCAAATTGTGAAATTCGTGTATTAAATAAATTCAATGCACACAGACTGAAGTAGTTTAAGTCTTTGGTTCTTTTAATTGTGATGATTTTGGCTCACATTTAACAAAAACCCACCAATTCATTATCTCAGCAAATTAGAATACTTCATAAGACGAATAAAAAAAAATAAAAAAAAAACATTTTTAGTGAATTGTTGGCCTTCTGGAAAGTTTACTGTATGTGTACTCAATACTTGATAGGGGCTCCTTTTGCTTTAATTACTGCCTCAATTCGGCGTGGCATGGAGATGATCAGTTTGTGGCACTGCTGAGGTGGTATGGAAGCCCAGGTTTCTTTGACAGTGGCCTTCAGCTCATCTGAATTTTTTGGTCTCTTGTTTATCATTTTACTCTTGACAATACCCCATAGATTCTCTATGGGGTTCAGGTCTGGTGAGTTTGCTGGCCAGTCAAACACACCAACACCATGGTCATTTAACCAACTTTTGGTGCTTTTGGCAGTGTGGGCAGGTGCCAAATCCTGCTGGAAAATGAAATCAGCATCTTTAAAAAGCTGGTCAGCAGAAGGAAGCATGAAGTGCTCCAAAATTTCTTGGTAAACGGGTGCAGTGACTTTGGTTTTCAAAAAACACAATGGACCAACACCAGCAGATGACATTGCACCCCAAATCATCACAGACTGTGGAAACTTAACACTGGACTTCAAGCAACTTGGGCTATGAGCTTCTCCACCCTTCCTCCAGACTTTAGGACCTTGGTTTCCAAATGAAATACAAAACTTGCTCTCATCTGAAAAGAGGACTTTGGACCACTGGGCAACAGTCCAGTTCTTCTTCTCCTTAGCCCAGGTAAGACGCCTCTGACGTTGTCTGTGGTTCAGGAGTGGCTTAACAAGAGGAATACGACAACTGTAGCCAAATTCCTTGACACGTCTTTGTGTGGTGGCTCTTGATGCCTTGACCCCAGCCTCAGTCCATTCCTTGTGAAGTTCACCCAAATTCTTGAATCGATTTTGCTTGACAATCCTCATAAGGCTGCGGTTCTCTCAGTTGGTTGTGCATCTTTTTCTTCCACACTTTTTCCTTCCACTCAACTTTCTGTTAACACGCTTGGTTACAGCACTCTGTGAACAGCCAGCTTCTTTGGCAATGAATGTTTGTGGCTTACCCTCCTTGTGAAGGGTGTCAATGATTGTCTTCTGGACAACTGTCAGTTCAACAGTCTTCCCCATGATTGTGTAGCCTAGTGAACCAAACTGAGAGACCATTTTGAAGGCTCAGGAAACCTTTGCAGGTGTCTTGAGTTGATTAGCTGATTGGCATGTCACCATATTCTAATTTGTTGAGATAGTGAATTGGTGAGTTTTTGTTAAATGTGAGCCAAAATCATCACAATTAAAAGAACCAAAGACTTCAGTACTTAATACTTCAGTCTGTGTGCATTGAATTTATTTAATACACGAGTTTCACAATTTGAGTTGAATTACTGAAATAAATGAACTTTTCCACGACATTCTAATTTATTGAGATGCACCTGTATACATATATATATGCGAAGGTCAGTTCTGTGGAGAGGTTTAATAATACAGGGTAAATTCTGCAGGGAATAAACATTCAATTAAAGCACACGGCTGCTGGACTGCTGGAGTTCTCTCATCTGTCAGCTTTCCTAAATCAATTTAATTTCTTTGCCTATTTCCACACAGGAAAATTGCAGTGCGTAACGTACACAGAGTCCACAACATAAAGAATCGTCAAAGATCGGCCTTTAACACAGCAGATCTTTTTGCATATATACCAGTGTACCAGTGGAGGTTAAACCGATAAACCTGTAAAAACTTGTCAATGGGTATAAAACACTGCATTGTAGGGAATGGGCATTCCAATCAGTTTACATTGAACCAACACATAAAAAAGAAAGAAGGCGGAGCAAAGAGAGTAACTAATTATAAGCCCCACCTCCCGTAGTTGATAATTTTTTCAAGCTTTCCTCCAACGCTTTTTTTTTTTTTTTTTGTTACCAGTAAACCACAGAGAAAATTTTCAGATTGTGTGAATTATCTCAGAAATACCAGGAACCTTGTCCCAATCTCTATAACAAGAAAGGCCCAATAAATGCTTCTTAATACTCCTGAATGATGAAATTATGGATGACAAAAAAGGTTCAATAGTGCTTTTCGATCTAGTAGTATGTTATGATTATTATATACTGCTTACAATAAAATAAATATTAGTGCATCTAGTGATTTATATACATCGTGGTACAAAAGTCTGTGAGCACACTGAAAATGTTTACAGTTGGTATTCAAAAAAACAAAACAAAAAACTAAAACAAAAACAGAATTACTATTTAAAAGACAAAAATGGATTAAAGAAAACAATTTTAAAAAAGACCAAAAAACTGTTAGAATGTGAAATGAATATAAGTCATTAATGAAATAACCAAATTTGTGATATTGATCATACAGGTGGTCAAATTTTCTTGCTTCTATTCTTGCTGAATAACAGGCTTGACACAAACATGGAGTTCTTGCAGCTTGAGTTTGCGTACTCCAATTTGTCATGCTGACAATATAATTTGTAATGAAAGAAAATCTATTAAATTAGAAAAATGCAAAATAGAAACAGTTATGTAAGATTTTGGATCCCTGTATATTGATGCCTGCCAAAATCGAGAATATTGTGACTTAGAAAATATCTGCTTGTATCTCCCACCCCATGTCACTCATTAGCTGTAAATTGTGAGTGGTGTACAGCTCTTGTTCTGGGTGGGGGTTTATTGCAGATGTGTCTGTATGGCAGGGCTGGACTTTCTGGAGTGCTGAGCCGTCCCAGTCTGCTGGCATGCTGTGCTGTGGTACGGTCCGATCCGATGCGGTGATGAGCTCTGCAGAAAGGAAACAAGCTTTTCCAGATGGCAGGACTATGATGATCAGCTCAACTGCCACAGAGCTCGTCCAGCTACAGCATTAGTCCGGCCCGTCACCCTGTCATTACCTTATCTCTGCCTCTCTACTATGCCATCCCTGACCCACCTGCCATCTCTGGATTCTCTCTCTCTCTCTCACTTTCTTTGCTTGCCAAACCCATCATTCTGTATTCAGTTCTTCCTTCTTTTCCACACTCCTCTGCTTACAAAAATACTATGGCAGTACCACGCTGCAGTGATGGTAATGACATGGTACTTTGTTGCCATGAAAACGTATTGTTACCATATTCATATATCATAATAGTTACATCTGGATTGTGCCCCATTCAGAACTGAATTAGGAATGCCTTTTAATTCCTATTCAGTTCCTGAATTATTACATAGAATGTTAAAATCTTAAACATCCTCCTATACAGATAGATTTTTGCAGATTTTTGTTTAATTCAAATATATTTCAATATACCAAATTAAGCCAGAATGCATTAATTTAATTTACTCAGTATGACTCTATATTAAATGTATTTAAATAATAATAATAATAATAATAATAATAATAAATATATATATATATATATATATATATATATATATATATATATATATATATATATATATATATATATATATATATATACACTGCTGCTCAAAAGTTTGGGATCAGTAAGATTTTTAATGTTTTTTTTTAAGGGAGTCTCTTCTGCTCATCAAAGCTGTATTTACTCGATCAAAAATACAGAAAAAAACAGTAATATTGTGAAATTTTATTGCAATTTCTAATACTGGTTTCCTATTTTAATATACTTTAAAATAGAATTTATTTCTGCGAAGCAGCGCTGAATTTTCAGCATCATTACTCCAGTCTTTAGTGTCACATGATCCTTCAGAAATCATTCTAATATCCTGATTTATTATGAGTGTTGAAACTGTTGTGCTGCTTAATATTGTTTTGTTTTTTGTTTTTGGAACATGCGATAATTTTTTCTTTGATTCTTTGATGATTACAAAGTTAAAAAGAATAGCATTTGTTCAAAATTGAAATCTTTTCTAACAATGTAAGTCTTTACTATGACATTTATTCATTTAACACATTCCTCCTGAATAAAAGTATTAATTTCTTAAAAAAAAAAAGAAAGAAAAAATTACTGACCCCAAACTTTTGAATAGCATTGTATATTGTAACACAAAATTTCTTTTTTAAATAAAACGCTGTTCTTTTAAACTTTTTATTCATTAAAGAATCCTTAAAAAAAATATCACAGATCCCCAAAAAAATATGAAGCAGCACAACGGTTTCCAACATTGATTATAAATCAGCATTTTAGAAAGATTTCTGAAGGATCGTGTGATACTAAAGACTGGAGTAATGATGCTGAAAATTCAGATTTGATCACAGGAATAAATTATATTTTAAAAGTATATTAAAATAGAAAACAGTTATTTTAAATTGCAATAATATTTCACAAAATAACGTTTTTTTTCTGTATTTTTGATCAAATAGATACAGCCATGATGAACAGAAGAAACTTCTTTAAAAAACATTAAAAATCTTACAGATCCCAAACTTTTGAGCGGCAGTGTATGTGTATGTATGTATATGTGTGTGTGTATATATATATATATATATATATATATATATATATATATATATATATATATATACATATATATATATACACATATATATATATATATATATATATATATATATATATACATATATATACATATATATATATATATATATATATATATATATATATATATATATATATATATACACACACACACACACAATATATATTAGAATATATAATTTTGTCAGCGCTTTAAAATATTTTTCATGTGTATACATCATAGGTAGTGTCTATTCATGCATACACATATTATTTATGATGCCTATTAATAGCCAAAATAACCAAAATTATCACATGGATTACAATTAAAATGAAATATCTCTTGTGCAACTGAAAGGAGCCAAGTTGTAACATTCGAATAGTATCCATCTATGAAAAACATGGTAATAGTACTTTTGGTAAGTGAGTCTCCACCACTCCACATCTCCGATCCTTTTCTCACCTCTCTTTCTCACTTTCTCTTTCTTTCCAGATCTACATTTCCTTGGGTCAGCGATAGAGACTGTAAATGAATTCTGAAGCCGTGTCCAGCTGACTGGCTTTGCTGTGCACTGAGAGGTGTTGGGAAGGGGGGAGCTGCCAATACAAGTGACAGCCCTTAATGCTCACCCTGCCTGGTGTGCTTCATTATGTCCTAGCCGCTGGATCCAGCCTTTCCTGAGCACTTCTCTCTCTCTCTCTCGTCACCTCCGTCCTCCCCCTGCCACCCGTGTCGAGACAGCCCCTGCCGCTGATGCATTTACCTCATTCGGTGGGTTTTACCCTGAGCAAAGACAGTCAGGCCGGATTTCTCCAGCTCCTATCAAACCCACATTTCTTTGTCAGCTTTCCCCCTCAGCCTGTGGCATGTTTGGGGAGGTAAACTACTTGATGACATTTAAAAGTATAAATGTGGATGTGAATTATCACACCTCTGCTGGGCTCGGGCTGCCACTTTGGCTGGCTTGTGATTTTCTGTGTCCCGGGGTGGGAATGAGCAACGGGCGTCCATTATTGATGACATCCATCAGGTTGAAGGGGCATCTAGAGGGGGCTGGGGTGGGCAGGGAGGTCCTTCTGCCATGTGACCGTACTGCCTGTAGTAGAAGAGCAGAGTCATATGGGTTGTTCAGCAACAACTAAATGCCCATTGCGCCAGCCATCAATGCAAAGTGAATGCTGGGATGGACCCAGGGGTGTAAGAATGACCTGAAAAGTAGGGGTGGGGGGCATTATAAACCTCATTATCAGCTTTTCCAAATACAACATGGTTTTAAATGACTAGTTGCACAGACTTGTATGAAATACTATTTGAAAGCGCAAAAAACTAAACTTTAAAGAAATGCCAGTCGTTCTACTATTCTAAATGTTTGAACAGCATTAAACTACATGACTGTTGATCAAAGGTGGACTTGAATTGTTGCACTAGACATAGTGGGCTATAGTTCATCGCTTGAGCGTTCATTCGGCCCACTGCATAAACAGACGGCTGGCGGAGGCTTATGCTTGGTCTTAACACAGTCATTAATAGTAGGCTGAAACTAGTGTGGCCTTAATGTCTGTTTGAGGGAGAGAACAGGATCCTGCTAGACAGTCCAGATAAAATAAAATAGATAGAATGATAAACAGAGCGATAGATGGAACGATAGATGGATAGATAGATAGGCAGATGGACAGAACGATAGATAAAACGATAGAACTATACATAGAACAATAGATAGAACGAACGAACGATAGATATAACAATAGATAGAACGAACGATAGATAGATATAACGATAGATAGATAGATAGATAGATAGATAGATAGATAGATAGATAGATAGATATAACGATAGATAGATAGATAGATAGATAGATAGATAGATAGATAGATAGATAGATAGATAGATAGATAGATAGATAGTTAGTTAGTGTAGGATCAGAATGAGTCAGACAAAGTTAAGATTCGATCCGAACATTGAAACATGAGGAGCCGAAATTCCAGAGAGGATCCCAAGGCTGCAACAGGATGTTCGTCATAAATCAGATTCCTAGCTCCAGCCCTCTGAAGAAAGCAAACCAACAAGCCTCTTTCACAGAACAGCTTGCAACATTCAAACAAAAGAACATTTATTGATAATTCCAATTCAGGAAGGAGACAATCAAATTTGGAGCAAGTAATCAGGACTGATGGTCAAAGATATGGCTGTCACTTGAAAATCTGTGATCAAAATCACGAGCTAGAGACTTCATTGGGTGGGTCACCCCAGCTCTCCACATAGAAGACAGACGGAGACTGAAATTCCTTAAGAGACCTTTTAACCTCTCTAGTCTTCACAGAATGGTACAGAAACTCCCTTTTCGCATATAGATGCACCAAAATCATCTTAAAAGGACTTATCATGTTTATGCATAACCCCATATCATGTATGTAACCCACACGATTAACCATCATGTTTTAATCACATATGATGTATGTCTTTTAATAACTAGGGAATAGTTTTGAGAGTTAAAATTCATGTTTGGTATGTATGAGTTTGAAAAATCATGCTTTAAATGTTTCTTCCAATCAATTCTTTGTCAAATATACCATAGTCTTGTTAGAGAAATCATGTCCAAAATTGTACTCTGTAAGAGCGGGAAAATTTGGACCATATGACTGATAAGATAACATGTTAGATTTATGAATGGGGAGGAGAAACATACAATACCACGAGCCAAGATCATTTCTAAATGGTCAAGACTTCCAGATAGGATGGTCTAGAAGCCGAGTTTAAATACTCAGGACACCATCAAACTAGCTCTCTTGCTCCCTCTGCTTCTCTTCTTCTTCTCTTTTGCCACCGCGTTTCGACGCTGCTCTTTGAGCGTGCTCTGGCCTACGTGCCAGCTGCCAACACAATGAGAAGAAAAACCACCTAGTCTCGTTACATTCTTTTATTCTTTTACTTTAATTTCTTGTCTTTCCGTGAGAGTTTTGTTAAGTTAAGTTTGCCGCAAAGTCCAGCTCTGACTGCACCCGTCTCAAACTTCAACCAGACCAACTCCGCATCAAGAGCCAACGCCCAAGACTTTACTACGAAAGACCACTGAACTCAGCCAATCAGCAACCTCGGGAAACCCCTTTCTCCAAAGACTACAAGGACACAAGGGAATTCCTTAAGGCAACACAAGCAAGTACAACCTCCAGACTTTTGCTGAGTCGGTGCAGTTTAATATAAATTTTAGCCTCATTGAGAAACTCAATGCGAGGGTCAAATGATTGATGGTTCAGGTCTATAGGCAATTGCACATATTGCTGTAAACTTGGGATTTCACATTTTCATTCTGTAAACTCATCCTTTCCTCTCTTTCTGCAACGTGTGAATGTGTGAATGCGTGTGTTCATGTGTTAGATTAGATTAGTTTATATGTCTTAGGTTTATATAAATAAAGTCTTATTTATATTGAAAAGAGAAGTATCTTGTGTTTTGTGTTTACAAGTTAATGTCTTAATCTGCCGATCTTGTTACTGTGCTTATTAATAGTGTTTTCGCTATATTTTGGATTGTAATATCCAGTGCAGAGTTGATGTTGTACGGCTCGTTCAGTGACTCGCTGCTGATTCAGTGATCAGCCGTGAAACAGTGATTCTGTTCAAATTCCCTATAAAATCATAAATGATTTCCTTTGAGCTAAATTGACTTGTTTCCCTTATATATATTACTTATACTTTGACAATTTCTACAATAGATAGATAGATAGATAGATAGATAGATAGATAGATGGTTGATAGAATCCATAGAATGACAGAGTGACAGAACGATAGAGCAACAGAACAATAGATAGAACGATAGATAGACATACAGACAGACAGACAGACAGACAGATAGATAGATAGATAGATAGATATGGTTGATAGAATCCATAGAATGGCAGAGTGACACAGCGATAGAGCAACAGAACAACAGATACAAAGACAGAACGATAGAATGATAGAACGACAGATAGACAGAACGATAGGTAGATATAACTATAGATAGAAAGATAGAACGATAGAACGTTAGATAGATAGAATGATACATAGAACGATAGAACGATAGATAGAACTATAGAACAATCGATAGAACGATAGATAGAACGATAGATAGATAGATGGATAGATGATAGATGGATGGATGGATGGATGGATGGATGGATGGATGGATGGTAGAATCCATAGAATGGCAGAGTGACAGAACGATAGAGCAACAGAACAATAGATACAAAGACAGAACGATAGATAGAACGAACGAACGAACGATAGATAGATAGATAGATAGATAGATAGATAGGATGATTATACAGTTAGTTTATTATTGTACAGTAACTTAAGATGTTAACTCCATTATAATGTTGTCATTTTGAATACGTTTTCTGAGCATGTTATCCAGTTTTATTTATCCAGTTTATTGTGCACAAAAGTTGAGGATAGTGCCGATTAATCAATGTCTTTCAAATTATGAGTGATCAATGCTCGACATTTGTGATCACTTTCTCTCGGCCCCTCCTGCGTCTTTTGGGAATCATGCTGAGTAAACAACACACACTCTCAATGATGTTTGATTTATCTTCATTTACACCACTGACAGCTGCTCATCCTTCTCAATTGTTACGCACACACACGCACGTCATGCGTGTCACAGCATGAGTGGAGACATAGCAGCGTGGTGCAGAAACACACACAAACAAACACACACACGAGGGCACACACACACACACACACAGACACACACACACTGACAGCGCTGGAATGATCATGTCTAATTTTTATTAGTGAGTTGATGATCAACCAAAGCATTGTTTTCACACTGAACGGCAGGAGTCGGGTGGCGAGGGATTCGCTCACTGTCTCCGGGGTGACAGAGGAGGAGGAGGAGGAGGAGAGAGAGAGAGAGAGAGAGAGAGAGAGAGGGTGTAAGGGTGCCAGGAAATCAATGGCAACACACTGAAAGATACGGGCTGGAGGGTAATTATTGGTCAGTCTGTGTCTTCAGTACGGGATAGCAGAAATTGTGACAGATAATTAGGAGGTGGTGATTTCAGAGTAAGAAAAGCACGTTCCCACCGCTGGCTACACGCTCAATGGACAGGATAAATAAATCAATGACATAAACAAAGCAGACATGCATGGAGTGCATATGCAGCGCTGAAATGCGGCCCGCATGGAATTGCATGCGTGCTGAAAGGGTGGGCTTCTCTAATCTACATAGGAATACATGAAGAGGCCAAAAAAGAGCTGTAGACAGGCCAGTATCACACTGATCTTCACAATGGGCTTTGGGTGGTCTTAGTCTTATACAGACAAACAGACAGTAAATGTACTGTATTTGTGAAAATACAGTTATTCTGGCCAAGAAACGTACATTTCAGTAGCAAAAAAAGCAACCCATGTGAACAGGGGCAGGAAACCACAAAAATAGATTGTCATAGTTTTTTATTTACCTAAAAAACTAAAACTAAAAATGATCTACATGCTTACTAGTTGTCAAATCACTCATAATCAACACAATTCCTACAGTAAACACAACTTTTCTTACAAATTAACTTCTGAGCAATCAGATTCAGTATTACCAGACAGTCTTGTTGTTTACAGTGTTATAGTGTTGTTTACAGTACATATTATTTGGGTATTTATTAATATTATGAATTGGCTTTTATTTTTATATTTTTGTCTTTAATTTTAGTTGGTTTCTGTTATTTTGATTTGTGCTTCTTTTTTTAAATTTGTTATTAATATTGTTTACAGTACATATTATGTGGGTATTTATTAATATTTTGAATTGGCTTTTATTTTTATATTTTTATTTTTAATTTTAGTTGGTTTCTGTAATTTTTATGTGTGTTTGTTTGTTTGTTTTACATTTTTATTAGTATTTAGTATTTTTATTGCTAAAATAGCAATTTAGCTTTTATGTTATATTAATATTTTATTTACGTTTTAGAAATTTTAGTACTTTAATGTAAACTACATTTCAATGTAAATTTACAATTATTTCAGTAAGTTTCTAAGATTTAATTTCAATTGCCAAAAATGTCAATAATAGTGATAGTTTAATTCTTTTAGTTAGCAATAGCAACACTGTTACCAGATTTAAAAAAAAAAAAAAAAAAAAGCCTTCCGGTTGCATCAGACTGTCATAATCCTTTTGGAAATCTAGATTAAGGTTTACATGGTTTTTACTTTACTTTACTTTACTTTACTTTACTTTACTTTTAGTTATTTAGCAGATGCTTTTATCCAAAGCGACTTACAAATGAGGACATCTCAAGCTGGCACTTGAACACACTTTCCTGTTAATCACAATAAATGGCCACGCAAGCGCAGACACTAACAAGGTACGCCATACAGTACGAGAGCAAACGCGATTTCAGCACGTCTCCACTCAGTAAACAAAACAAGCGTTTCCTAGCAATGGCAACTGCGCTAAACACTAATGAGACAAGTAAATACACTTACTAGCTTACTTACACTTATGTTTTTAGATGGTAAAACCAATTTATTATCTTCCTCTATACTTGTTTGGGTGGTTGACTAGATTATCAGATAGATTTCAGCTACTAAGGTCAACCAGAAAGCCCATCCTGGTAAAGCTACAGTAGTAAGGACTGGTAGACAACTGGGGACATGGATGAGCACCTTAACCTGGAAGGTCCATCTTTACCAGCAGGGAGTAAAGCAAAACCGAGTGGATAACAGAGAGAGAACAAGTTTCTCAATGCTTTCCACCTCTATAGGATACAGAAGTTCTGTTAACAATGTAACTCATATATTTCCGCCTTGCAGACTTGATCTACACCATAGTCAGGTTAGCTTCACTCTCGAGACCAGCATAGCCTTGCAGCCCTGGACAGATTTACATAATAATTTACACTTCGCGCATCTCACTTCACCAGCACGTTCGTAAATTCCGCTCTCTGCGAAGGAGGATGCCGCGGTAGATCTTACGGAGGTCATACCGCATTTCCCAACACACGGCACTTCCATCAGAATTCTGAACAACATTTTTACACAAGAGAACCGAATCTGACCAGGGGCACGTTTTCCTTTAATAATGTAGTTTGCATGGTTATTGTGTTGGGAATAGCGCTGAATGCTCTCCGTCTCTCATATTTACACGTGCCGCTTCTCTTCCAGGTGATTAAGCGAGAACGGGCTGAGAGAGAAATTGATTTGAGGTGGCCTCCAAGTCAATAAAAGATGGATGCTGTGCGCCGAGCGAACCGCCTTCCATCATACCCAGAGATAAAAAGCAGAGAGATTACTGGAGATAGTGAGGAGTGTTAGCATGATGGAGCGGGAGAGGTTAGCAGCTAGCAGGGCAGCCGGCGCGAGACAGGTACCTGAGTGACTTTAGATAAAGATTTGTGTTATATTTTAGTCCATATAGCTGCCTAGTCGCACACATATTAGAGAGAGAAGCTATTACAGCTCTACACTGACAGACCCCCAGGAGAGAACCGCACTGTTCCTGGGTAATTCCAGGCAAATAGAAAAAGCCAACAGCAAAATTATTTAATGGTAGGGTGGTGGGAAGGAGGGAGACGGAATCAGAGGACGGACGGGAGAGAAAGACAGGGACAGAGGATGAAAGACTGCAATCAAGGGCGTCGCTAGGCCATTTTTCGGGGGCCTATAGCCTCCCTAAAATGACTACTCAGCCCCCCTAAAATTTTGCGATAAGCTCCATAAACTGTACACGAATTCGTGATCACCTCAGTCCCCTTGAAACTTTACATGAAAATGGCGGCAGACTTCGATCGGCTCCTCCCCATCTTTCAACACTTTTTCAATCAACAGACCACGAGAAATAGAGGATAAGGTGTGTGTTTATCGATAGTTTGTTATAATATCTGCATCTATGCAGTTCTGTTCTTTGTCATAAATACAGTTTACAAAATATCATAGGGCAGCAATCGGTTCCCCATCTACTGTAGCCTGTTTTTGCTGTGTTCACCCCTCATCATCATGCCACAGCTGTTTCCTCCAGTGAAAATGAAGCACATATGAACGCATACTTTATAAAACGATCATGTTGCCATTTTAATTTGAAAATTTAACATTCAATGTAATACATATTCAAGTGCATGTGGCAAATAGGTTTGCATACTTGAGCTAAGGAAAGAGGGTTGTACTAGAAATGCAAACAGTAAAATTTTGTGTATGTACAGTAAACAGGTGTGTGTGTGTGTGTGTGTGTGAGAGAGAGAGAGATCATGAAGACTTGTATTTGGCTTATTCAGTTAGGCCAATATGTTATACCTATCTATGCAATACAGTGGAATACTGCACTATTTGGTGTGTAAGTTTAGTATACCACTCCTATTAGTCAAACATTTTTTATTATATATATATATATATATATATATATATATATATATATATATTATACCCTCATTGGGGGCTGAGCCCCCCTAAAATGAAAATCCTAGAATCGCCCCTGACTGCAATGCTAACATAGTATAACATAGTAGTATCTCTCACACTGTGCTAGTTAGAACTGCTTTATTACTACATCTGGTCTAATCATTTTGTGCCTTTCCTTTAGATCCACTATAAAAAAAAAACTCGTTTTTTTGTTTTCCAACCGAAAAAAAAAGAAATGACACTAAAAAGTAAAAATCTAACAAGTGCACTAAAGTTGCAATGAAACTGAGGTAGTGGCAGGTCTTTTCATCTGTAATGTTGTGTACGTCTGAATATAAAGAAAATCCGGCACACGTCACCAGAGAAAAGTCTATAATTTTATTGGAAGATCAAGATATGATGTCTTGAATTTTTATTAAATATTAAAAAAAAAAAAAAAAATATATATATATATATATATATATATATATATATATATATTTCATACCAACTTTTGTGATTAGCATCCATTGTAGCTTTAGTAACAATGTTGCTGTGCAATGGTAATATTAACGAGCTAACAAGTAATAGAACAAATCAGCTATTTTCCCTGGCAAAAAAAAATAAACAAATAATTATAATCTTTGTGCTTTTCCTTCACACCAATTAAAATCACTGTTTTTGAAGTGTTTGAAAAGTAAAAACCTGCACTACCTTTACTTTTTGTGATTAACATTAAATACAAAGAAAGTTAATCACAAAAATGCAATGCTAATGATAGCCATCATTAGGACTGCATAGCAACATTGAAAAATAATCATACCTGTCCTACTTTATTACTGAAATATGAAACATATTCCTTCCTCGTCTGTTTTTATTATTTGCAAACCTCATAACTTGAACTAACAATTTTGAATCTATCCTTAAATATCGATTGTGGATAATCTATCATGCATATGAAAACAAAGAGAAATTATAATAGTCTGGCACTTTATATTTATATGGTTTTTGAAACAGTAGTAAATGGCATTGTCATTATTATTATCTAAAACTAATAAAAAAAAATGTTTTTTTTTTTGGTAATTAATATATATAAATATAAATGTTAGATGAATACTTCAACTTCGTTGAAAATTTAAAATGCTAACATTAAACATGAAATAAAAGTAAAAGGATATAGAAATATCTAAGATATTTAACTAGTATTATTAAAATATTTAACTTGAATTGAAAATAAAATGAAAACTGAAAATAAAAATAGTATATAAAAATATTCAAATTAAACAACAGACAAATGCAGTAGCCATCAACACTGACAAAGACTGACAGAATCAAACTAAAAATCTTTTCGCAAAAACTTTAGGGACACGGGACAGCCTGGCGCCGCTGAAAATCTTAACGGAAAATTAATAGGTGATTATTCCCACCTGAAAATCACAGCAACACAATTGAGCACAATGCAATCAACCCGTCTTTCTGATGACATTTGAGACAAGCCCAACCTTTTCCTCAGCAGTTTTTACCCTGAATGCGCAAATCATCTTGACTTGTTTGGACTGCCATTTCATAGAAGATATCAAATTAGCCCAGTGGAATTTGACTTGGAAATGAAAGGCAAAGGAATAAATAACAACAGGGGTGATATTTCTTACGAGGTTTTTCTGATTGCTCCAATTTGCATCAGGGAAAGTGAAATGGGCGCTGGCTAACTCGTCAGCCTCCTATTCATGTTTGAAATGTGCTTTGCCTCATCTTCCCATTAGCAGGGGGTGGAGGGGCGGAGGAGAAGTCCTTCATTTTAACTTTGAAGATAATTAAACACATAATGGATATCACTGTCACCGAGAAACTCCATAGCTCGTTTATCGGAAGCAGTATTTTGTATGCTAGCCAAATTAAAAGGCTAGAAATGCGCTTGTTACTAATTCATTCGGCCATTTAAAGGATGGGGAGTGATGCGCTGGAGTGGGTGAGCCAATCTGTTAGACAAAAAGTGCTGCATTTCCTCCCTGATTTATGAGCTCTTTTTTCTTTTTCCTTTCTGAATGGGCAAAGCAACTCCCTCTGTGATTCGACTTGACAGAAAAAGTCAGAGGTGCGTGTCGTATTCACTGTCGCCGTCTCTTTTTTCTTACGTTTTATATCATTAGGAGAACTTCGGCTTCATAAACATTGTCACTTACTGCATGTCTTTGTGATACGATAATGGCCAAAAACACTGCGGTGCTAAAGCTAATGCTAGAGATATTTACAAATCCTTCATATTTAATTTAATTTGTACTATACGGAATTCAAAGCATCTGCAAAATCCTCACTCTGACGCACCTCTTTACTGCATTTATGCTTCAATAATAAATGATTCTGTCCATTTTATAGCTTTTACCACAACAGCATTTAGCCTGTACTTCATGCTACGCATTAGCATGCCCTGTTTTTATTTACATGTCAAATGTCTTCGCTGATTTGTTTAATGTGCTTCTGAACTTGACAGGACGGGCCTCCGACATGGTAATGATCTCCATCATGGACTAGTAAAATTTTACTATCCCCATAACATGCCTCTCAGCGAGAGTAAGATAGTGTTCAGCACAGTGGCCTTAATGGTAGCGTAAAAGCTTCACATTTGTCTGTTGATGTATGGCTTGCCTCCAACTCCCTTTTACTAGTACTCTAATTTAATGTGTGAAAACTAATGGAAAAACAGTCTGTTTCTTCACCCCCCTTACCTTTGGTGAAAAAACATTTCAGACTTTAACTCACAATATTTGACAAATGGGTCACAAGAGGTGCGATTCAAATAGCTAATATACAGTGCCTTGCGAAAGTATTCATACCCCTTCATTTTTTTCACGTTTTGTTATGTTGCTGCCTTATGTTAAGCTGCTTTAAATTACTTTTTTTCCACATCAATCTACACTCCATACACCATATTGACAAAGCAAAAACAGAATTGTCACAACTTCGTAAATTTATTAAAAATAAAAAAACTGAAATAAGTACATTGCATAAGTATTCATACCCTTAACTAAATATTTAGCTGAAGCACCTTTACAGCCTAAAGTCTTTTTTGTTTAATGCAACAAGCTTTTCTCATCATCATTTGGCTATTATCTGCCATTCTTCTCCTCGCCTCTTCACCTCTCAAGCTCTGTCAGGTTGGATGGGCAGATGCACATTTTCAGGTTTCTCCAGAAATATTTGATTGTGTTCAATCCCAGGCTGTGGCTGGGCCACTCAAGGACATTCACAGAGTTGTCTATAAGCCACTCTTGCTGTGTGCTTAGGGTCATTGTCCTGCATGTTGGAAGGTGAACCTTCTGCCCAGTCTGAGGTTCTGAATGCTCTGGACTGGGTTTTCATTAAGGCTATCTCAATATTTTGGTGCATTGAGCTTTTCTTCTACTCTGACGAGTCCCTCAGTCCCTGCCGCTGAAAAACAGCCCCAAAGCATGAGCCTGCTACCAGCACACTTTACTTTTGGGATGGTACTCTGCAGGTGATGAGCAGAGCTGGTTTCCTTCAAACATGATATTTGGAATTCAGGATCATCAGACCAGAGAATCTTGTTTCTCACAGTCTGAGGGTCCTTTAGGTGATGTTTTGCAGATTCCAAGTGTGTTTTCACTGAGGAGAGGATTGAGTTTGGCCACACAACCATAAAGCCCAGATTGGTGGAGTGTTGCAGTGATGTTTGTCCTTCTGTAGATTTCTCCTATCTCCACATATGATCATGGAGCTCAACTAGAGTGACCATCAGCTTCTTGTTCACCATACTAACCAAAGCCCTTCTCCAGCAATTGCTTAATTTTGCCAGGAGGCCAGCTCTAGGAAGAGTTCTGGTTGTTTCAAACTTCTTCCATTAAGGGTAACAGAGACTACATGCTTCTATGACCCTTCAATGAAGCAGAATTTTTTTCTGAAAATTCCCCAGATGTGTGGCTTGACACAAACCTGTTTCTGAGCTCTACAGGCAGTTATTTTGACCTCAGGGCTTGGTTTTTGCTCTGATTTGCATTATCAGCTGTTAGACCTTTTATTAAGACGTGTGTGCCTTTCCAAATCATACCCATTCAATTGAATTTGCCACAGGTTAACTTTACTCGAAGTGTAGTAACATTTACAAGCAATAAATGTTGCTCCTGGGCTAAATTTCAACTGTCCCAGATAAGGTATGAGTACTTATGCAATGGAATCGTTTAAGTTTTTTATTTTTAATAAATTGGCAAAGATGTTAAAAACCAGTATTTTGCTTTACCATTATGGTGTATGAAGTGTAGCTTGATGTGAAGAAAAAGTAATTTAAAGCAGTTTAACATAAGGCAGCAACATAACAAATTGTGAAAAAATGAAGGGGTATGAATACTTTCGAAAGGCACTGTAAGAATTTTACAATGATAGATGAACTGTTCAAAATTACAGCTATATCCACTAAAACTGACAAAATCAGAAATAAAAACTGAAAAATTACAAAATTGTAATGACATTCAGACATATTTAACTGTCCAAAAGTGTCCAAATACTTTTATCAGAAATTATAAAATAAAATAAAACAAATAAAGTGTAAATACCTAATACATAAGTACATATAAACAGGGCAAATACTTAGGCCACGTTTAAAAATGCATGATTCTTATCCATTATATATAAATACTGTATATCAAACCAAGTAGCATTTATTTTAGTGCTGTCAAACGATTAATTGTGATTAATCGCATCCAAAATAAGTTTTTGTTTACATAATATGTGTGTTTATACTGTGTATATTTATTATGTATATATAAATACAAACACATGCATGTATATATTTAAGAAAAATATGTTTTATATATATTTTCTAAATATATACTGTACATGTGTGTATTTATATATACATAATAAATATACACAGTACACATACATATATAATGTAAACAAAGACTTTTATTTTGGATGATATTAATTGTGATTAATCGTTTGACAGCACTAATATATATATACAGTATATTTATTTATTTATTTATTTATTTATTAGTGGTGTCAAAATTTGCGTGTTAACGATTAATTTTTTTCAGTTTAACGCGTTAAAAATATTTAACGCAATTAACGCAGGGGCGGGGCTAGGTTTGGCCACCCCACTCAACTGCTAAAGAATTGCGTTTATTCAGAAGCAGAACGTCTTTACAAGCAAATCAAACGGGACACTTTTCAGACGCGTGCTCCAACTTCACTTCAGCGCCAGGCGCGAATCAAATGAGCGCAGAAACGTTACCGGAGACAAGGAGCTTCAGTAGAACATCAGTGAACTGCGGTCAGATGAGATGCTGTCAGGCCATATGTCAGTAAAAACAAATCTTCCTGTCCTGTCAGCTGTTATACTGTGCTTTTAGCGCATGCCCTTCAAGTGCACACACAAATATGCCGGCGCGCGCTATATTAGCCTATATTAAAGCACTGTATCATATTCAAACCCAAATGAAACTACGAGTATGTAATGTCGTAGATATGTCGTCAGTTAAGATCCTGTTCAGATCGCCGAGTATTGTCTAGCCTTTAGCACTCTCCTAGTGTTAGCTACTTACCATGCCTTTCCGTGTTTGTTTTGTGTTTAGTCTCCTGTATTGTTCTGTGTTTATCACTCTCGTAGTGTTATCTGCGATACGGAGCCAGTTTCTAGTTTAGTTACTAGTTTTCATAGTCTAGTCTTAGTCTTGCCTTGCCTGTTTTTCTCGTGTTCTGATTCTATCCTGTGTTTCCTGGATTCACCCTTTGCCTTGCCATTCGGACTCTGTTTGCCCCTGCCTGGATTATTTCTGTGTACCTGGATTATCTCTCTGCCTTGCCTTGTTGGATATTGTTCGCCGATCGAAGACCCATGCTTGCCCTAGGACTACTCTTTGTCTTGCCTATGTTGTACCTGTTTGCTAGTGTTTTGACCCTGCCTGTGTTTGTTGACCACGTCTGTCAATAATAAGCTTGCACATGGATCCGTACGCCTCACGCTTCTGTCACTGTGTTACAAAAACTGTGCATGCAAGTATTTATTATTTATGAGTCACATTTAAACCAGTGTCAGATCCGCATCAAGTTCAGCAGCAGCAGTTTTTAAAGTAGCAGCCAAAATAAACTAATAACCAGCTGCTGTGATGTCTGTTAATCAAAGAACACAATTGAAAAGAGGAAATCAATAACTTCTGTAGTTTTAAGCTTTATCTTTATTTAATTTAGAATTTAGTGTTTGATAACTTTATTAATTTAGGCTGTATTTTCTTGCTGAAGGGCACAGGTAGCTATAGGCTATATTACATTTATCATAATGGGTTTATGTGAAGATTGTTTTAAGTTCACTTAAATTATAAGTTATTTTTTAAAGTCTAATAAATGTTAAATTGATAGCTCTCAATTATACTGTAATGCTGAATGGCTATAGTCAATGGTTAAATATAAGGGAAAAAATCCATAGACATCAGTTGGTATCAGTGATACTTGCCTTCAGTCATAAAAAAAGATGGCATTAAACAAATATTAAAAAATTACTTTGTTGTTTCTACATTAATTTGAAGATTGAATATGAAATTACTGCAATATAAAAGTATAATTAAAAACTTTAATGTTAGGTGTGATTAATCACGATTAATTTCAGAAAAAATGTGCGATTAATTAGTTATTTAAGATCTATTTCAAAATTTGCTTTGACGTTTTCGGAGACGGGAGATCCATTGGTTCAATGGCCGTTCAGAACTCATTACACCCACAGAGAGTGCCTGACTGCGGCCAGATCTTCTGGAATTTACCGCTGGCTCTGATGTCTCTATAGTGGTTAAACACGATATATAATTAGTTTTGGGTAAATCTTACAGCCAGTCTTTGGTCTCATTAAACTATTATTTGTTCCAGAGCAAATAGTTTTGGCAAAATATTATCATGTTTATTTAAATTCAATGCTGTATATTGCGCTGTCTTTGTATGGTTGGCTGAATTGCCTAGCAACTTTTATGATGGCTGTTGTTGTTGTTTATTACAATAAATATGATTATTCAATAAATAATATTTTATATAAGTAATAATAGTATTTAATAATAGTGCTTAGTACCGAGGCATGGTGCGTGTTCGTGATGGTGATTTTAATTACATTGTTCCGCCATTAGCTGGCGACAAGAGACTGTTTTTATGAGTCAGCGCTGCAGTAAAGACTTTTACTTTGAAAAATAAACACTTTTGTGAACAGAGGTTATTTATACTTTCAACAACGACACGGCTAACAAATGAGCAGTGCTGTCATCACAAATCACGCTTAAAAGATTGAAAGGATATTGACGATACAACAAAGATAACGCTTTCCTCAGTGGACATTCAGACTTATGTTTTATTGTCTGTAGGAGATGCTGTATCAGATACAGGTAATCACAGTCGCTCAGTCCATCTCTCTCTCATAATACTTCACTCTACATAATACAAGCTTTTACTGTTTACTGTAGTAATACAATAGGTTTTCAATGAAGCAACTCAAAGTTCCTTCGTTACTAATTCTAAAGTGACGTTTTGGAATTAGTAACGTAGGCTTGGGCTCAGCTGTTAAACTGTCAACTTTAGATTTAAATTTGTGGCGGAAGGAAGTAGTTCTGCACAAAAGAGGTGTAAGGATCCACCCGCTAGTCCAAACAACGGAATCCAGTGGCCTGGTCGAAGGTTTAATGCGCATTTGGTCTTTTACTTGCGCTTCTGAATTGATCAGGATTTAGTTTCAATTTTGGTCTAGCTCCGTGCTCAATCTGACTCCAATTCCAAGTGATCATTAAATTTAGACTGTACTTCTAATTAAAAACTGATCACAAATATCGCTTGTATATTAATTTAGATATTTGATTATCCTAGACATCCCATACTTTCAATTATCAGTTCACTGGGGACCTAATGTCGCATAGAGTCTCACGCCCCAGGTTTTTTGCGTAGATCTCACGGACACAAACTCGCCAGTCCAATGTTAGTCAAAGGATGTAGGTAGACTAATACTTAATTGTCTGCCGCCAACTGCTTGCTTATGACAAAAAGTGTAATTTACTTAGTCATTTCCCGTACAACTTGCTAGCACCAGTGATAGGCAGAAATCTGAGGTCTCCTGTGACGTGCCTACTGCTCCGTTCATTCATGAGCCTTCAGTTTGACCTATCCTGGCCGTAGATTTGCGGTAACAAAGCCTCCTCACAGTCTAATAGTCATAATGATTTCAGGACAGTTCAGAATAAAGCAAATATAACAATTTATTATTAGCCAGGTAAAGTTGTATCATGCCAATTACATAATGAAACAATTAGAAGCCAATTTAGAAAGGATAATGCAATTGTGAATCACACTGTAACCGCGTGGCAACCCTGCTCCTGTACATAGATACTGTAGCTATATGGGAAATAGCCAAGTGACCTATGCAGGAGACGAACAAATTTAACGTAGTCACACATGTAACAGTTATCCTAATTTAACACAAGACACACGGTCTAAAATGCATAACAAAGCACTCAGATGTTTCAGAGAATAAAATTAATTAGCCTATGTGCACATGTAGTAGCACAAACAACTATACAGTGTGCTCTATGGGCAACATGTGTTTAACACAATTACATTTTTAAATCATACCTGACAGCAGAGAGACACACAGCAGTGAGAGTTCTGGAGCAGAGCTCCAGAGACCCTCACACACTGCATGGGGTTTTTTGACTACAGAAATTCCAAAGTAGTGTTTTGTCACTTCCCTTATATAACCAAATAAGAAAAACTAAAAATCTTCAGATCAGTTGTAAAAACATAAAATACCTTTTGGTGTTTTTGGTTTTAGGGCTCCAGGGTCGCACCTGGATGAAGATGGATAAACATTTCCACAGACCCCTAAAGGGGGACACACCCCCTCCTCAGCAGAATACAATTCTACAAAAGTTTTCAATATTTCTCATAATACAAGTGACTACTGTGAAATTGAGACCAGTTTACCAGTCGCACAGAGACCTCTAAAATGATACCAAACATGAAGTGGAAAAACAACGGATTCACAAGATATATGATATGTGGTACCTATTCTTAATTAACTTTGAGTGAAGCCTTTTGGGGGAAAAGAGTCGGAGGCAGAGAGGGCAGGGGAGGGGGAGGAAGAGGGTCGTAAATCAACAAGGGGAGTGGTGTTGTTTGCTCTCTCTGAAGATCTCTTCTCCAGATAAGTTTTATTGTTTTATTGCATGGCATCTGTAGTGTGTAAGTTCCTGAGTTTTGGCTTCATTAAGAATTAATTTCATAAGGAAATCATTTCACTCCCTACAAAGGGCTTTTAAAGACACTTCGTTGTAGTTTCTAATTTATTTACACACTCGTGCCGTCGAACTGTTGTATAAACGCAATATCACACTCGTAGACGTGCGATATGGCTGCATATCGCACGGCTGTGATTACCTACGGCCGAATCACAGCCGTGCGATATACAGCCATATCGCACTTCTACTCGTGTGATATTGCTCATATATATATATATATATATATATATATATATATATATATATATATATATATATAGAGATATATATATATATATATATATATATATATATATATAGATATAGATATATATATATATATAGATATATATATATATATATATATATATATATATAACAACAATAGAACTGTTCAAAATTATATCCACAAAAATTACAAAAAAAAAAAAAAAAGAAAAATTACAAAATGATAATGAAATTCAGACATATGTAACTGTCCAAAAGTGTTCAAATACCAATAAAATAAAATAAAATATTTATTGAGAATGCTCCTTTATTCAAGGAACTGCTGAATCAAGTCTCTGGAGAGGTGGTGCCACACCATAAACTACGAAATGGCCATTACATTGTCACATGCCAGTGCATTACGCAGTTAGAGCAATGATGTTCTTGTCATCGAAGAGAACAATGTCTCGTACTGCTAATGTCAGTTGCTCCACTTGCCAATTACATGGTATGGTGGTTCACGTGTTTGACTAATATAGATGCATAATTCTTTGTAGAAGGATCGAAACATCCCCAACTGCACTCTTTCACACAGCACACCGTTTTTAGAAAATTGTGTGCAGGTGTATCGATAACTGCTATTATGATGCTGCCTGTAATTATTCATAATTAATGTGACAAATTGTTATGCAGGCATTTTTGCAGGATGGTTCGGTCAGACTCCCTCTCTTTGTTGTCCTCTTAATTGCACATTTTCATTTACCCTTGATTTCTTCCATAACGTCTGTGGTGGTGAAGACTGCCACATGCCTTATTAGATCCGTATGAAATCATCCACACACACACACACACACACACACACACACACACACACACACACACAAACCTAGAGAAAATGAGAACACTGATCCTTTTTCAGTCATCTGGACTTGCACTTTTAATTTATTCAAAGTACATTGGGTCGTCAAGAAAACATTGAATTTTGTGGGGGGAAAACCTACCACATATATGCAATACATGTGCGGAGCATTACCTGTCAAATTCGTCCACACATTTATGAGATTGTAACTTAACTGAGGATTTACTGAGACATTTAATAATGTTATCAGGAGATGACACGCAATAACATGTCTATGAAACCCCTGTAAATGGGTGGTTAAGAAACGGACTTAGTCTATGTCCTTTATATGGAAGGGGCTTAACATTTGTAATGGTGAGAAGCTTAGCATATCTAATTAATCAGTGTCTCAGCTCCTTGTCTCGCAGAAACAGATCCTACATGGCCTTTTAGGCAAAAGGAGCAACATAATGGAAATGTAATCACATCAATCAACTCATTTTAAACCTTTAAACCTTTACATTTCAAAAGTGCTTATCCCTGATGCCCTTTACTATATTTTAAACTCTCCAGTCACTGTTAAAGGTGAAAAAAGTGCAGGTGTTACCTTAAAAACTGAAACAGAAAGAAACAGAAAGACAGGGTGGGACCAGGGGCTCATCCCTTTAAAATTAAAGTCTATTGAATTCTATTAATCTTTTATTTATGTCACTACTGTGAACTATTATTTACTATTTGCTGTTGATAGTTAGAAACTGGTATTTTGAGGCGGGAAATTTTACAGGAACAAAATTTGGAAACATGATGTTTTAAATAGTGTTAACCCAGCCATTGGGGTTGCACAAGCCAGTACACTCTCAGTGCCAGTCCCAAGCCCGGATAAATGGGGAGGGTTGCATCAGGAAGGGCATCCGGCGTAAAACCTGTGCCAAATTAAACATGCGGATCATAAACCAAATTTCCATACCGGATCGGTCGAGGCCCGGGTTAACAACGACCGCCACAGGTACTGCTAGCCAGCAGGGTACTGGTGGAAACTATGCTACTGGTGGTCAAAAGAGGAGAAGGAGAGGAGGAAGGCGTGTCCAGAGACATTGAGAAAAGAGGAAGGGTAAGAGTGTGGAGGTGAGAGTTGGAACGTTGAATGTTGGCACTATGACTGGTAAAGGGAGAGAGCTGGCTGTTATGATGGAACAGAGAAAAATTAGACATACTGTGTGTGCAAGAGACAAAGTGGAAGGGGAGTAAGGCCAGAAGCATCGGAGGTGGATTCAAACTGTTCTACCATGGTGTGGATGGAAAGAGAAACGGCGTAGGGGTAATTCTGAAAGAAGAGTATGTAAATAGTGTATTGGAGGTGAAGAGAGAGTCTGACAGAATGATGAGTGTAAAGCTGGAAAATTAAGGGGTGATGATAAATGTCATCAGTGCATATGCCCCGCAAGTAGGGTGTGAGATCGAGGAGAAAGAAGATTTTTGGAGTAAGTTGGATGAAGCGGTGGTGAGGGTACCCAAAGAAGAAAGAATGGTGATTGGAGCGGACTTCAATGGACATGTTGGAGAAGGGAACAGAGGTAATGGGTAGGTATGGTGTCAAGGAAAGGAATGTGGAAGGGCAGATGGTGGTAGATTTTGCAAAAAGAATGGAAATGGCAGTAATAAATACGTATTTTAAGAAGAAGGAGGAGGAGCACAGGGTGACGTATAAGAGTGGAGGAAGGTGCACTATGTCCTATGCATTTACATTTATGCATTTAGCAGATGATAATTGCATTCAAAACGACTTACAGTGCATTCAGGCTACACATTTTTTATCAGTATGTGTGTTCCCTGGGAATTGAACCCATGACCTTTTGCGCTGCTAACGCAATGCTCTACCACTGAGCCACAGGAGCACACTATGCAGGAGATGCAACCTGAAGAAGATCAAAGACTGTAAGGTGGTGGCAAGGGATTGTGTAGCTAGACAGCATCGGATGATGGTTTGTAGGATGACTTTAGAGGTGAAGAGGAGGAAGAGAGTGAGGACTGAACCAAGGTTAAAATGGTGGAAGTTAAAGGAGGAAGACTGTTGTGTGAATTTCAGGGAGGAGGTGAGACAGGCACTCGGTGGTGGTGAAGAGTTACCGAACGACTGGGCGACCACTGCAGAAGTGGTGAGGGAGACAGCTAGAAAGGTACTTGGTATGACATCTGGACAGAG
Source organism: Spinibarbus caldwelli (assembly GCA_039654775.1). Classification (NCBI taxonomy): domain Eukaryota; kingdom Metazoa; phylum Chordata; class Actinopteri; order Cypriniformes; family Cyprinidae; genus Spinibarbus; species Spinibarbus caldwelli. The sequence goes on from CM077258.1 coordinate 7,671,758, forward strand.
GAAGGAAGACAAAGAGGCTTGGTGGTGGAATGAGGAAGTACAGGAAAGCATAAGGAGGAAGAAGTTAACAAAGAATTGGGATAGTCAGAGAGATGAAGAAATTAGTTCGAAGTACAAGGAGATGCGGTGCAAAGCAAAGAAAGCGAAGGCTAAGGAAAAAGCGTATGACAAGCTGTATGAGAAGTTAAACACTGAGGATGGGGAAAAAGACCTGAACCGACTGGCTAGACAGAGGGATAGAGCTGGGAAGGATGTCCTACAGGTCAGGGTGATAAAGGATGCCATTGGAAATGAGCTGACAAATGAGGAGATTGTGTTGAGAAGGTGGGTGGATTATTTTGAGGAACTGATGAATGGAGAGAATGAAAGAGAGAGAAGGTTGGGTGATGTGGAAATAGTGAATCAGGAAGTCCAGGGGATTAGTGAGGATGAAGTGAGGGCAGCTATGAAAAGAATGAAGAGTGGAAAGGCAGTTGGTCCAGATGAGATACCAGTGGAGGCATGGAGATGCCTAGGAGAGATGGCAGTGAAGTTTTTAACCAGGTTGTTTAATAAAATCTTGGAAAGTGAGAGCATGCCTGAAGAGTGGAGAAGAAGTGTACTGGTACCGATCTATAAGAACAAAGGAGATGTGCAGTGCTGCAGTAACTACAGAGGCATAAAGTTGATCAGCCACACAATGAAGTTATGGGAAAGGATAGTGGAAGCTAGATTGAGAGGAGAGGTGATGATCTGTGAGCAGCAGTATGGGTTCATGCCAGGTAAGAGCACCACAGATGTAATGTTTGCTTTGAGAGTATTGTTGGAGAAGTATAGAGAAGGCCAGAAAGAGTTGCATTGTGTGTTTGTGGATTTAGAGAAAGTTTATGACTGGGTGCCGAGAGAAGAGTTGAGGTACTGTATGAGGAAATCGGGTGTGGCAGAGAAATATGTGAGGGTGGTGCAGGATATGTATGAGGACAGTGTGACAGCGGTGAGGTGTACAGTAGGAATGACAGACTGGTTCAAGGTGATGGTGGGATTACATCAAGGATCTGCTCTTAGCCCTTTCTTGTTTGCAATGGTGATGGACAGGTTGACGGATGGGATCAGGGAGGAACCTCCATGGACTATGATGTTTGCAGATGATATTGTGATGTGTAGTGAGAGTAGGGAACAGGTGGAGGTGAGTTTGGAGAGGTGGAGGTTTGCACTGGAGAGAAGGGGAATGAAAGTCAGTAGGAGCAAGACAGAGTACATGTGCATAAATGGGAGAGAGGGAAGCAGAACAGTACAGTTACAAGGAACAGATGTGGTGAAGGTGGATGAGTTTAAATACTTGGGGTCGGTTGTCCAAAGTAATGGAGAGTGTGGTAGAGAAGTAAAGAAAAGAGTGCAGGCAGGGTTGAGTGGGTGGAGAAGAGTGTCAGGAGTGATTTGTGATAGAAGGGTACATGCAAGAGTGAAAGGTAAAGTTTACAAGACGGTAGTACGACCAGATATGTTGTATGGCTTGGAAGTGGTGGCACTGACAAAAAGACAGGAGAAGGAGCTGGAGGCGGCAGAGTTAAAGATGCTGCGATTTTCTTTGGGAGTGACGAGGATGGACAGGATTAGAAATGAGCATATTAGAGGGACAGCGCAGGTAGGACAGTTTGTAGACAAAGTGAGAGAGAAAAGACTAAGATGGTTTGGGCATGTGCAGAGAAGGGATGCAGGGTATGTTGGGAGAAGAGTGCTGAGGATGGAGCCACCGGGCAGGAGGAGAAGAGGAAGACCAAAAAGGAGGTTCATGGATGTGGTGATGGAGGACATGCGAGTGGTTGGTGTGACAGAGGAAGACGCAGAGGACAGATCAAAATGGAGACGGATGATCCGCTGTGGTGACCCCTAATCGGGAGGAGCCGAAAGAAGAAGATGTTTTAAATATTGTTAGTTATTGTTTAGTGGCAAATAAAATAAAATAAAACAAAATATGCTTTTATTCATCAAGGACACTTTAATATGTTCAAAAGTGACAATAAATACCTTTGTATTTTTATAAAAAAAGTTTCAAATATTAGGCATCACCTTTTTCTTTCAAAAAGTCTTACTCAGCCCAAATGTTTGAACAGTATATATACACACACATTCTACTTCGCCCCATTACTGTACATTATACAAATCTTAGCCACCCGCTAGCTGTTATTATATTTGTGACTTGTGTGTTTGTTTCACTTGCATTGATTCGCTTCAAATGCTGCAGGCGTAAGCGACACAAGCCTGCTGATCCGTTCATCAGGGCACCGACCGCCGACATGGAGCATCCAAAAGGTAAATATTGTTTCAGTGGCACCATTTTTAATGTGGAAGAAAAGTTCTTAATTATGTTCTGCACGGATAAACCTATCAACTTGTCACAAAGCTTTCTTCCTCCTTTCCCTCCTGTCTGGTCATTTCTCTTTCTCTCTCTCTCTCTCTCTCTCTCTCTCCGGCCCCTCTCCTCTGCCCCTCCACGCCTGGAGGAGCAGGGAGATGCGAGCCTCAACGTGTCTGACTGATTACTGTAATTCATACACTTTAATTAGCTGCACAAACCATTAGCCACAATTAGACTATTACAGAATGCTTTGTGGCAGGAGCAAGCCTGAGGAGTACGTTTATCTGCTGGAGGGAGAAAATGGAGAGAGATACAGAGGCAGAGAAGGGGGAGGATGAGCTTTCAGTGGAAATTCACACAAGCGTGAAAATATTAGACCGAGCACTGATGCAGGGGTGCTATCGAATTCAAAAGAGCTAATAATTTGAACGGCGCCTTAAATGCAAACATTAAGGCGTTGGGACAAACAATCAATTTGTTTGTTGTCTGTAAAGTGAGCCTTATTGTTAAAGACAGGGGCTGTGTTCCAAAACCTAGCAAGCTGCATTGCTGTCTAGTAGAAAGACCACTTCTGAGGCGGCATCCTAACTAAAATTAAACCATACAAGTAACAATTTAGAAAGCAGAGTAACTCTGTGTAGCTTAAACACAGAGGTCCTTACAGAGACTCGAATAAAAATGCATTTCGGTAGAGTTTTCCATTAGCATGTTGCTAAGCTAATAATCTTTACATTTCATTCAACACCAAAAAGTGTTATTAACAAAGTTTAAAAGTTAATATATGTGCCTCAGTCCATCAATTACTGTATGTTTGTAAGAAACAAATCCATCAAGGCGTTTTTACTTTAAAACATAACTTCTGGCCAAAATACCAGTCCATAATCCATAAAAATGCTTCCTCTAGTGAAAAAGTTCATTACCTGTTGTCATCTCATATCAAAAATCCACTGAAATATTTGTTTAGAACTAGTTTTTGAACTGTTTTTAATTGTAAACAGTGATTGATCTGTCTCCTCATGTCAGATGAAACAACTTTTTGACTGGAGGAAGTGATTTTATTGATAGATTGGATGATATTTTAGCTGAAAGCAACGGTTTAAAGATTAAAAGAGCCTTAATTATGGATTTGTTTCTTACAAACACACAGCTTTTTGTTTCATAAGACATTAATTGATGGACTGGAGTCATGTGGATTACTTGTGGAGTATTATGATGTTTTCATAAACTCAGAAACTCAGCTACATATTGAATGGACTGAGGGTAAATACATTTCATTTTTGGCTAAACCAAGGATATTTCATAAGAACCTAGAGTTCACAATAGCTTGTTCAGTTCACACTGTCTGTCCCTTAACTCTGGAAGAAATAAAAACAGAATAAAATTTATATGCAATATTAAAAAGTTCCTCCTTGGTTCACTCAAGATCTTTTCCTCTACCGCTTTCTCTGTACACCGTGTCAGTGATGACTTTCTTTTATCTATCATGTCCTATTTATGGCTCTGAGCTCATATATGAAAGGCTGTTTACAGTAGAGATAATGTTGGACCACGAAGGCTTTTACTCAGACAGATATGAGGGGGAAGGGTTGAAGCGCTGTGTATTGCACCAGTGTCACTAATAAGCTTCGCCAAGCGGTAGAGAGGAACATTGAACAGACGCAGCACTGCATTCAGAAATCTGAACCTGAGGCACATGCCCCAGTGCTCTTATAAATTTTAAAAACCGATCGAGACCTTTAAAGGGCAGGGCTTGGCCCGCTGTGGAGAGAAGCTTTTTCTCTGTTTCAGGCTTGTCAGAGCTAGTGAACTCAGTCATCAAAAGTACCACCATACGTCACCTCACCGTGAAACTATGAGTTTTCCCATGTCCCAGTGGTCTTGCAGGTAAAAGAGTTAAGTGACCTTACTGTGAGGAGAAAAGTCCAAGTAAGGTAATCCTCAATCACAGAGTCTGTCAAGTAAAGTCCCTAACTGTTATTTGCTAACAGTCTGGCCATTTTTTATATCAATTTACTTCTAGCAAGACATTTTCACAGATGTTTCATCCCAAGTGACTTACACTTTTTACAGGGACAATTATTGATGGGAATTTTGACTCACTTTCACAAATGGGTTCGGTAAAAGTACCAGGTTAAAAGTACCTTATACAGTACTGCTCAAAAGTTTGGGGTCAGTAACTTTTTTTTTTTTTTTTAGTTAAATTAATACTTTTATTCAGCAAGGATGTATTCAACTGAGCAAACGTGAGAGAAAATATATTTATAATGTTACAAATGATTTCCATTTCAAATATACTGCTCTTGTGAACTTTTTCATCAATAAATCCTGATTTAATAAGAGAATAATAAGAAATGTTTCCTAAACCCCAAATCAACATATTAGATTGATTTTTAAAGATTTAAGTGACACTGAAGACTAAAGTAATGGCTGCTGAAATAATAATAATAATTAGTAGTAGTAGTAGTAGTAGTAGTAGCAGTAGTAGTAGTAGTAGTAGAAAATATATTATTATTAATAATTTATTTTTATTATTATTATTAATACATTATTTTTATAATGTTTTATAATAATAATAATAATAATAATAATAATTATGTAGTAGTAGTAGTAGTAGTAGAAAATATATTATTATTAATAATTTATTATTATTGTTATTATTATTATTATTATTATTATTACATTATTTTTATAATGTTTTGTAGTAATAATAATGATAATTATTATTATTAGTAGTAGTAGTAGTAGTAGAAAAAATATTATTATTAATAATAATTTATTATTAATATTATTTTATGAATACATTATTTTTATGTTTTATAATAATAATAATATATATATATATATATATATATATATATATATATATATATATATATATATATATATATATATATTTAATAATAATAATAATAATAATAAATAGTAATAATAATAATAATACATATTACTTTTAATAATAATAATAATAATAATAATTATTATTATTATTATTATTATTAATATATACCATTTCTGTATATTTCCTATAAATCTATATTGCTATATTCCTATATTATTAAATCTTTAAAAAAAAATAAAAACTTGGTATTTGTCTTGGTAAATAAAAATTATTTATATGAATTTCTTTCAATTTTAAATTTTACATTCTACTTCCTTACATTCAAACATGAATTGCAATTTTAATGGTAATTTTCTGTTTTCTAGTTCAATTCCAATTCAGAAATTAAAACCTAAAAGTCTTTCTCCATTCAGTTCTGAGTGCCATAAAATCCAAAACACCACATCAGCCTCACATTATTCCCAAATAATTTGCACATGTATTTCCTAGAATAATAGTAATAAAAAATATATATTTAAGATGGGAACTGACAGAACTTGACAGAACATTGTATAAAACTCTGATCCAGCTCAAACTTACTAACACACCGTGTGTGATGCCTACATACAAGAAGAGTTTGAGTCTCAAGAAGGGCAGATTAAATATTTCAGCAAGACATTTTTGGCCCTGGACCGAGTGATTTTGGTTGGTTATTACAGGCAGCACAATCTGTTGGTTGATAGTGTCAGGTACCATTAGCATCAAAACGGGCTAGATGAGCCCCAGTCTGTTGTTCAGCAGGAACCTTTAGTGAAATCACTGTCAGGCTGGACCGCAGGGCTGCGTGTGGTTCCTGAGGACCGTGTGCAACATTACCGCAAGTTTGCTTGGCGGTTTTAGCGATATGCTGACCCAGCAAGAGCTCCGGCAGATGCATCACATGCGTGGGTCCGTGTCAGCCAACCTTTTACCCTCGGCAGATCTACAAGGAGTGGAAGGAGGGGTCCGATTCTCCAACGCTCCATCAAACAAGCACTTCATTCCCTCCACCCTGAAGGACAGAGGTTTAATAACACAGCTAAAGGGCTGAAGCCCACTATACAGCACAGCAGATTATATGAACGTAAAGATGCTGACGGACCAAAGAGCTGACACAGAGTCTGAGAAGATAAGTAACGTTATCTGTAAGTAAAGATAAGTAAAGGATGCCACAGAAAAGAAAAGAAGGGAATTACGAAAAATGCTTCTTGAGCAGTTTTCTAATCTGGGAGAAAAAGAAGAAAAACATTGTAGCGCCAGTTCTGGTTGTAGTAAGTCAACATACACTGAAGTGCTCCTAAAAACGGCTCTACGCTAATAATCGTTTGCACTCAGATGTGTATGGGTCTATCCACTATAAAGACAGTTATTTGCACCCTGACTCCCTCCCCTCTTCGACCTTGAGTGATGGTCGGAGCCGCAAGTGGGTGTATGCTGTACTGTAAAAGTCGTTTCTTTCTGACTGGCTGGTTGTTAGAGATCTTCTCCGTTCAAAGCAGAGGCATCTGCAGCGGTTCTTTCTGGAACAACTTCAGTGGCTGAACGTGACTCCATCTTGCCCTGTTCTCACTTGGCTACATTGCAATTGTCTGGTTCACTAGAGCCTGTCGCTGTGTGGGAAAGGTTTGCGTTTTGATGGACAGACACTCTTGTGCATCTGGCTGATCTCCCCCCCCGCTGAAGCCGGCAGATCCAGCCCTCAGTTTATCTAAACTTACGAGACCATCTGCAGCTCCAGGGCTAAGCCTGGGCCTAATGCCCTATTCGGAGCCTTCTGGATCGTTTATGCAGATGCCAAGGAAAGAAAAACTACATTTGTCCAAATTTATTTACATGCAGCACAAGTTGCAGAGTTTTGGGAGCTGGAAGACTGTAGAGGGAGGTCAACACAAGAACGGAGAGAGTAGCAAAACACACTTTTTAAAAGTAAAGTTAACCCTTTAGAGTACACATCTAATGGTGGGATATTTTTTGTATATTGTTTTTGCAAATTATATAAAGTGCATTAAGAGCTCTTATAAAATAAAGTTCTAGATCTAATACCTAGATCTAATAACATAATATATAAATAATTATAAAATAAAAAATAACATGTTCATATTATTATTATTATTATTATTATTATTATTATTATTATTATTATTATAAATTTAATTAACAATAATTAATATTATTAATTCATAATTTTACCCTGGACAATATTAATTATATTAATATTAAAATAATAGTTTTTAAATAATTAATTGACTGTTTAATACGCTTTGTACTTACAAATTAAGAGTAAATCATTATTACATTTTTTTCTAAAAGCATAATTTATGCTTTCAGAATAAAAATACTCTGAACATGTTTACGGTTTTTATCTTGTACTTCCATTTTTGCCTAAAAAGAAGAAATATAAATATTAATTCTGTATAGTTATGCATAAATGAAAATAATGTAAAATAAATAAATAAATAAAATATATATGTATATGTGTATATGTTTATGTGTATATGTGACCCTGGACCACAAAACCAGTCATAAGGGTCAATTTTTCAAAATTGAGATTTATACATTTACATTTATGCATTTAGCAGACGCTTTTATCCAAAGCGACTTACAGTGCATTCAAGCTATACATTTACTTTTATCAGTATGTGTATTCCCTGGGAATTGAACCCATGACCTTTTGCGCTGCTAACGCAATGCTCTACCACTGAGCCACAGGAACACTTTTGGTGTTGCTGAGCTCAACGGTGCGTTCCTTCTTTACATCTGAAAGCTGTATAAATAAGCTTTCCATTGATGTATGGTTTGTTAGGATAGGACAATATTTGGCCGAGAAACAACAATTTGAATATCTGTAATCTGAGGGTGCAAGAAAATCAAAAATACTGAGAAAATTGCCTTTAAAGTTGTCCAAATGAAGTCCTTAGCAATGCATATTACTAATCACAAATTATGTTTTAATATATTTACGGTAGGAAATTTACAAAATATCTTCATGGAACATGATCTTTACTTAATATCCTAATGATTTTTGGCATAAAATAAAAATAGATCATTTTGACCCATACAATGTATTTTTGGCTATTGCTACAAATATACCCCAGCGATTTAAGACTGGCTTTGTGGTCCAGGGTCACATATGTGTATGTATATATATATGTGTGTGGTGTATAAATATAAACATAAATATATATATATATACAGTCAGGTCCATAAATATTGGGACATCGACACAATTCTAACATTTTTGGCTCTATACACCACCACAATGGATTTCAAATGAAACGAACAAGATGTGCTTTAACTGCAGACTGTCAGCTTTAATTTGAGGGTATTTACATCCAAATCAGGTGAACGGTGTAGGAATTAAAACAGTTTGCATATGTGCCTCCCACTTGTTAAGGGACCAAAAGTAATGGGACAATTGGCTTCTCAGCTGTTCCATGGCCAGGTGTGTGTTATTCCCTCATTATCCCAATTACAATGAGCAGATAAAAGGTCCAGAGTTCATTTCAAGTGTGCTATTTGCATTTGGAATCTGTTGCTGTCAACTGTCAAGATGAGATCCAAGAGCTGTCACTATCAGTGAAGCAAGCCATCATTAGGCTGAAAAAACAAAACAAACCCATCAGAGAGATAGCAAAAACATTAGGCGTGGTCAAAACAACTGTTTGGAACATTCTTAAAAAGAAGGAACGCACCGTTGAGCTCAGCAACACCAAAAGACCCGGAAGACCACGGAAAACAACTGTGGTGGATGACCAAAGAATTCTTTCCCTGGTGAAGAAAACACCCTTCACAACAGTTGGCCAGATCAAGAACACTCTCCAGGAGGCAGGTGTATGTGTGTCAAAGTCAACAATCAAGAGAAGACTTCACCAGAGTGAATACAGAGAGTTCACCACAAGATGTAAACCATTGGTGAGCCTCAAAAACAGGAAGGCTAGATTAGAGTTTGCCAAACGACTTCACAGTTCTGGAACAACATCCTATGGACAGATGAGACCAAGATCAACTTGTACCAGAGTGATGGGAAGAGAAGAGTATGGAGAAGGAAAGGAACTGCTCATGATCCTAAGCATACCACCTCATCAGTGAAGCATGGTGGTGGTGGGCATGTATGGGTGTCAGTGGAACTGGTTCTCTTGTATTTATTGATGATGTGACTGCTGACAAAAGCAGCAGGATGAATTCTGAAGTGTTTCGGGTAATATTATCTGCTCATATTCAGCCAAATGCTTCAGAACTCATTGGACGGCGCTTCACAGTGCAGATGGACAATGACCCAAAGCATACTGCAAAAGCAACCAAAGAGTTTTTGAAGGGAGAGAAGTGGACTGTTATGCAATGGCCAAGTCAATCACCTGACCTGAATCCGATTGAGCATGCATTTCACTTGCTGAAGACAAAACTGAAGGGAAAATGCCCCAAGAACAAGCAGGAACTGAAGACGGTTGCAGTAGAGGCCTGGCAGAGCATCACCAGGGATGAAACCCAGCGTCTGGTGATGTCTATGCATTCCAGACTTCAGGCTATAATTGACTGCAAAGGATTTGCAACCAAGTATTAAAAAGTGAAAGTTTGATTTATGATTATTATTCTGTCCCATTACTTTTGGTCCCTAAACAAGTGGGAGGCACATATGCAAACTGTTGTAATTCCTACACCGTTCACCTGATTTGGATGTAAATACCCTCAAATTAAAGCTGACAGTCTGCAGTTAAAGCACATCTTGTTCGTTTCATTTGAAATCCATTGTGGTGGTGTATAGAGCCAAAAATGTTAGAATTGTGTCGATGTCCCAATATTTATGGACCTGACTGTATATATATATATATATATATATATAAATATATATATAAAGATATAGATATATATATATATATATACACACACACACACACACACACACACACACATATACAGATACACATATATACACACACATATACACACATACATACATACATACATACATAAAGATTCTTAACTAAAAGTTTTCTCCTACTGCTGCCACAATTTCACAAAATAACCATTAAGTTATTTAAATTTGTATAAACATTATTCTCCTACAGAATCCTCTCTGAAATAAAGCTGTTCATACCAGCTTGTGGTGAAGCACAACATGGCCAGCTCAACATTTGTTTTGCGAGTCATAATTTGCAATGTTTACACTCTTTATTCACCCACCCACCGTCCCAGGAGGGTTGAGAACAAAGTCGGGCATTTCATGAATTATATTTTAGCTCTGGGCACTGTCTCAAAATGCTCTGAGCAAATACGGGTTACCTTAATGGAACAGCAGTGCACCACATGCATAGTTTGAAATTCAGCTCCAAACCTTGATGGCTAGAGCAGAGGCCTGGGAAGAACCGAGGCTTCTTGCTTCCCGAGAGCGGCCCACAGGTGGCCTCAGGCAAGGACAGGCCACACATCCTCTCCGACCCCCTCTGGAGGTGACCCTGCGACATTACCTGCTGCGTAAAAAAGCTTTATGGGACGCCAGGACAGTGTGTATCAGGGCTTCAAAAAGCTGCCCGGGGGGAGAATCGTTTTGAGAAAAGCCCAGGTTTAGAGGGCTCTTTGAAACACAGAGATGGTGGAAAGGGTCTGCATTTTGCCTCACAGCTAACAAGCCACTGCAGATTTAATGCTGCTGTCACCTTAAAGAAAGTCAGCATTAAAAAACGAACCTCTCCGTGGGACTTCAGACTTAAGAGCTGGAAAAAGGGGCAGAAAAACACGCTTTAGGCCTGAAAAAAAAAAAAACAAAACAAAACAAAAAGCTGATGTCCTCTCAGCATGGCTATCACTTCCTTTATGAGCACTGAAGAAAACATGAACTCAGGAGCATCTTTTTTTTTTTTCTTTTTTTTTTTTTTACCAGTCTGCAGCTCGGCGGTCATTGAGAAGGGCAGATGCTACTAAGGGGAGGATAATTGGTCATGAGCTGTCTGAAATGTGTAATTAGACAAGATGAGATACTCCCAGTTTTTTCATCCCTCTCTCTCTCTTTTATCACCCCTCCTTTTCCAGTTGGCAGTCTGAGCGCCTTAGTGTCAGCTTTGATCTCTGTTAAGGTTCTCTGAGCCCTTTCAGATAGGATCAATTTGCTGTTACACACATCACTCTTGGCTCTCTCCCCTGGCTACTCACTTGTTTGTGACAGGCGTACGTGCATACAAATAATTGCGGATCTCAGCTTCGCTGGATAAAAATAAGATGCACAGATGTGAAGTGCATCCTCCCTTCAAAAGAATACAGAGCGAACGGCTTACAAGAGAGAACTTTCACAGTACATATCGGAGATTTAGTCACATAGATGGAATTCGGATTCCCAGTGCTTCACAAACTACTCATTTAGTCAACATTTCAGCCAAGCACATATTAAATAGTCTACTATGTATGTTCTCATACCTCTGCTATAAAAGAGGATAGTATTTAAAGTGATGAAGGTGTGAAAAAAATGCAAAAATAAGTACTACAGTAGTCGAAATGTGACTTTCAAATGCTCAGACATTCGATAACTTTGTATGAGGACCAGAGTGAAGTTTAATCTGTTCATCATTGAAAGTCCGAACTGTCAAGGCAAGATACACTACTGTTTAAAAGTTTCTTTAGAACAGATTTCTGAAGGATCATGTGACACTGAAAACTGGAGTAATGGCTGCTGAAAACTCAGCTTTGCCATCACAGGAGTGAATTACATCTTAAAATATATTAAAATAAAACCAGTTATTTTAAATTGTAATAAAATTTTCACAATATTGCTGTATAATTTTTACTGTATTTTTGATAATAAAAACACAACAGTGTAAGAGACTTCTTTCAAAAACATAAAAAAAAAAGATTTAAGTCACAAGAGTGACATTTACTAATAAGAAGAAGAGCTATTTGACAGTAAAATTAGCTTGTAAAACCTGCTTACCCAGGTGAAAAAGACATAGTATTAAATGTATTAAAAATATACTTGAAATTCAAGTAGTATGTTTATAATACATTTGTATTCCCAACATGCTTATTTGAAGTGCATTAAAAAATATATTGAATTGCATTTTAATATATTTCTAAAAAGTATACTAGAAGTACTTTTGTATTAAATATATGCTTAGCTTTACTTCTAAGAAATATGCTAAACAGAAGCATACTTTTAATGTATTTATAAAAAGTATACTAGAAATACTTTGGTAATAAATATATACTTAGTTACACTTTTAAGGAATATGCTAAACACAAGCAGATTATTAGTATATTTCTAAAAATATAGAAGAAATGCTATGTAAATAAATATATTTTTAGTTACACTTTTAAGGAATATACTAAACACAAGCATACTTTTAGTGAGGTTTTAGTGTATTTACAGAAAACATGCTTATGTTACCCTTACTTAAAGTATATTTTATGTGTACTTTGTGCAAGAACATAACAAAATGGTTACACTTTTAGTGGTTTTTAATGTACTTTATATTGCATTAGGCCTACACATGATTATATTTTAAATATGTATTTATAATTTTAATATTTGGAAAAGTACAATATTTTGAAAAACATTTGTAACATTTACAATGTACAAACGTTTGTCAACTATTATTAAGCATTGCAATATTTAAAATATGTTGTTTAATATGTTGTTCAGTTTTACTTAAAAGGTTATGCTACTTTGGTTGATTAGGCTGTTGTTCATTACATGATACATTAATTGTAATAAGCTAGGTGTTTATAAATTTGTTCAAGCTTGACGCCTTTATTTTCTAATAATGTTTATGAAATTCCAACAAGGATTTCAACATCATATCCGAAAAAACAAACAAAAAACAAACTTGCGTTTATTTAACACACTGACTAAATCTGATTGATTCCAGAGCCAATGAACGGCTCTGATTGGTTCGTATGATAATGAGCTTGCACCAGAGAGCTTCGTATATAAAATATGATGTGCGTGCATATGTTTCTTGAATGTGAATATAAGTCTAAATTTAAACAGTATTATATAGAGTGATTGTGTATGTTTAAGGCGCTTGAAGGAAACCACGCAATTCATATGGATTACTTTGGCGATGTTTTTTTGCGATTTCAACTTTTTGAAATGTGAACAACTTTGGTGAATCTTCTTTCATCGGAGGGACATAAATCTCTCAGATTTCATTAAAATATCTCAGCTTTTCTTTCGAAGATGAACAAAAGTCTTAGATGGTTTGTGATGACAGAATTCAAATTGTCAAGCAAAGGTATAGTAAATATATTTTCATGTTGTATCACCTCTGTTATAGAGATTTTTGAATCAGGCCTAATGGAGGGTGATTCGGTCAATCTTGGAAGAAAAATTTAATTTTGTTTCTGTTTTTTTTTTCTTTTCTAAAGCTGCAAGGCTCTTGTGCAAAATATTGTATGCCAGGACGACTAGACTGCGCCCAGGTCTCCAGAACCTGCGACGACGCTCAGCTCCATCGGCCCTCCGTCTGCGCCTTCGGATCCACCAGCTCTGTCTCCATCGGTCGGCCCCCAAATATCGGCAGCCACACCATCTACATCTTGCCTCCTCGCTCCCTCGATTCCGCCGTGTATTGTCAGCACTGGGATGCTCTGGGTCTGTGCCATATGCCAAACTCCATCTAAGCCACCAGGGCACCATCGTCATCCTCCCATCACCATCCCTTCGCCACATCCTGCCATCATCCTGCACCTTTGCCTCTCACCATCCCTACGCCATCTCCTCGTCCACCTCCAAAACCCTCTCCATCCCTCCCTATTCTGTTGCTTGAACTTTATCATCTTCAGTCTTTGCACACACACAACTATTCACTTCTGCACTTTGTTTTTCAGTAAAATTTTTATATATTTTTTTTCTTCAGAAATAATTTTTATTTATTCATTGATGTAAAATTCTGTACTTTTTAGTAAGACCGGTATAACTGAAATGTTCTACAAAGGGAAAAGATAGCTCTGACATAGCAATTCAGTCTTTTTTTATTCATTATGTTTTTTGTATAATGTATTAAAATGTACTTGAGTATGTTTGTAGTAATACAAATATACTATAAACATACTTGTATTTCAAGTGCATTTTTAATACATTTAATAGTATGTTTTGTTTTTGACCAAAGTATGTATGCTGCTGTACTTTTTTAATGTACTTATGAATATTTGTATTGTACACAACAATATATAATACATTAAAGTTTTCTAGATATCAAAGTGTGTACGTGTGTGTATATACTGAAAAAAGCAGCTTTATAATATACTAGTAGTGTAATGCTAATGCATTTCTAATGAGCTGAAATACAATTGAAATGTACTTGAAGCACATTGAAACGATGCTTCAAATATACTCTAACTGTAGTTCATGAAGTATTAAAAGGACATTTTAAATGTATTTTAAGAAATTCACTTAAATAAGAACTAAATATACTTAAAGTGGTTCCAAGTAAACATAATTTCAATATATTAAATATATTACGAATAGATTAAAATTGAACATAAACATATCCTGAAATACACTTAATATACTTAAAGTTGTTTCAAAATAATACATTTAATATGCACTTAGTATAGTATAATTTAAATATAGTAAGTGTGTCTGAAAAAGCACAATTTAATTTTTTTTTTTTTTTTTTTTTTACCTGAGTAGCCAAAGAAGTCTTATTGTGATTCTAAACTTGTATGACTTTCTTCTGTGGAACACAAAAGAAGATATTTTGAGGAACATCAGACATATCAAAACATTGAGACATTTTTAAAAATATCTCCTTTTGTGATCCACAGATGAAGGAAAGTCATACACATTTGTCATACACAATGACATGAGGATGAGTAAATAATGACAGAATTTCAATTTTTTGGGTAAACTTATGGAAGCTCGTTTCCGCCACTGAATAAAAAATAAAAAAAAGTTATTGTGACTTTTTATTTCACAATTCTGACTTTTTTTCACAGAATTGTTAGATATAAACTCGCAATTGCGAGTTATAAAGTCAGAATTACGATTTATAAAGTCACAATTGCGAGATAAAAACTCACAATTCTGACTTTTTTTTCTCACAATTCTGACTTTGAATTGCGGAATATAATTTTGAGGGGGAGGGGGGGGGGGGGGGGACTGATATGTTCTCAGAATTGCGAGTATATATCTCATAATTCTGACTTATAAACTCACAATTGCGAGTTATAATCACGCAATTCTGAGAAAAAAAGTCAGAATTGCGAGTTTATGTCACGCAATTCTGACTTTATTTCTCAGAATTGCGAGTTTATATCTCACAATTATGACTTTTTAACTCGAAATTGCGAGTTTATATCACGCAATTCTGAGAAAAAAAAGTCAGAATTGCGAGTTTGTATCACGCAATTATGAGAAAAAAAGTCAGAATTGTGAGATAAAAAGTCGTAATTACCTTTTTAATTTTTTATTCAGTGGCGGAAACGGGCTTCCATATAAACTAGCTCTAGTTAAGAACGCTTTTGCATCCAAAACACTACATACTGTATGCTGGCCTTTTCAGCAGGTTTGAAAAAAGTAATATAAAAAAAGAAAAAATGAATAATTAAAAAAAAAAAAAAAAGTAGTAATTTACCAAGAACTTTCAGGAACCTCAGAATCAGAGTAGCGCAAATCCACATGAACAAGTTGCCAGTGCCCATTAAAGGCTGGCCTGCAGCCAGTTAGGGCTTCCCTTGCTAGCAGAAGTCACTGAGAAAATGATCTAATCAGGTTTTTAACCAGTTCCGTTAGAGATTTTTTCAGGAAGCCGTACATGGAGGACAGGACTAACGCCAAAGGCTGTCTGGAGGGATACTGCCGGGCTCAATGACAACTCTTTAAAGCATGACTTTTGTGTTTTCCAGAGTGCTTGTAAACGCTCTGTGAGGCTTTTGTTGCAAACATGTGATTTTAAAATGCTCTTTAAAGTCTAATGCTGATGGAATTCCAGCTTCTTCACTGTTTAACGAGCTTCTACTCACCTCGTGAATGTCTGAGAGAGAATGGCACCCAATAATGCAGTCTACGCATGATTGGTGCCAAATGATGTTAAATGTTATGTAGCTTTGAAGCGCGTGGCCCTCCAGCACGGGTTCACATCAGCAAACACATTTTCCAGAGCGCTCAAAGTGGTCTGCTCTCTTTCCTTTATGGACACACCGCTCCTGTCATATCTCCTCTCTTTCGCTCTCTCTCTCTCCCCCTGCGGCCTCTATCTCTACTTCTTCCCTTCCTCCATCTGTTTTCATGCTCAGCACAGTCAGGCCATGAGCTGGAACAAGTCTATCTGCAAAACCAGACTTGGATGTGGGTCTTATGGCTGGAGAAGCTTTTTCCCTGGTCCAGATAATTCCGCTTTTTTACCAGCCCCTGCAACAGAATAATACCCTTTTGTCACACTAGACGACAATCCAAGCTTTGACTCGTCAGCCTTTATTTATGACACTCATATTTTCGCCATTGTGATGCCGCTGCAACAATGAACCATCTGAGAAGACTCAGGAGGAGGCGACGGAGAGAATTCTGCATTATGCAGAATGGAGCATATTTGCAACTATTGCTTGATAGGTTTGGTGCTAATATTAAAATGCATTCTCATTACCAGAGACATCAGAAGAAAGGAGAGGTGAGAGGTCGGATGATTACAAGTCTTTGTGGTGCCAAGCAGTGAACTCAACAAGGAACTAGCTGTCAATCAAGATTGTTTGCCATGCATTCTGGTCAGTTCATCATCTGCAGCCTTGACCTTATGCAAATCTGCAAGATGAAATCTATTTATGATGATGTGGAACAACTTATTGAGATGCAGAAAGCAAATGCTCTCTACCTAAAGAATGGCATCGTTCAGCCTCACACATATACATATCCATGTATATTGAACATAGACATAAGAGACCAATCAAAATTCCCTACAGATAATGTAAAAAAAAAAAAAAATGACTAATATATATATATATATATATATATATATATACACACACACACATACACACACACACACACACACACACGCACACGTGTCTTTAATCAAAATGTAATAACTCTGCCCTCAGAAACTTTTCTTTTTTGCTGATGCATCCAACACTGCATGCCAGTGAAAATTAATATTAACCAAAAATATTATAGCCATCCACCAGCAAACCAATAACGACCAACAGCAAGCATGAATTATTTTAAATTATTCTGAATTATTTAGAATTTGTGCACTTGTTTTAAAGCCTTAGCAGAACTTTAAAATATTGTTAATAATGTCTAGCCTTACAGTGAATCTCTCCACTAGCAGAATGGGTTATGGGTTGATGCAAGAGTATTACTACTTAATTTTGGCCACATGCTGACAGTGCAGACCTGTAAAGATGTTTACAGGGTTTATAGTGTATGAACTACAGACCAATTCAATCAAAGCATTTCACAATAAAATCCTCAGACCAAGTTATTTGGTCAACTGAGAGCTAGAAAAATGAAAGAAAAAAGGGGCGTCTGCTATAACAGTGTCCTCATAACTTGCCATGACAAAGTATTACAAAAGAATACAGCAGAATGTTTAGCCGTGTATGTAAAACAGAAGGTTTAGAGTCCTATTCTGAATTGTTAGACAATGTGTGTAAAATAATATTACAAGTTATTTAGTATAAAATATATGGACGGAATCTGTGGCATGGTTTTGGTTTCCAAGGAAAATTATTTTGATATGTTTTTGTCTGTTCTTAAAAGAATTGAATAGTAATTCACAACAATACACTGATAATTGAGATAATCAAGCTACTATAGAAACGAGCTACTATACAAACAAATACTTGAAATATGCAAATATTGCACCATTAAATAGTGTAAACAAAACCAGACAGAGCCATAACTATCTGTAAAGAACTGTTTACATGAACTGACTCCTTCAGACCCCATCCAGAGCCTCTTCCCAAGGGCAAGCCTTCAAGGTTAACTCAAAAAGGTGTTATGCTCAACATGATGACCAAGGGCTGTTCTGTTTGAATGGAAGTCAATAGAGGAGAAGCGTCAATGCGCTGAATAAACTGCTTTTGTATGGAAACAGCTCATCACTTAATACAATGAATGCTTGGCTGCTAATCTTTAACATGCTTGGCAGTACATATTCACTTTGGAATGAGCTATATGTAGAGTTTGCTACAAAAAAGAAGAAAAAAAAAACAGGTAGGATTTACTGAAGCACTACACACTTATCTCCTGATGTAAAACTCTGAAAGATAATGTTAAGGCCACTATTTAATTGGCTTAAGGCACACATTACTGAAGGTTAACTAAAGGTTTACGTCTCTTCATTCTATAAGAATATCTATGTGTCATTCACAGAAATTACGCCAGAAACGCATAACCAGATGTTTCTGTACCTCACAAAGTGGTTCTCAACTGGCTTTGCTGGCATAGAACCTTTATTTTCAATTGGTAATTAAGCACCAAAATAGTTAAAATAATATTAATGATAATATTTAAAATAATTTCAGAATCTAATAACTTCTAGCAAGCTAACCAAATTAGCCTATGAATTTGTGATTGTGATCAGTCTTTGATGTCAAAAACAAAAGATGTGGGAAGAGTTTTTTTTCTTTCCTATTTAAAATTAAATAAGCTGATTTATTTTGCTGTCCATACTAGGCATGATTAATAGTAAATAATAAAATGCAACTAACCATGTATGTTGTTTGCCAATTTTGGGTCATCAGCTGAGAACCACTGATTTAGACAACTTCACAGCACAAATAATTCATATATGTAATTTTAAAAAGCTTCATATTTATTTCAGGATTTATTTAATTCTCTCAGTTAAGGAACACTCTACTACAGTGAAATCTAAATAAAGTTAATCTCCTCAACTCTACAAACCATATTTGATATCCTCACCTGATTATTCAGACTAACCAAACGACTGTTTATTTTAGCACTTCCCAGCAAGGTGAAGGATGGCTGAAACTCTACTTTGGCCAGCAGTCAGTAAAGCTATTGGGTCTGTTCTACTTGACCTGCCATCCATGATGTAACACAAAGTGACTGATTGCCCCCTGATGCTGTGCCAACCAAGTCAGACATTTCAGATTTTCTGCTTTTACCGTTAAGTCAGTGGGGGAAAGCGAAGCTCAGAGGAGAGACAAAGCCACTGATGAACTGATTGACATTTCCTAATGTGATATTTGAGTCCAGCTGCACATACACGGACTTTCAGAGGGAAATACAAGAGTCACCACACTGACCGTCCATCTCGACTGCTGCAGGTTAAGAGAGATAGATTCACCTCAGGTCAGATGGGAATGCATGTGCGTCATGAACAACAGGCTCACGGACTGGAAAGGAAGAAAATGACTTTTTCAACGGCGGTACCTCATTCGTCTACTTTCGTATCTCGTCCATTCCGCATTCTGCCCCATCTTTCCACTCACAGCGTCATGGATTGGCACCCTTCACCTCCTCAGACTGCTTTGCCTGAAAACACAAGATGCAAACAAGCTGTGAAAATCGGCTCATATGCTGTATGCCTTTCCCCTTACACATGGTAAACACTTCTGTGTGTCCACGGAAATTAGCATAACTTCGAAAGGGCACAGCGATCCAGTTCTTTAAGCCCGGGAATACCTTTTGACATCGGACGTACTGACCATGCATACAAAATCATTGAAACTGCCGCAATGAGCAGGAAACAAGGCGTATCGGCCAAACAGTATTTACAAGGTTTCACTTCCAATCATGCTTTGGCCTTTTAAAGCACCTCGTGAATCAATTCTCGCCTTCAACCCAAAGAGCCTAACGTTTTATTAAATGATTCATGTAAGATCAAGTAGAGATTTCAGGAAGAAAATGGTCAAAACCCTCCTTTCAAACAGGGTTTTGTTTCAGGATTTAAAATCACAGTATTTGATAGAATCTGTATATAGTTAGCAAGTTAGCTTTTGAAGTTAGCTTCTGCTGGTGTTATCACTACACTAGTTGTGTCCTGAATTATATACTACACACAATAACTTAAAGGGATACTCCACCCCAAAATAAAAATTTTGTCATTAATCACTTACCCCCATGTCGTTCCAAACCCGTAAAAGCTTCGTTCGTCTTCGGAACACAATTTAAGATATTTTGGATGAAAACCGGGAGGTTTGTGACTGTCCATGCATTACTGATGACAGAGAATAGTGTACGCACTTTGCGTCCATCGGATGCTCTCCAAAATGGCGCTACGCTGACACAAAGAGACAGAGAAGAGACGAATTGTTGAATAAATGTCGTTATTTTTATTTTCTTTGCGTACAAAAAGTATTCTCGTCATTTCATAAAATTCAGATTGAACCACTGATGGCAGATGGACTATTTTGACAATGTTTTTTTATACTTTTCTGTGCCTTGACAGTGTAATTTACTTGGCAGTCAATGGGACAGTCACAAGCCTCCCGGTTTTCATCCAAAATATCTTAAATTGTGTTCCGAAGACGAACGAAGCTTTTACGGGTTTGGAACGACATGGGGGTAAGTGATTAATGACAAAATTTTCATTTTGGGGTGGAGTATCCCTTTAAACTATGCACTATGTACTCTTATTGTTGCACAAGTGCACTTACAGTTGTAATTCACATTACTCACACTATTTATACTACAAAACCACTTAGAATAATGTTGTGAAGTACGCAAATTGGGACACAGCTGAACGATCGGTTAACATGGCATTTAAAGCTCAGGTAAATATCTCAATTTTCTTTTCAGGACTAAAATAAAGAAAAGATCCCGAGATTCTGAGGATCAGTGTGCTAGCCAAGAAACAGCCATGCTAACAGATAGCATCAGGATGCTAACAGATAACTTTCTCCATTATCTCAAACAACTTCTAACATTACATTTCATTACATACTACACCACAACATGATGTAACTACCCAGTCACAGCAGGCTGTTAGTCGACCAGCTTTTCTTGAACAAATGCAGCAGATCTGTAAATTGTGTAAACATGCTTGAGGGCAAACTCTCTCTAAATGGCTCACACTTCGAAATCGTTTGATCACCAAGGTCAGGCTGAAATCTTTACCTAAAATGTGTCAGATTAATCAGTCGACAGGAGAATCGGAAAAACAGCAACAAAAAAACAGGGCACCAGATTGGAAATTTGAGGAGACAAATAGCATCTGAACGATGCCATGCATTATTGTGTCATCTCCATAGTCATCTAATGGCTGTATCGCATTAATAAAGTGGAGAACGTTATACTGTAACAGATGGTGAGACTACATCAGTGGCTCAGGAGCTATTTATTAAATGCGTTATTAATTATTTTCAACATGATGAGCTTCACGGCTCCTTCTGGCCTGGGTGAAGGCAGGAGTGTGCCTTTTGCTTTTATTCCAGTTAGATGACTGCCCACCTTCGCTAGAATCGAAACTGCTCTGGTTGCTAAAACCACATGGAAGAAAGCCATGACTTAACTACATCCTATTTTTAAAAATAACTAACAATTAAACTCGCCTTATTTAATAAAATCCAAGCAGGCTATGAATATGTCTGTGATTTATGGCTATGCTTGGCAAACCTGACACCTTACTTCGCAGTAAAGCTAACAATCTGTGATAGAACTCTTACTTTCCAGCTGAGCCTTTTGCTGTGGGTCTCAAGGCTATCACCCTTCATTCCATCCCAGTAGGACGCAGGTGCAAGCTGGTAGAGGAGGATGCGGCACGCACACCCACCTTTCCCCCAAGCCTCCTCTCCAACCTCTCCTCTTCACTCCCTGCAGGCCCTCTGTAGGCCTGGGATGCCAGCTGTGGGTGACAGTTTCCTCACTTGCCACAGGTGGCCCGCCACCTGCCAACACTCACCCCGTTCCCCCACACAGGTGGCAGGGGACAGCGGAGTCACGACTCCATGCCGCCCAGCCTGTCTCCCCTCCTCCTTCCACCCTCCTCCCGTAACCCCCACCATCCTGGGTTCACGCTCCAGCACCCACACTGCAAAACTCTATCTCCCACAAACACCTTGCACACTATTTACAGTCTCATTTGGTGATTTATAGAGGCCCTGCCTCTTTGCCTTTCAGCCAAGGCGTGGCACGTGCTGGCCCCGGGACAAATGAACACGGTATTCATTTTTTATTCGATCAAAATGAGAGGGAAAAATGTGCTTCTTGATTTAACACGCCGGAGGAACCTCCATTATCTGCTGTGCTCGTGAAGGTGCAACCGTGTCCCAAAAACAAATGAGGAGGAAATGGTTCCAGTGCCTATGTGCAGATCTATTAGTATGGCATTACAATGCATAATGTTACTGTCATGGCCCTATTCGTGTGAAAAAAGGGAGTTCTCTAATCCATAACCAGAGTAAAATAGTCGTGAATGTTTTACAACACCATGTAAATAATATATCAGGTACAAATTGTGCTGCCATGCCAATTTGAAGTAATTATCCTAATAAGTGTATCCAGTAATTTGAAGTGCACTTCTTATTGTTGGAGTTTTCAGTGTGAACATACTCACTATTTATGCAACAAAACAGCATAGAATAGTGCATAAGTACACAAACTGGGATGCAACCGAGTGATTTATTAGTGGGAGACCACCTGGAACAACCAGCTAAAACTCACTTGGCCAAGCTGGAAGACCAGCTTGACCAGCCTAGCAAAGCTGGGAGACCAGCTAAAACCAGTTACTTCCATCTTAAGACCAGCCAACCAGCTTAGGCTGGTTTTAGGGGTTATTTTTTCTTTCTTTTTTTTTCAGCAGAATTTTCATACTTTTGAGAATAAATGCTCTAGCCAAGCAATAGCCATGTTAATGGATAGTAACGGGATGCTAACATAACTTCTCCAAGTATATTAGATTTCAAATAACTTCTAGCAAAACATTTTAGTACATTCTACAGCTCAACATGGAACCTCCATTATCTGCTGCACTCCTGAAGGTAGTAGTGCTGCATCCACAAAAAAAAAAAAAAAAAACCTTAAGAAAATGTTTCCAGAGCCTATATGCGATCTATTAGCATGAAGCTACAAAGCATAATGTTACTGCCATGGCCTTTTTTGTGTGCAAAAAGAGAGTTCATCAATCTGTAAAATAGTTGTAGGCTTAAATGTAAATGTTTTACAACACCCTGTAAATGATAAATCGGGTACAAATTGTGCTGCCAGGCCATTTTGAAGTAATTATCCTCCCCTATGTAGACATGAATAAATAAAAAATAAGTCTACTAGGAGGAATGGCCAAATGAATAAATATATAGCTGCACAATGCCCTTATAAACAGCGCGCTGCCATCATCCTGTCACCCACGCCGGGATTTATTAATGGATTTATTGAGGAGGGAATGCCAGCTTTTCATACATTTATTGTGTTTGATGGAAACGTCTGAAACGAGTTGACAACAAAAAGCGGTAAGCAAAGCTGGACGGCTAAGTGCGTATCAGTGAAGATGTCACATTTTCCAGAACTCTTCTTTACAGTTGAAACCGAAAAGGCTTTCATTGCAGAGCTTTGAAATGTGGATTCAATAGCCCTGATGGAATACAGTATTTAAAACGAATGCTTTGATTTCCTATTAATCCATATGAGACCATGACTACTGTACTTTTTTAATTAATTTCCGATCCGCCACCTGTGTAGATGCTGACGTCTCTGTCAGTTTGTTTTAACAGATCAAAGCTACTCACAAACAGCTAGAATCTTTTGTAGGGAATCATGACGTTGTAATATTTTTAAGCAGGATTTGTGGTTCTTTTTTCTTTTCCTTCCCCATTGTGAGCGGTGTTCTGAACTATGTTTGAACCCCCCCCGTGGGAAGGCCATGGCCCAATGGATCGTTAGCTTTCTGACCCACCCAGGGTGTAGTGTGGGGTGAAAAAGAACAAAATGGAGGAAAAGAGAGATAGAGAGCTTTATATCCTTTGTAAGCACCACAGTAATCCTCAGTTTTTTGACAGTAAAGTGACAATAAAGACATTTATAATGTTACAAATCTATTTTTATTTTAAATAAATGCTGTACTTTTGAACTTTTTATCAAAGAATCCTGAGCAAAAAATGCATCAAGGTTTTCACAAAAATATTAAGCAGCACAACTGTTTTTGAAATTGATAACAATAAGAAATGTTTAAGCACAAAATCAGCATGTTAGACTGATTTCTAAAGTAAAATGTGACACTGAAGACAGGAGTTGCTGAAAATTCAGCTTTGCCATCACAGCAATAAATGACATTTTAAAATATATTAAAATAGTTATTTTAAATTGCACTAATATTTCACATTTCATAATTTTTTTACTGTGTTTTGATCAAACAAATGGAGCCTTGGTGACCATAAGAGCTTTCATTCAAAAATATATATTAAAAAAAAAAGAGATTATTCTAAACTTCCGACTATTGTGTAAAGTTTCTTTAAATTGTAAGTATTTCACACTTTTTACAAAACTTATGAAAATCTGAATGTTAGAGTATGTTACCAACATCTCTATTGTTCTGATGTGTGCAACCCAAAATATGAACCTTTTCTGTGAGGCATAATGCATGTAAATATGCAATATTTAAGATACTAAAAACACTTACTAGCCTAAGGTGGTTTACTGCTCTCAAAGAATCGACAATATTGTGTTTACATGTTAGGCCACCAAGTGCCAAAATCCAGCCTAGCCAGCTAACCACTTTAGCCTTTTTTCTCTCTTTCAGAAGAATTATCAGATGTTTATATACAAATATGACACTTTTATAGAATGCGACGCTTTCCAGATCAACTCATCCACAGATATCACAGGAACAAATGTGTGCCAGGCTGTGGCCTAAACAGATACAGATTTAGCATTCGCTTCTCTTTCCCTCCCATAAACATAGCATAGTTTCTTGTGTTCGTTTTTTCACGGCATACAGTTTTTCAGTAGCTCTTTCAAGTAAACATTGGTCTTGAAATATTCATGAATTACTAACAGATGTCTCTTGGCCTGGTTTACTGAGCATACTATGCTAAATAAGTAAATACAATTAGCTGTTTTATTCTGAGAGTTTCAATTCAAAGCCGTAGATCTAATTTGGTAGGCTAGTTTTGCTTCGAGCAACCTCTTAGGGCTATCAGAAAACTTTTCGCTGTTTTTTCCCTCCTCCATACAGAACTAATGTTAGCCTCCAGCCTGCTAATGTGCTGCTAGGGAGCAGTGAAGCGCTTCCAAACTCTCGACTATTCATGCCGTGCAACCATGCTTATCAAAACCTGGCTTCCCAAATCAGCCAAGATTTCTGTTATTCCGAATGCCTCAGGGCCTTCAGTCATTTGCTTTGTGCATAAAATTCAGCATCTGTTTATGGATACATCACGTGCCTCTTGAATTTAACACCAATGGATTCTGTTTGGTTTTTCTAATTATTTTTCTCTTATAGGCAAATTTGCAATGTTACATACTCACTTCCCCACCAAAACCCTGCCATCCTGGTCATTTCTATTTCTATTGATGGAAGTTTAGTGAATTTAGTACCTGGCGTACCTAGCAGCACAGAGGCTGTTGTGGTGCAACTCAAACGCCGGGCTCCAGGCCAAACTTTCCTCAAACATGACAGCTCATCCCCCGGTGAGGACAGACCTGCTGCTGCCATTCCACTTCTATTACCAGGAGAGTCACACTGCACACACGGATGAAGACATGAAAACCATTTTATGGCAGACTGGGGCCAAACATGTGCTGTGGCCCACTGACTGCCATGTTGCTTTTAAACCCACAAGTGAGCAAAGCATGCATGCACGCCAAGTCAGCAGTAATAGATGTGGTCTCAAAAGAACAGGTCCTCACTGCTACACACACACACACACACGCACACACACACACACACACACCTAACTGGCAGTTAGAGACTGCCAATGAAATTCTCAGACTACCAATAAAATGCTTTTAATTGGTATTTTTTTAATTGAATCCAATTTTTTCCAATACCAAATATATTATTAGCAAATTACTGAAATGATAAAATGTACACACACATTTCAGAATAAATAGGGCTGTGGATCAAATACAAATTTGAACCAATTAATCAAACAGTTTTTCGTGATTAACCATGATTAATGATGCTAGATGTGAACCAGAGGATGAAGGGTACATAATTAGCATGAACATATAGCGCTAACCACAGGAAGTGGAAAAACGAATGCTGCAATAATTGTATTCATTATTTCAACATGTTAAACAAACAGGTCTCAAATAGACCTAATAAAGTAAGGCATCATTTTTCCAAGCCCCTTATTTGTCACAACATAAAAAAATAAAATAAAATAAAATAAAATAGTAAAATAAAATTTGTGTGCAGATAGATAGATAGATAGATAGATAGATAGATAGATAGATAGATAGATAGATAGATAGATAGAATTTTATTTTATTATTTTTTAATTATTTGATTTGGAAAAATTATGCCTTAATTTATTTGATCTATTTGAGACCTGTTTGTTTAACGTGTTGAAAATAATAAGCAATTATTGCAGCATTCGTTTTTCCACTTCCTGTGGTTAGCGCTATATGTTATATATATAATTACAGAATTTACAAAGAGAATATACATTAACACTTTAATTTCTATTTTCTCTATACTGAACAGCAGAAATATAAAGCTGACTGCTATCTTGATGTAGAACTTGCTAGTGACCTCTGTGCTCCAAGCAAAAAGAAAAAGGACAGATGAATGGAAAAAAACAGGTAAAGTTCTGAGAGAAGAGAGGGAAAAAAGTGAGAGACAAGGTCTGACTGAAAATGAAGCTTCACATTAGAGAGAAAGTATGACACAGATGGTGAAGGGTGAGAGAGAGACAGGAGGACAAAGAGAGGACCGATGAAGGCCAGGAAAGAAGAAGCAGTAAGCATAGAAAGGAATAAATGAAAGGAAGTTGGACCGAGAGGACTGAGGGAAGGACAGCGAGTGCTAACGGCAAAGAGAAAAGTCAGACGAAGAGGGCGAGAGGTGCTGTGAGAAGAGAAAGCGAGGCAAAGCAAGAAGAACTGGAGGGTCTTGCAGGGTAGAGCTCCCTCCCTGGAACACAGTCCTTCCCTGTCAACCCCCCACACTCAGTCTTCTGCTTCACAGGTAATTAAATGGATTTCCTGTCTTGTACTCAGCGAGAGAACATGACCCAGCACTCTGCGAGAGTGTGTCGAAAGGCACTCCAGGGCTGCTCTTTGCGCCATCTGCATCCTTGTGTCCGAGCAAGGCCCTAAGCAAACAAGAGCTGTACTGGGACTCAGAGGGCAGGGACACTCGACACACCGGAGCCGAACAGGGAAGGAGCCACTGAGCCCTGGCCTTTATGGACACTACCTGCCCTATTTCTGCAGGAGGGAGGGAAGGAGGTCTGGTCTCAGGGTATGATGGTGAGACAGGGTTCTTCTTGGGTAGTTGTTGAGTAAACTAGACTTCAGGGTCAAATGTGGGTAATTGCCAACAGAAATATTTAAAGTCAACTTGAAATGACGTTCTTGATCCATTTTGCATTGCAGGCTGCATGAAACAACAGCATGAGCAATGGAGTCTGAATCTGAAACAAATGACTTTTAAAAGTCGAAAACATATGACAAATGAGTCTTATGAACTGATCCTTTACATGAATCATCCAGAAGACTCATGAACTCAGGACGTTAGCGATAATGATAAAGATACAGTAAAGGTTTAAAAAGCATTCTATATTTAAAAAGAATAGGGTAGTCCACACCACAACTATAACATTAACGGCAAAAAAGAACAATATAATTAGAATTACTTTCAGGACTATTTTTTTTTTCCAGCTGATAAACAATAAAAACATTAAAAGTGAATCAGAATTCACCAGACTTTAAAAGTCTCAAGCATTTAAAGAGGCAGACAAAATAACTGCAGCAAGTTATTACTTTAAATGATGGAATATGTTCATAAAATACATTAAAAAAAATTGAATAAAAGTTTGAACAATTTAAAGTTTACTTTCACTTTTTTGGTATGTTGATCACTGTATCTGTTAAATAAATAGAAGCTACATAACTGGGCCAAGCTGTTAATTTATAATAATAATAAAAAAAAGATTAAAAAATAAAATAAAATACTGATATTTTAAAAAATATGATACTATACACATTTAAACATAGATACCTGTATTATTTACAGCAATAGCTAAGATAATATTTCTTTCATATCAGAGCTAAGATGACAACCTTCAAATCACATGCTTTCAAGGTATCGTTCAATGGAAATAAAAATTGAATATCTGAACTTCCTTCTAGTCAAAAATATTATTAAATATTACTGAATCAACCTAATGTTTATTGGTTAAATTAGGTATAAATTGCATTATTTACACTTTTTACAGTGTAGTTGAGCAAAAATTCTTGAGATTAATATTTCTTTCATACTTAAAGAAAATGGACACTATAACTAAAATATGCTCAAATGAAATGGAATCAAAATCAGAACTGAACCAAAAGCTTTTGCATTGGAATCAACTGGAAGTGTTAAGAAAGTAAATAAGATCAATTCTGTTGACTTTACATGAATGCCGCCTTGGCATCCTTACAGTTTCTGCTAAAATATGCATTCATAAACTTCACAAACTTCAAGTAATTCTCCTCTTGTCTCCCACTTTGCATTCTGAGCATTTGCCCAGAACATAACAGACCAGTCAAGCAACTGTGAGAAACAACCACAATTACAATGCCAGAGGTGGTGCTTGCAATTTCACAGCCCTAACAAGCTTACCATCAAGTAGCAATCTCAATCACTGCTCAGGTTCCTGTATTCATTAAGGGCCAGTTCCAAATGAGAGCCACTATATTGAAGGAAATGCCGAGCAGTGGCTGATTGGCCCATGCTGAGGGAGGGGCTGTGTTGCCAGATTGTGGGTAAATAGACATTGAAGACTGCTGCCACACACACTTGGAATTTCTATGGGGCAACAAAACGTATGCAAATGAGGACCTTGACCCGAATCAAATCCCCGACCTGTTCGTTAATTGCAAATTACAGACTGCGGCACCCCAATCAGTGGCCTTTTAGCGTAAGATTCTAGACTCATTCTTCGCTCTCATTGGAAAATAAAAGAGAGGAACGTTCTGCCATCAAGCATGGGATTTGTTATTCACGATGGTGGTAATTAGAAAGGGTTTGGCCCTGGCCGGTGGTCTGAAATGTTGAAGCAGAGGTGGCGGAGGCTTTTGATACTGGCACCGACCGCAGACTTAAGCTCAATGGAAAAAAATGGAGCCTTACAAAGGCGTGAAGCGTCTAGTCAGGGATTACAGCAAGTGTATGGAGTGGGATTTGCTATCATCATCAGTCCCATAAGGGTCAAGGTTTGGCTGATTAGCATGGCCCTGTTAGCCTTTGCTAACTACACCATCTGGACCAAAAAAGCATCTTTTCCCATTGACAGCTGAATCAAGATTAGATGAAGCATTTTTGCAAGCAACAGACAGTATATATTTAATTATATTATAGATGTTTTTCAGTGCCTTATTCATTTTGGAGAGCTCTTAAAAGCATTAAAATGCCACAGCTTATAGGGATGCAAAAATAAAAAAAAATTCTAGCTGAATTAAATGGATTTAAATCAGAATCAAAATGAGAGCCTGTGAATTAGAATCAATGGAGAATGTGAATTAAACACATAGTTCATCAAAAAAAAAAAAAAAAAAGTAAATTCTGTCAACATTTATTTACAATCATGTCGTTCCAAACCGAGAAGACTTTGATTAATCTTCAAAACACATATTAATCTAATGTGAGAGGTTTCTGTCCCTCCATAGGTGTGAGACGTTTCTGTCTCAGTAACCAAAACCTAGAAGATCCAAAAAGGTCATAAAGGTGTCATAAAATTAATCACATATAAACACACATACATTGAGTGCATCACATATGGTAAACACGGAGGTTTCTTTGAAATAATCTTAATTTGTGTTTCAAAAATTATCCAAAGTTTTATGAGTTTGGAGCAACATGAGCATACAATGACAATTTTTATTTTTAGGTGAACTATCCCTTTAAGAAAGAAAGAAAGAAAGAAAGAAAGAAAGAAAAAGAAAATATTATACACATTTTATATAATTCCAGATGATATGACAAATGAAAAATTGTTTTCATAACCAATAATGGCTAAATAGAAAATATAAAAATATATATTTTATATATATATATATATATATATATATATATATATATATATATATATATATATATTGTCTAAATACACTAAAAAGCCATATATGGATTTTAGGCATCATAACATTATAATGTATAGTATAAAAAAATGATATTCATTTAGGGATGTGTTTAAGATTACATTTAACAAAGTTATTAAATTATTTTACAAAAATAACATTATGTGAGCAGTAAGTGATGGCAGGGAAATGAGCATGTACTATTATATATCCAATACTGACAGATACGCATTAAAAAGGGAAAAAAAAAAAATCTTATATTTGCCAACAACCAATATGCTACTGATATATTGCGCATCGCTAAGTCAATAGTGACAGGTTCGTGTGTTCTTGCTGTGCCATCAGCACTGGCATGACATTATTTTCCTGCGGTTAGAGTGATTAGTCACATTTACATGAGCAAAGATGGCATACTTCAAATCCCTATACTTCCAGGGCATCCTTCTCCATAAGAAAGGGAACGTTAACGGATAGCTTTCTCCAGATATAACAGACCTCCTTGATCCATCCCTGTCACTCTTCCACCAGCAACCTGGTGTCACATTAAAGCATTAAAACCAGTAGAACATCACAACCTACTCGGTCATAAATATTACATGACAGGCTAGGAAGCGTCAGTTTGTTAAATGCAAATCGCCCTGACACTGCTTGTATATCTATCACTGCTTTATCAAGCGCCTGTAGGCCTTAACGAGGCAAATGAGCTCGCATTTTGATATTTTCCCTTTCATACTGCAGCTGTTTCTGCTTTTATGCATGTTCTAAACATTGTCTTTGTCACACCTCCCCCTTTCTCTCTCTCTCTGCCTCTTTTAAATCTAACAGGATGTTTCTTAAATGATTTTCTTTTGAGGTTTCACATTAGAGAATGTTCCCCGTGGCACTGTTTTCCACAGATACTAAGAAAGCTTTCGTAAAATGGTGCACGAGTACACAGTTTCCAAGTTATGCACCCAGCTAGCACCCATGCTCACGAATTCTCAGTCGCACACACCCACATCCACCCACTCATACACAAACACACTCTTGAGACGGCAGAGCTGTGAATGAAGCGATATTGTAACCTTAACCTATACAGCACTTCCCCTCTGTGAGTTCAGCCAATGAATTATCCTCTCAAGTAAATCCTGTTTAGAGGATAATCCTTTTCCCATCATCTGGACAGACACTTTCCGTAATGAAATGCCCTGAGGGTGTCCCTGTCAGTCGCCTCTTTGCCCCACTCTGTCACATCCCCCATCAGAAGAAGGTGGCGATCTCCACACACTTTCACACACACTTCTATTTCCAGTACACACACAAACACCCCCCTTACCTCAGTCGTATTATGGGCACAATTGCCCCACAGCCTTTCCTATTGTATAAGAGCACCGTCCACTCACTTCCTCTGGTTTACATCCTCCTTACTCTTGAAGAAGAACAGGCCTTTAGCTTTAAAGGGGTAGTACACACCCCAAAATAAAAATTCTGCTATGTCACCAATTATTAAACCTTGTGGCACTGAGGCTTTCAAAGAAGACATACATACATACATAAATACATACATACATACATACATACATAGTTAGTTAGTTAGTTAGTTACAAAAAAATGGAATAAAATAAAAAAAAGAGAGCAAATTTAGATTTACTTTAAAGGGGTGGTTGACTGTTGTTTTCCTAGGCTTGATTGTATTTATGGGGTGCAGTCTAACATGTGTTAATGCTTCGTTTGTTAAAAAACGCATTATTTTTCACATAATTTACGTTTATTCTACACTGCTCTGTCCCTTCTCCTCTAAACGCGCTGATCATTTCCTGCTTTTATGAAGCCCCTCCCTCAGAAATACACGATGGGCTCTGATTGGTTAGCTAGCCCAGTGTGTTGTGATTGGCTAAACCGCCTCTAGAGCACGTCTGAACGTCCCGCCCCTCAGATCAGCAGCATGTGCTCCGGTTGTATTGTAAACAATGGCGTTGTCTATATTACTGCTTATCAGTTTGAGCCCGATTGAGATGCAGAGGATATTAGTGAAGAGGATCGCGCAGCACCTGTGCAAGCACGGTTTTTAATGGTAGGCCTAAGTTTTTTGTTTGTTGTTGTCTCATACTTTTAGATAGCTGTTGTTTGTAAATGCTACTGCTTCTGTTAGCTTTTAATATATGGTTTTATTCTGATTAAAGCTTTAATACAGTACGGAAACCGCACATGCGTCTCATAGCTACAGTATGTGAAAATGAGAATGAGAGAGAGAGAGAGAGAGAGAGAGAGAGAGATGCAGAGCGTGTGCAGAGCAGGGCGACGTGAGCAACAGTATTAAGAACCGCTGCTAGAACATTGGTTTTGAAACTTGTGAATCCATTAGAATCTTTAGAAGACAGAATCGCGATTCATATATGAACAGATTTTTATCTGCACCCATAGTTTTCTCTTCCTCTTCTCCAGGGCCGGTTCTAGACATTTGGAGGCCCTATGCAAAATTCATATTGGAGGCCCCCCCACCCCAAATAAAAAGCACTTGAAACAAATATGATTCCTAACCTTTTTATTTATACATTTAACATTACATTTTGTATATTTTTACTTGTACAGTAATTTTTTAAATGTTTTTGAAAGAAGTCTCTTATACTCATCAAGCGTGGATTTAGCCTATTTGATCAAAAATACAGAAAGAAAAAAACAATAATATTGTGAAATATTATTACAACTTAAAATAATGGTTTTCTATTTTACTATGCTTTAAAATATAGGCCTATTTCTGTGATGCAAAACTGAATTTTCTTCAGTCATTACTCCAGTCTTCAGAGTCACATGATCCTACATTAATCATTCTAATATGCTGATTTATTATCAATGTTAGAAACAGTGCTTAATGTTTATTTTATAACCTGTGATACTTTTTTCTGGATTTTTTGATTATTAAAATATATATATATATATATATATATAAATCTTTTATAACAATAAGTCTTTACTATTACTTTTTATCTATTTAACACATCCTTGCTGAATATTATTGTTTTTTTTTGTTTTTTTTCTGTATTTCTGATCAAATAAATTCAGGCTTGATGAGTTCACATAAGAAATTTCTTTCAAAAACATTAAAAATAGCAATTAGTCCAAACTTTTGAGTGGTACTGTATACTGTAAAAAATGGAACGAGCTATCTACTTAATATGGTAACAATATTACACATAATGTTTTTGAGTAGTTTTTAAGGCTTGATTTTTTAACTAAATAAAAAAAAAAAAAAAATCTACCTAAATAAATCATGTAAAATCTCCTAAATTAATTAATCTATGACACAATGAATTTAATATAATTAGTGAAATGTGCTCATTTATTTTAAGCTGATTCTCAAAAGTCTGTGATTTTGAGTGTGGCCTGTTTGTATTTGACTTTGAGTTATTTTGTACATTTAAAAGACTGTATAGAGCCAAACAGCTCAAGTGGGAAAATACTTGAGCACTACTGGAAAATACTGCACTAGCACTAGCAAAGCTACTGCTCATAGAACAAAGCTTAATGACTTAGAGGAGTAGTATCCATAACCATAAGCTCTACTCTTCTGCATAATGGTAACTATTGCACTGCACAACGGAAACTTCAACGTAACAGAAACTCTTTCAAATCTCAAACATAACTGAACATTAAACATTAACAGATGTTTCCCTTCACTCAAAAACACATAAAATAGTGTTTAATTTCAAAGTTTACTTTCCATATCCAGCCATATGCAAAGCATGCTGGGAACTAACAATCACCTCTAAAATAAAACTGCAAAATTTAGCTAATTCTCTTAAAATAAATAGGTAGCCTTCTTTCCTTAATTTTTTTAGTTTAATCAGTTCCTCAATTTAAGCCTCAAAACTGCTTAAGTTTCCTTTAAAAAAAAAAATGAGGAAAACACATCTCTTGGTTTTATTAGTAAAAAGTCCTTAATATTTTCTATACAACACTGAACCACAATTTCTTTAATGAAATATACACACTATATTTAATTATCACCTTAATTTTTTTAACGAAAATTACAAGACCCATGATTCATTTTTACAGTGGTACATATTAATCAAACTTTATCTAAGGTAATCTCTTTTTTTGTTTGATGAAGATATAGATGTTATTATTATTTTGCTGTTTTATTTAATTTAATCACAGTTCCAGAATACCACTTCAGTAAGTGCTTTTATCATTTTTTTCCCCTAGCTGGGTAAGGGCAGGATTTCCCCGTCCCATTTAATCAATATTAACTACAGATATTGTAATATTATTAATATCAATAATTTGATATTATGTATTGCATTGTTACCTTAAATATGACATATACAGTATATACACAAATCAAGTTGAACAGAAAGACACGGTCACTACTAAGCAGAAAAAAAAAAGTTATTTAGTTAGTTGAAACTGAAATTATAAGTGTTAGAGCAATAATCCTAATCATCAGCCGAATTTAGAAGATGACATCAATGTTTTTGAAACATTAAAAAAAATGTTCTAGTGTGTTTGCTTTTTAACTTTGATACAAATTTCTCTGCTTTTACTTTTGAAGCTATTTTGCTAGTCAGCTCCCAACGCGATGTCATTCATTGTACGTGTAAATTCAAAGCATCACGTCTGGGCGCATCAACGACGCTCGCACTCTTTTAAACTCGTAATGAAGCAGTGAATGATCTTTCCAGAAATCACGCTGATCGATAGAACATATTTATTATATTTAGAATACATTGCAATCACTCCAAAATAGATGACGACAACTCACACACCTGCATTAGATATCTCCGTTCGCATTGAACTTTCAGCTTCGTAACTTTGCAGATATTGTTTATGCTCAAACAACAACATTACACACTAAGTACCATTAAAAAAGTGAAATCGCGATCAACCACCCCTTTAAACTTTACAGTAAGTAAATTTACAGTTCAAAAACATTTCATTAACCGATTTAAAAGTATCAACCTACTGAAGCACTAAAATCTGTTTTGTATCTTTATAATACACATTTTCAACCAAACATAGGTGGAAAAGAGAAAGCCACAAGGTCAACCAAAGTTTATCACAAGTAGCTTTTCCACAAGTGGTAAATACTAACACATATGGAAGGTGAACAGTGTCATCCACACAAATATAAAAGAACATCATGGTAACTCATATGACACAAAAATAATCCAATAAACATTCATTTAACAACTTTTTTGTTAATTTAACAAAATTTAAGATGTAACATAAAACCCTAATTAAAAAAGTAAAGGTAAAAATGGTTACTTAAATCAAAAACCATCAAATGTGAAGTGTCACACAAAGAATTCTGGGAATGTTAATCTGCACTGTATATTATTTTTTATTCCTTACAAAATTTTAACAGTATGTAATGTAAAATATGTAAAATATGTAAAACATGATTTTTTTCTCACTGTATATAGTAGGGAAACTCATCATGAACTAGTTAACAAGTTTAACAAGTTTTTCTTTTAGCATTAAAATTATTTTTTTTAACAATTACAGATTTTACTTTTTTTACGGTACTTTTAGTACTTTACTTTAAAAGTAATGCATATGATTTTTATATTATATTCTAGGTCTTCTGAAGCAATACAGTAGCTTTGTGTGCTTAAATCCCAATGGATAAAACCCTATCTAATGTTTCACTCTAAAATATGTCACATTATAAAAGTAGCTTTAGGTTAAAATACAAGAAAATGTCAAGGTTAAATACAAGATGAGGTATTGCAGTTTACATTCATATATTCTACTATACAGTCTTAAAAATGAAGGTTCTTTATTGGCATCTGTGATTCGATGAAGAAACTTTAGCATCCTTTAACATCCATTCCATTTCACAGGTCTGTATAGTGGAAAACCATTTTTCAGATTATTAAAATGTTCTACTAACAATTCGCTGAAAGGCTCTTTTAGGAACCCAAAACGGTTCTTCACTGGCATTGCTGTGAAAACCCACTTTTGGAGCCATTATTTTTTAAAAGTGCTGATGCTCAACTGCATGGCTTAGTTTTCACAATCTGCTCTAGCGCCCAGTGTGACGGACTGAAAAATATCATTGTGACAGTGTATCCAGGAAATGTGATCTAGAGAAGAGAGAGTAAATATTTCTCCAAATGTCTTGCCACAATGAAACAAGCTGTACTCTGACAATGGCAGGGTGACATTATGAGACTTGCTGTGGGCAAAAGTGCCGAGTGGAGGCCTATCTGTGTCTGTGTGTGGACTGGGGTGGCCACAGGGTGTCGGATCTGAGATTTGATGGCGTGATAAAAAGCCCAGGGTGAAGGCTGTTGCCACTTCAATCTGCCATAATATCATCTGGCCAGTCGTTTTCCCGCTGCACTGAAAGCCTGTAAAGGCTTTACACGGCCTCAGATTTTCACTCTCACTCCCACTGAGAGAATCACCACATGCTCTTTTGTTCTCACATTATATGTCTATATAACAATGTGCATATCTACATCTACCTCTATAGATAAATCTACAGTTGTATTTATCCTGCTATAACTACTTTATTATACAATGCATTAACTGACATTCACAATGAGCAATACGTTACAATTCATTTTTCTTAATGTTAGTTATAAAAATACCACTGTTCATTGTCAGTTCTCGTTAGCTTAGTTCAGCCAAATAATATTAACAGATACAACATTTAATTTTAATAATGTATTAGTAAATGTTGAAAATTACATTTAGATTAGTAAATATTTTAGAAGTATTTTTCATTGTTAGTTCATATTAACTAATGTAGTCAACTAATGTTAACAAATAAAACCTTGCTGTAAACTGTCATTTTGTTCTATAAAGAGGCCCCAAAATATTTAGTCACATTTAAAAATGTGCTATATTACTTTAAACATAAATACTATTGTACGCATGTCTTTGTATTATATAACAAAATATATTTCTTCAAAACTGTTCAAATATTTCATTATATAATGAAAAGACATTCATACATTTGTGTGTGTGTGTGTGTGTGCGTGTGTGTGTGTGTGTGTGTATGTGTGTGTGTGTCATAAGTAAACTTTTGGGACCTCTATATAGAGATACAGCTATAGCTATAGATATAGATATAGATAAATAGATATGTAGATATGCTGTATAGATATATAGATATGATGTATAGATATAAAGATATACTGTATAGACAGATATAGATATAGATATAGATATAGATATAGATATGTTTGGACACTTTTGAACACTGAAGTCAAAATTATTTGAAAACTTATATAAAAAATAGCAAAAATTATTTTATAAAACATATATAAACAAAGTAAAATTATTTTAAAACATATATAAAATAATTAAATATTAAAATATCATTTAAAATAAAAATTATTTAGAAACTTTAAAACCGTTATATATATATATAAATATTAATATTATATATTAATATTTAATTATATAAATTCAAAAACATTAATACATTTTTATGGCTTAAGTGGTCAAAAAAATTGGGAATCAGGAGCACTGTGTAGATTCAAGTTCAGATTTTAGATATATTATATAAAATTATATTAAATTCTTTAAAATCTTCTTTAAAAATGTACTTTTAAAAATGTAAAATGTATTATTTAAAAAAACTAATAATGTATTATTTAGAAAAAAAAAATATTATTTAAAAAAAAATAAAAAGAAATGCTATATAAAATAAGTACCACTTTTTAAACACACAAACACACAAACCCACAAAGAATTGTACTAGACGAACACTTTCATCTTTTTTGCTCTTTGACCTTTGACACTGCTGTCTGCTAGTTTGGCATAACACAATTCAGCTCATAAGACAGCATCCACAATTTTAATCTGCTTCACAAAGTCAAGGTAAATATCACGGCAGAGGATTTGCCTCCATGAGACAGTAACCTGTCAGGTAGCTTTGGTGTCCCCTAACCCAGGTCTACTGCTCAAACCAAACTCATCTCCCTCAGTGCCCCTAATTTCACTGGGTCAGGGGGCCGATAGTGATGGGTGCCATCAGGCGGAGAGCTGAGACTACAGTGACGTTCAGGATGTGAGGAAGAAGTCTACTCAGAAGCCAGACACAGAGTTCGACTCATAAAATGAAAGCCAGCAAATATGAGAGCGAACAAGAACCAGTTTGAGAAACAGAAACCTTGAGAAAGGAAGGAAATTAGAGAACGGGATAGAAACAGACAGATAGAGTGGCTGTCAGGCCCTCAGGCTGTTCCATGCTTTCCTATAGTCTTCTCCTGGATTAGATGACTTTCATTCGTCATGGTCCCCAGTGCCCTGAGCTTGGCAGCCAGCGCTGTCTCACCTGTCATCTCTGCTAGTCACTGCTCAGATCTCTCCTGATCAGCTAATGTCAGTCCAATAACGACGGAAATCTCGCTCTCGACGTATGCTAATATCATACGCTAAAACCAGTTCTACAGAAACGGGCCATGATTCATGTGTCAGCAGAGACAGTATAAGGAGGAGACGGACCACTTGTAGAAAAATTAATGAGAGAAACTGCAATGCTCAATGTGGCAGCTGTAGGAATGGAAGATCCGCCTTTTAGTTAAAAATAATAATATTATATAATATTAATTAGGGGTGTAACAGAACACAGACATGACGGTTCAGTATGTACCTCAGTTTTGACGCCACGTTTCAAAATGGCTTTGGTACAGAAAGGGAAAACAAACATAAAATTGCTTTTAATTTTATTTAACAGTGGTTTACTGAACAAATTGCTCATTCTTTGAATAAACTCAATTATAACACAATTTCTTAGGGATAAATCTTCCTCAGCTTATGCTCTAAACTATAGAGAGCCATTTTACATTACTATAAGGTTACAATTAACAACAGAGCCCAAACTTAAATTTAATTTATATTTATTTTTAAATATAATCAACACTCAGCCTAAAAAAAAATGTATACAAACATGTAAATTGCACATAATGATTTAAATTTACTTCTAAATTATAAAATTTATATTTGTTGCTGAAATATATTCATTTACACAGAGGCTGTCATAATTTGTTTCATAACAGATTTATTTAAGCATACATTAAAGAATTAAGATATCGCTAACAGGTAAAGTAAAATATAAGGAGTGTATAGCCTAATATTTTGCAAAATGCTCTTCTCTAAACTTCACTTCTCTAACAAACTAAGGTGCTGTGAACACTGATGACTTGCCTGAGGTATATGAAATGCTAAGTGACATTTTGTTTACAAGTTGTTTTATTGATGTCTCTCCGTGAGTGAAACACTGATTGAGCGATTACGTGAGGCATGAGATGTTCGTTCATGTTTATTTTGCGTTAAAACTAGTAGTAAAGAGGAAGGGATGATCATGCTCTGCACTGTTTGAACTGAGCCGTCTATACAGTGATCTGTCACGCCACATCAAAAAGCGTCAAAGTGCCATTTATTGTTTGAATTTCCTGAAAAAATGGACATAATTTGAAAGATGAGAAATTTTTCGGTATGAATACGTGTACCGTAGTCATACATATAGATAGTATATAGTATTTTGTGGAAACCAATACACATTTTTTCAAGATACTTTGATGAATATGAAGTTTAATGAACAGCATTTATTTGAAATAATAAAAAAAATCTTATAACATTACAAATGTCTTTACTGTCACATTTGAATTTAATAAGTCCTTGTTAAATGATTTCTTTCATACTAGAGCAATGAGAATTTAGCTTAGCCATTACAGGAATAAATTACATTTTAAAATAGATTAAAATAAAAACCAGTTACTTTAAATTGCAATAATAGTTCACAGTATTTCTGTTTTTACTGTTTTATTGATCAAAAAAATGGAGCCTTGGTAAGCATAAATGCCTTCATTCAAATATATTTAGATATAAATTGTATATATAAAATTGTAATTATTCCAAATATTTGACCAATTGTGTGTATGTTTATATATTACTCTTTTTTCTCAGGATAGTCTAGAAAAAAAAAGTTTTGGTGTAGAAAAAAAATAAGTTTCACTCTTGATTGTCACTATTGTGGTTTATGATTAAAAAATGATACATGCTATATTCTGTTTATGTTAGAGGACTTACAAAAGCAAGTTCAGATTTTAGTTCTGGATATCAGGCTTGCAGTGATGGTGTCAGAGCAAGTGCTTATGCTGGTTGAAGGCAAGCAAAAAAAAAGTTGCTTGGAGCAGTATTGCATGATAAAATGAATCTCTTCGCTTCGCCTTTGGTACGAACCAAAAAAAATGATATTGTTTGCTCCATTAGTGCCAGTTTTTGAGCTGATTTGACAGATGGAAGTCATATAAATGGAAGATCCATCAAGTATGTTTTTCTCCATTGTACAAAATAATCAGATGGGACTGCTGGCAGAATTTCCCCAGAGTGAGACTATGCCCCCTTGTGGAAGAACACCTGCCCCATTTGTACAATACGTAACCATGTCTTTTGTCCTGTATACACCCCCTAAAACCCTCGCTGAATCATTACGCCGGGGTTTTTTTCCCTGATGCATGATGAGCTCAAAGTGTGCTGCAATGCTGATGGCCGTTAAATACGTGCCATTGAACTTGGGTTGTCCTCGGGCCAAGCCCTGGGCTGCGTTGATGACATTCTGCTGGGTAATTGCGAACACGACCATCACAAGGATATGTCTGCAGCGGTGATGATTACAGCAGCCACGCTGATGATGTCCTGAGTACAACCCTCAACCAGTGGGAAGTAGGTCGCTATAGCAATCTCCGAACATTTGGTCTCTATGGCAATGTTAGAACTCCAGGGAGTCCGGCTGGAGTCCGGAAAGGCTGTTTTGTTTGACGCATTCGCTTGGGGAACAACATTAGAGGTGTTTGATCACTGCAAGTTTATAATGTATTCCAGTTGATTATGTTTCCAAGTCCCCTCAGTACTTAACCTGTGAATTTATCTGCTCTTAATTAGCATGTGGCATTCCTGACGACAGCGGGCCTCTGTTTGTGCTTTGATACGACAGCCGGGATGACACCAAAGTCAAGACCCCCCTTCCTGTCCCTCCAGAATGCTAATCCTTGAGATTTGCTATATTTTCTTTTAATTGGCATCATTAGCAAAATAGTCGACCTGACATCCAGATGGAAAATCGTGAACAGTAACGCCAAAATGGTGGGAAAGGAGAACACTCAGAGCTTTAATTAGCTAAACAGCCATTTAAGACGAAAGAGAATCAAAGCTGGTCAGCTTTCGCCCTGATCCCCAGCCTCACATTACACCACGGTTATTAACCCTTATGGCCGCTCGCAGACAGACAATATCAGTTGGTTAAAGGTCTAATGGGTTTGTTTAATAATACAGCACAGTGTGGACTGAAAATTAAAGAACCTAAAATTTGCCTTTAGAGGATGCTGTGATGATATTAGAGTTAGATTTGGACAAAATTTCACTCTGTTGGTTTTTATATTCCATTTGTTCTCATTAAAAAAAATGAACAGTTATAAAATGAGTCTTAATTAAGAGTATTTGCTAATGCAAGCATTGCTCTTACTTATTACTAGAATGTTAAAAAAAAAAAAAAATAAAAAAAAAATTAACAACTACCTTACCAACTATTAATAAACAGCAAATTAGGAGTTTATTGAGGCAAAAGTTGTAGTTAATGGTTTGTTAATTGAGAGAATTGGACCTTAAAATAAAGTGTGACCATTTTACCTTATTTTCCATTAAAATATCTTGAGAATATATTCAAGAAGCAAAATTTTGAGAACATACATTATGAATTTATAAGTTTATTTATCTTATCCCACTGGCAAACTGGTTTGCTCAACACACTCTCATGTAAAATTCATAACTATTTTATGTTTTGGAAAATTTGTGGCTAATTCATATGAATCTGTTCGCTCTTATTTGTACATTTTTATACAATCTGCTTTTGCCCCAGTGACAGTTATGCTTAGCGGTTGACTTCTTTTTCCTAAAATAAATTATTAATTTAAAAAAAAAAAAAAAAAAGTATGGTTTCATATGTTTCGTATGATTTTTATTCTTAAATGTTTTAATTAATTTTAAATAAATTTTTAAATCATTTTAAAATTTGAATTCCTTGCTTTTATTTTTGTGATTATTTTTATGATTATTTTAATTATTTTTATGTAAAGTACTTTGAATTACCATTGTGTCTAAAATGTGCTATATAAATAAACTTCCCTTGCCTTGCGTATGTTTCACATTGTAAAAATTCACACAAAATCACCACATCATAAACTAGTAACATTTTCCTTTGACATCAGGTTAGATGTATAATAACACAAAAAAAAAAAAAAAAAAAAAAACTTAGTATTTGAGAACTTAACATAGAATGCATAAAAAAAAAAAAATTATATCTTACGCAATTTTGTTTCTCAGGTAAAATGATTTTGTTAAATATATTTTTACAATATAGTAATCACCCAGAATGCACTAGCAATGCCATTGAGTTTTAAGTCCAAATTCAACATCATGGCAAGCACTACTAACATTTTCCAATGCAAAAATCTAGTTATTATCACCATTTATTTCAGTGACATCTCACAGTCCTCAAAATCAAACTGAAAATATTTGCAAAATTAGGCCCCAGCAAAAACCAACAAACATTTACCCACAGCAGTTACCCACAGAGTTGGATGATCTAGGGAAACAGTTGATGTTCTCATCTGTGGCATAATAAGGCGATGATGGCTGTAGTGATTTATACAGGGCTAATAACCTCCTTCTCAGAGGAGCATACGCTGAGATCCCTCTGATATATGGGACTCTGGTGCTGAGGAGACACGTAGGAAGGTGGCATCAAGCCGATGCATGCAATTAGGGTCAACCGCCACTTCCTCTTTCAAAATCAAACCCATTTAACCCCTTAAATAACAGTGTCTATCAACTGCGACAGTTACATATGATGACTCAACAATCTGCACTGTGCTCTTTCCTGTCCTTTATCATCTTGGAGTTGTTAGTTACTGATTAACTGTGGCATGTGGGTCATATGCTGTCATGGTCTATGCATATTGATGCTATGGACTTACAGTTGAAAAAAAGAATGGAAGGCGAAAGAGGAAGGAAGTAGAGACAGCAGTATATGGGCTAGACGAGCCCAGGGCAGGGTGACTGGCTCGCAAGCTGGGCGACAAGCACAATGTCTCTGGATCCCTTTCTGAAGATCGTTAATGCTAAGCACCTGTCAGGCCCTCATGGCAAGGTTAGGAGAAGGCAGGTGCTATAAAATATATCCCGCCGCACTTTTACAAGTAACGTTTAGGAAGCTGCCGAGTCAATAACCTGGGGATTTAGGGAAAAAAGTTGAGAAGCCAGCATTTTAAAAGGTCAATGGAGTAGTATTTAATGATTTCCTTATTAGTGTTGTTTTTGTGGGCTTCTCATTTGGTATGCTGGTTATGTTATGTACAATATAACGTATGACTCTGACAGGCAATGTCAAGCATAATGATTAGCTATGCTAGCTGCTCTATGTATATAAGCTGAAGTATGCAGACTGGTCAACTTGGAAATAAGTCATAAGTTGAAGATTTTAATAGCAGAGAATTTCAGAGAACAGCATTTTTATGCTTTTGTGTATTTATTTGAAGATTTCTGTGCTAAAAACTTCTTGCTTGTTTACTTGCATAAGGTTTCTCTATGTAAATTGACAGCATGCTTAAAAAAAAAGATAAAACTAAAACATAAAACTAAAAAGTCTTACCTAGTATGGTAGGATTCAGTCTTATTGTTGTTAGCTAAAACTAATATAAATGACCTTTTTGTATTTATTTGTTTTATTTATTTATTTTGCCAATTAAAATAAAGTAGAAATAAAATTTTAATTTTAATAATTAGATGAAAACCTTTAACTTGGAACATTTAAAAAAAAAAAAAAAAAAAAAGTGAAAATCTCGGCAAATAACTGAAATAAGTTTAAGTTCAAATAGTTACTAAAACTATACATGAAAAAACTTCAATCTAAATAAAAATAGGTAAATATAAAACATAAATAGAAATAATATAGAAATAGAAATAAATAAACTAAAAAAAATAAAAGATAATTCACAAAATTAATAAAAATATATAGATTACCTTGTAGCTTCTTTTAAGAAAAAAGAATCACAAATAAGGTCCATTTAATATCTTGATTCGTTCTACGGTGCGATTAAATAGAACTTAAAGCCAGATGTTTCTCCTACCACAATATAAATCCTTTATATAAACAATTATATAAACAATGTTGCATGAACATTACAGCTCTGTGCTGAACAACTGTCTCATCTATGGCTATTTACACCACATATACATTGGCGACACCTAAATGATACCTAATTGAGAATGTCTCAGTTACGTATGTAACCCTCGTTCCCTAAAGGAGGGAACGGAGATGTTATATCAGAGTGA
Source organism: Spinibarbus caldwelli (assembly GCA_039654775.1). Classification (NCBI taxonomy): domain Eukaryota; kingdom Metazoa; phylum Chordata; class Actinopteri; order Cypriniformes; family Cyprinidae; genus Spinibarbus; species Spinibarbus caldwelli. Next base: position 7,716,389 of record CM077258.1, read on the forward strand.
CTGACGCAATTGGGATCTCACCAGAGAGCCCAATCACCTTTGAATGTTAACAAAACAAGTTAATGACAGTTGACATGCGTGCTTTGCATCGCACACCCCTCCCCGCAGCACGGGTATAAAAGGAGAGCGCGTGCAGACGCACATCAGTTTTTCGCTGAGGAGCCGAGACAGTGTGCCTCGGCCGTACAGCGGTGGTACAGCAACTTTGGCGACGGGACGTAACGAGGGTTACATACGTAACCGAGACGTTCCCTATCAGTCAGTCACGTTCGACGTTACGTCAGAGTGACTGACGCAATTGGGATCCCTATAAAAACGCCACTATTGCTGACCCCTTCCAGTGCCCTGCGGAAGCCGGCAAGTCCCCCCACGCCAGCTGGGACGGAAGATAGGACAGGGCTTAGGTAGAGATGCAGCCATTGCTGTTCCATACAGTGGAACTGGATAACACTGGGAAAGCGTACCTAAGTAAGGTAACGCTACGGAAACCACATCCTGCACGTAGGAGGTATCATGTGGAAATTATACATATGGACTGGCCATCGGCAGTACTAAATATGGAAGTCCCTGCAGTAGACTCAGCCACCCTGGGGTGAGATCAATACACAGCAGAGACGACAGAAGGTCTCTGCCAGGGAAAGACTAATAAAAAAGAAGAAAACACATGTGAGATCACCCAAAGAGGGAATCACTACACACGGGCACCTAGCCCACCACAAGGGCTGACCTTGGGCAGACACACGAGTGCTGAACCTGGCGCCTGGCGCTCTGCCACATCTGGCCGCCGATGGTGCGTGAGGAACTTCATCAGGGTTCACCAAGGGGAACTGAACTGAGAAGCAATAAGGCGCACGTATCCGGTCCGTAGAGGGGAATGGTGCAGCAAGCGTGATTAACACCAAGCAGGTCCAGTGTTACTGGCCACCTGAGGCAAGTACATGGGAGGACACGAGCTCTACACAGAGATTATAGAATCTCGCAAACGTGTTAGGTGTCACCCAGCCAGCAGCTCTACAGATGTCTGCTATCGAGGCACCCTGTGCCAATGCCCAAGAAGGAGCAATTCCTCTCGTAGAGTGTGCTCTTACTCTGAGGGGGCACGGCAACCGTTGGGCCTGGTAAGGTAGGACTATAGCCTCCACTATCCAGTCTGTGTTTAGAGACAGCCTTTCCCTTCTGCTGTCCTCCAAAGCAGACAAAGAGCTGGTCTGAGGTCCTGAAGCTCTGCTTGCGGTCCACATAAATGTGTAAGGCACGGACGGGACAGAGAAGAGCAATGTCTGGGTCTGCCTCCTCCCGGGGCAGCGCTTGCAAGTTCACCACCTGATCCCTGAAAGGCGTGGTGGGAACTTTGGGCACATATCCGGGCCGGGGTCTCAGGACAACGTGAGAGTCAGCCGTTCCGAATTCTAGGCACAAATTGTCGACCGAAAATGCCTGCAGGTCCCCTACCCTCTTGACCGAGGCCAAAGCAGTGAGGAGTACTGTCTTTAACGACAGAAACTTTAGCTCTACTGATTGTAGAGGCTCGAAGGGCTCCTTCTTCAAGGCCGTCAGGACCGAGGGGAGATCCCAAGAGGGTACCAGGTGAGGGCGCGGAGGATTTAACCTCCTCGCCCCCTCTGAGGAACCTGATGACCAAGTCGTGCGTCCCGACAGACTTGCCGTCTACTGCATCATGATGTGCGGCAAAAGCGGCAACATACACTTTGAGAGTGGAGGGAGACAGCCTTCGCTCCAGCCCTTCTTGCAGAAAAGAGAACACGACTGCAATCGGACATCTACGGGGGTCTTCCCGGTGGTAAGAACACCAATCGACGAACAGGTTCCACTTCAGCCTGTAAGCGTGTCTTGTAGACGGAGCCCTGGCTGAGGTGATGGTGTTCACTACTGCTGGAGGTAGCCCACCTAGAACCTCCGTGTCCCATCCAGGGACCATACGTGGAGATTCCACAGGTCTGGACATGGGTGCCCCCTCTCTGAGAAAGGAGATCCCTCCTCAGAGGAATTTGCCAAGGAGGGGCTGTCGCGAGGAGCATCACTTCTGGGAACCAAGTCCGATTGGGCCAGTATAGCGCCACTAAGAGGACCTGCTCCTCGTCCTCCCTGACCCTGCACAGAGTCTGTGCGAGAAGGCTCACTGGGGGAAATGCATATTTGCGTAGGCCCCGAGGCCAGCTGTGTGCCAGCGCGTCCATGCCGAGGGTCCCCTCGGACAGGGAGAAAAACAGCTGGCAGTGGAACGTGTCCAGGGAGGCAAACAGGTCTACCTAAGCGTCCCCGAAGCGTCTCCAGATCAGCTGGACTGTCTCGGGGTGGAGTCACCATTCTCCTGGAAGGGCGGGCTGATGTGAGAGCTCGTCGGCTGCACGATTGAGCTCGCCTGGGACATGAACGGCGCAAAGTGACCTCAGATGCTTCTGACTCCAAAGGAGGAGATGGCGGGCGAGTTGCGACATGCGACGGGAGCGTAGACCGCCTTGGTGGTTAATGTACGCAACGGTCGCAGTGTTGTCCGTACGGACCAGTACATGCTTGTCGTGTAGCAGCGATTTGAAGCGGCGCAGAGCAAGCCATACTGCTAGCAACTCGAGGCAGTTGATATGCCACTGCAGTCGGGGCCCTGTCCAGAGCCCCGCTGCTGCATGCCCGTTGCACATGGCTCCCCAGCCCATGGCAGAGGCATCTTTTGGTACAACAACATGCCTGGACACTTGCACTAGCGGAACTCCTGCTCGAAGAAAGGCAAGGTCCGACCACGGGCTGAAGGTCTGGCAGCAAGACGTGGTGACTGGGACCCGGTAAGTGCCGCGTTGCCATGCCCATCTCGGGACCCGGTCGTGAAGCCGACACTGAAGCAGTCTCATATGAGCAGTGATGGGAGTAACGGAGTTACTAACGGCATTATATTTTTTTTACAATAAAATGTGGCGTTACTATAATTCATTATAATATTATTAGAATTGTATTTTTCAGTTCATCTGAATGGATGCGCAGTGTAGCTGTATTTGACGTACCATAAACTCTAGTGTGACGCACGTCTCGCCGCCGCTTTGTCTCACACACGCAAAGAAAGATACAGAGAGAGAGAGTCTTACATAACATGCAGAATTAACGTGCTACATGTAAACGATATTGTTAAATTTCCTGTCAAAATAACGGAGTTCCTTTGGAATTCATCAGCTTTTAAGAACTGCCGGTCTCTCTGGTAGTGGGCGGAACTAATGCACAAACAACAATCTCATTGGCTGGCGCTCATCTATTATCCCTGTCCCTGTTTTGATTTCAGCAAATCAGTTTGAGCGAACGCAAACAATGTGATTAATATTCATGAACCCAGCAGCTAATTAATCCTTAGTGCGTTTTATATTGTTATTAGTAGTAGAATTCGTAGTAGTTTTGTTATCTTATAAAATTTTCCCCCTTTTTTATAGAAACACTAAATGACTAACAATATCTTAAGCACCATCACCAGTCCTAAGTTCAGTCAACACGACAAATATGCATGCATACTTGGTTATTCTAATTACTAAAGTTCTATCATCGTATAATGCTAAATTATCATAATATCATATTATAATGCTTGACTGACTGATCCTAAGTGTCAGTAGATAACTAGTGTAGATTAATGTAGGCTACAAAGTTTTATAATAATAATTTATTCAATTTAGTGTTCATTTCATTACTTTAACATACTTAATATTGGGGCATTCAAGTTATTTGACATTTGAACATTTTTTTTTTTTTTAAAGTAACTCAATAGTTACTTTCCCTAGTAATTAGTCACTTTTATAATGATGTAACTCAGTTACTAACTCAGTTACTATTTGTGAGAAGTAACTAGTAACTATAACTAATTACTTTTTTTAAAGTAACGTGCCCATCACTGCATATGAAGCAACCCGAGCGGCGTAACAGTGGCTGCGGATGCCATATGCCCCAGGAGCCTCTGAAATAGTTTCAGTGCAACCGCCCTCTTGTGCTGGAAAGACTCCAGGCAATTCAGCATCGACTGAGCATGTTCAATTGAGAGACGTGCTGTGAGGCTGACCGAGTCCAACTCCATACCGAGAAAAGAGATCCTCTGCACAAGGGAGAGTTTGCTCTTTTCCCAGTTGACCCGAAGCCCCAACTGGCTGAGGTGCCTGAGCACTGTGTCCCTGTGTTCGCATAACTGCCCTCGAGACTGGGCCAGTATGGGCCAGTCGTCGAGGTAGTAGAGAATGTGAATACCTCTTTCCCTCAATGGAACAAGGGCTGCCTCCATGACCTTGGTGAAGACACGAGGTGACAGAGACAGCCTGAAGGGGAAGACCTTGTACTGATATGCTCGCCCTTCGAACGCAAAGCGGAGAAACGGCCTGTGTCGAGGGAGGATCAAGACATGAAAGTACGCGTCCTTCAGGTCGATTGCTGCGAACCAATTTAGAGGACAGATGCATTGAAAAATGCGTCTCTGCGTCAGCATCCTGAACGGGACCTTGTGAATGGCCTGGTTCAGAACACGCAGGTCCAAGATTGGTCGTAACCCACCGCCTTTTTTGGGTACGATGAAGTAAGGGCTGTAAAACCCCGACTTCATCTCGGCTGGAGGGACCGGCTCTATTGCGTCCTTCACCAGTAGGACCGCGATTTCTGCACGCAAGACAGGAGCATCTTTGTTCAGCACAGAGGTGAACCAAATGCCCCTGAACTTGGGAGGACGCCGGGCGAATTGAATCGCATAGCCGAGTCTGATGGTTCTCGAGAGCCAGCGAGATGGTCTAAGGAGCGCTAGCCAGGCCCCCAGAGACCGAACAAGTGGGACTAGGGGAACCACCGATGTACCCGCAGTGGGGCAGAGAAGTGGAGCACAGGGACCCGACCCGGAAGGCAGCGTGTCCCGGAGTGGGGTCTGAGTGCGCGGTGCAACACTTACTTGGCTCCATGGTTGGGTAGGGGGCGCGTGAGGAGGCATAGCGTCCATGAGCCAGGCCCTGCTGCCCGCTGGCGAAGGGAGAGGGGGCTACGCCTCGTGCACCGCCATCCTCGCCTTCTTGAGACCCGGAGAAAAAGAAAACTGCTCTTTTTTTGAGGTTTTGGGTACCACTGGCTGGGGAACCAGCGGCGGAACAGAACAAAAAGGAAAAAAAAAGATTCTCCGCCGGGCCCTCCTCCGGGGGAAGGAGTGGTGCCATCACAATCTCCTGAAGAGCAGAATCCAGAAGCTCCGGGTTACCCGTCTCAGGAACGCCACTTGCCCTGGCGTTTTACGGGCTTGGCAGGGGCAGAGACAGGCTGCGCCACTTTCCTGCCGCCAGTTCCACACTGCGGCCGGTGTGAAGGCTGCTGCTGAGGCCGAGCTGGAGCGGAGGTGGAGGCAGCAGGAGGGCACCCTCGGCGATGAGCAGGCGGAGGGACTGCGGCCGGCGGTGGGGTGGAGACAGCAGCAGACCGCCGGGGCAGGATGTGACAGAACGCCTCCGTCTGCTTCTGTGAGGCAGAGAACTGTTGGGCAAAACTCTCCACTGCTTCGCCGAATACGCCGGCCTGGGAGATAGGGGAGTCCAAGAAGCAATGCTTGTCAGCCTCTCTCATATTCGCCAGGGTCAGCCATAGGTGGCGCTCCTGGACCACTAAAGTGGACATCGTCTGACCCAGGGACCGCGCTGTGACTTTCGTCGCCCTCAGGGCGAGGTCCGTCACTGTGCACAGCTCCTGCAACACACCTGGGTCAGCACCACCCTTGTGCAGCTGCTTTAACGCCTTGGCCTGGCAGGAGGGCCATGGCGTGCAGGGCGGAAGCGGCCTGTCCAGCAGCTCTGTAAGCCTTGGCCGTTAAAGCGGACGAGAACTTACAGGCCCTGGACGGAAGGTGTGGATTACCCCGCCAGGAGGCAGTGCTTTGCGGGAAGAGCTGCATCGCAATAGCGTGCTCGACTGGGGGGATCTCCACATACACTTGGGCCGCCCCGCCATCGAGGGTGATGAGGACGGAGGAGGCGCTAGCTCTGTTTCAGGCAGAAAAAGGTGCCCTCCAAAACCTAGTCACCTCCTCATGCACCTACGGGAAGAATGGAACTGGAGGTGGCTGCCGGCGATTGGCCTGCGCCCCCAGGAACCAATCGTCCAATCTCGAGCGTTTGGGAGAAGGAGGTGCAGCCCGACGCTTTTGGCGGCCCGGGAAAGCATAGCGGTCAGCTCTGGATCTGACTTGGGCAACGCCACTCTTCCTGACGGAAGCAGCGCAGCCAAATCATCATCTCCAGAGCCTAGCTCATCCCCCGATGCAGCAATCGACATCCTTTTGTCTGCTGGCGCTCTGAACAAGATGCTGGGCCCCACCCTGCCCGGGGACCCAGTCACCTAATCCGAGAACACCAGAGGGCACGAAGTGCTAGAGGAGTGAGAGGCCCGCGGAGACGCACTCGACAGGGAAGCTCTCACTGTTATTCTCAGATCACCCTGACCACTAGCCGAAGTAGTCCTCCGCTGCTGAGAGACAGAGGAACTAGAACGGGGCATGGCAAGGGGGACACCCCCTCGTTTGATGAGGTGGTATCTGGATCGCAACATCGTGATGGTCATATTCCCGCAATGAGAACATGACTCATCCACGAGCGCTGCTTCAGAGTGCTGATAGCCCAAGCACGAGACACAGCGTTCGTGACCGTCAGACGGAGCCAGGAAGCGACCACATCCAGAAACGCAAGAGCGGAAGGGAAGTGAAAAGCTGATGTGCATCTGCACGCACTCTCCTTTTATACCCATGCTGCGGGGTGGGGTACGCGATGCAAAGCACGCACGCCAACTGTCATCGGCTTGTTTTGTTAAAACTCGAAGGTGATTGGGCTATCTGGCAAGATCCCAATTGCGTCAGTCACTCTGACGTAACGTCGAATGTGACTGACTGATAGGGAACTTCGTCTACTGAGCCATGAAAAAGCAATAAAAATTTCCTCAGCTTGAAACGAAACAAAACAGATACATATATAGAGAGCCAATAACTCAAGTTTCTCCTGAAAGCTCGTGCTGTTCGTAATTATGTAACCTCTCAGTTGATTCCGATCCACATCAATGATTTAACTAATTCATTTTATCTGCTAATATTTATGCATTAATAGATAATGATTTATTAATGAAATGTCAGAATTGAACGCATGAACATTTTGACAGCTACTTTTTGAAAATTCAGACAGTATGAGGAGAGGTTTCAGAGGAACACGCTGCATAAGAATTTTGTAATTAACATGCTTTTCAAGAACCTTCTAGCCATCACCACCATCTTGGTGCTCTGACAAATTTCTCTTTTCTTTCTACGTTATTGCACTCCTTTACCTTGCTGTGACTATGACGTCCTTAAAAATGACTGCGGATCTGAGGCGCGTCTAATAAAGCATTTATCTTCATGATTTTTGTGATGTATGGACACTGAGATGGCTCAAACTGTCATACGGGATCTGCATCTCGGTACGTTTGGATTGTCATTCTGTTGCTCTAGATGCAGACCATGTATGCTGGATAATGTATGCTCTCTGTCTTTAGAGAAAAGATGGCTTTTGCTCAAAAAGTTCAGCATTCAGGATGTATACCAGAGGTGTTCATATTTCTTAGTTTGACCCTTGATCCACGTTCAGTATCGCCTGCCAAAAACATTTCTTTTCTTCTGACAGCGAGGACAGGTAAAACAAATCTGCACCATTTTGTGAAAAGTAAGAGAACTTGGAGAACTAATGGGATCTTTTGAATACTTTGGGGTTGCACAAATATAGCAACGCTCTAAGGGAAATAATTGGATTGCTTTAGAGCGCAGGTCTATAGAAATTAAGCGTTTATGTGGGCTCCTTCCTTCCACGCTCATTAACGAGCTGACCTGACCCTCCAAAGTCAGGGGGATGGAAAAAACCCACCAAATCATTAAATATCAAGATGGCTGGCATTAGCAAAATTGTCTCTGTGTGTGTGTTGCAGGTATTTTTTGTCCAGCTGAGTCTGCAGATATAAAGTCCTTCAGGCTACTTCAGGATACAGTGGAAAAGTGTGTGGATGCTTCAGCCACATTTGAAAATTAATGAATATCATATAGCATATAACGAAATATCAGACACAACGGCATTTAAAAAAAAAAAAAAAAAAAAAAAAAAAAAAAAGTACAAGCACCTTTGCTCAGGTTGAGGTTTCAAATGAGAAAATATAAATTAAAATGTGATTCAAAAAAGGTTTAAAATTGTATACAAACTTAATATAGGCAAATGTGTGTGTGTGTGTGTGTGCGTGTGCGTTTTTGTGACATATGAGGACACAAATTTGTAAAATGACATGGGTATGACATAGGTATTACAAGGAAAAGGTGACTTATAAGGACATTTCCCCATATTTCAAAAGGCTTGTAAATCATACAGAAGGGTTTTTTTTTTTTTTTTTTTTTTTTTTTTTTTTTGAGAAAGAAAATGCACAAAGTTTCTTGTAAGGGGTAGGTTTAGGTGTAGGGTGATTGAAAATACGGTTTGTACAGCATAAAAACCATTACACCTATGGAATGTCCCCACAATTGTGTGTGCATATTGGGGAAAAAAAAAAAAAAAAAAAAGTAAAAAAAAAAAACTGAAATACAATTTTTTACATTTCAGCTAGTTGCCAAGGCAAAATTTCTTACTTTAGTTTAACTTGATGCACTAAAATAACTGGAATAATAACAAAAATGTATACTTGTACATAAAAACTTGATAAGAACAAAACATTCAAATTATTCATAAAAACTACAAATTTCAATGATTCTAAAACAACTGTATTAAAAAGTATTTAGTGTAACTGTCACGGATATATAGGTGAGGAGACACAGAGGTAAGTGAAACACAGGATGGTTTATCGACAGGTTGGGTGCAGATCGTGAGAGAATGGCAGGTGAGAATCTTGGTGACAGGAACAGTTCAAATGGGTCTTAGCTGATAACTGATGAGTGTATCTCTTTGCAGGATCAGAGGAGAGCGGGAACCAGGAACCAACGGGGAACTTCGAGGGAGTGTCGCAGGAGATCTGGAAGGTAAGTAACACAGGTAACTGCACAAAGGGTCTGGGAACTGTTTGGGGTTGTGAACGGTAGACCGGACCATGAGAGTCTGAGTGGAGCGTGTATTTAAAGGAGAGGTGATAAGTGGCTACAGGTGCGGGTGATCAGCAATCCAGGTGATGGTGATCTTGGGTGCGCTGGGGCTGATGACTGGTGACAAAGACTCTGACATTACTCCCCCCCTCCCTAACGGTGCGTCCTACACCGTACAACATCCCACGGGGAGGGGAGGGGAGGGCGCTCTGGAGGCCTCCAGGGACCAGGAGATATGACAGACGGCCTCCAGGGCGGCGCCCGTTCTGGGACCCATGGCGGAGCAGGGAGCTCGGGAGGCCATGGCGGATCAGGAGACTTGGGAGGCCATGGCGGTGCAGGGTGCTCAGGAGGCCATGGCGGTGCAGCCTCCCCAGCTGTGACCCCAGCCCCCGTCTCTCCAGCTACAGCCAACCTACCCCCCCCCAAAAAAATTTTAAAAAACCCACACACACACACACACACACACACACACACAAAACTCCTGGGCTCTACTCGGGAACCTATCCTGGGCTCAACTCGGGAGCCTCTCCTGGGCTCGACTCTGGAACGGAAGTGCGCTTACGTGGGGCTGGCACAGGAGGGCGCTGCCGAGGAGCGGGCTCTGGAGGGCACTCTGGAAGCACGGACACTTGGGGGCGCTCTGGAAGCGCGGAGACAGGAAGGCGCCTTCGTGGTGCAGGCACTGGGGGGGGCGCTCTGGAAGCACAGACACTTGGGGGTGCTCTGGAAGCGCGGACACTTGGGGGCTGAGAATGAGGGTGGAGCTTTAGAGAATACAGGGGGATTTGGGGTCGGGCAGGTGGTCCGAGCCGTTGGCGCGGTATGTGGGGGTTCTGGGCGTGAGGTGAGCTGGTGTGATGCTGCGTGCTTCTGGGTGGGCTGGACGACGAGGCTTGGGAACTTCCTTAACTTCATGAATTTCGAAGTCAGAACCATTCAAAAAGAGTATGAGATTAATCAGTTCAATCAGGGGAAAATCTAAGATAGGAAGATTGCAAAGGATTATCTCATCGTCCAGCCCCAGCAGAAAGCATGCACTAAGAGCGGCATCGTGTCAGCTCAGCTGGTGAACTAGCTCACAGAAATCCTCCACATACCGCTCCAACCCTCAACCGGCCTGCCGCAAACCCCACAGCCTATCCTCAGCCGTCATCATGTTTGGTCCGGTCTTCTGTCACAGATATATAGGTGAGGAGACAGACAGGTAAGTGAAACACAGGATGGTTTATTGACAGGTTGGATGCAGATCGTGAGGAGAGAATGACAGGTGAGAATTTTGGTGACAGGAACAGTTCGAATGGGTCTTAGCTGATAACTGATGAGAGTGTCTCTTTGCAGGATCAGAGGAGAACGGGAACCGGGAACCAGGAACCAACGGGGAACTTCGAGGGAGTGTCGCAGGAGATCTGGAAGGTAAGTAACACAGGTAACTGCACAAAGGGTCTGGGAACTGTTCGGGGTTGTGAATGGTAGACCGGACCATGAGAGACTGAGTGGAGCATGTATTTAAAAGAGAGGAGATAAGTGGCTGCAGATGCGGGTGATCAGCCATCCAGGTGATGGTGATCTTGGGTGCGCTGGGGCTGATGACTGGTGACAAAGACTCTGACAGTAACGTCCTCGCATGAGGAGAAATGACTAAAATCACCTTATTTGTTCAAATAATGTACAAAAAAGTTAAATTAAAATGTAACAAACAGATGAAACTTTGAAAGTTAATTCTGAGAAAAGCTTGTGAAGCACTGATTTGCAGATGCCACTTGGTTTAATATTTTATGTTCTAATGCAACAAAAGTGATTTTTAAAGTTGGGTTCAAATACATTTGTACGAATAGAAATTTAAGATAAAAGAAGCATTGAAGTCAAGCTTCGTTTGGTGACAGGCAACTGCAGCAACGTCTGAATTGTTCTTTAATCACTGCTCGATTTGAGTGATTACGCCTGATTAAATGTGACATATATACACTACAGTATTTCCTTTTTGAGCGACACTCCGTTGTACGAACGTTCACACTCGAGTCTAGACGGGTGAGAGTTACAGGCAGCAGTGAGATGCAGTAGAGAGAGTGTGGTGGCATGTACGCGCACAAACTTGTGTGTAGGAGGGTCTGACAGTGAGGAAGAGTGTAGTCATTTATAGTGTAGCGGCCACGTTCGCCTCCTCCGCTGCCAAGCACAGCCAAACAGCACTGAGCCTGCTGTAGCCTTGAGGGAGAGCACAGACAAGGACAGAACTGCTGCTGTCGCTGATGCATTAGTGGGGGAGATACATCTTGTTGCGCAGCATGGTAAATGACAAAATGATATCTCATCAGAGAGACAACCCGTGTGTGACTGTGTGTGTGAAAGAAAGAGAAGAACAGAAAAAGTCAGTTTGTTGATGAGAAGCCAGTCTCATTATACTTTCGTCATGTTTCACAGAATCACAGCTGGATGTTTTTGTCAGACTGAAAGATGTGGGTAATTTTTTTTCTATATGTTGTGGTCATAGACAAAAGTTTGATTCATCAAAGTTTGGGTCTCAAATTTTGGTATAATATTTGCATATTTCAAAGTATAGGTTAATACTACTCATCCCTAAATGGTCTAAAGGGGTGTTTACATAACACAATTTTCAACTAAAAACTGAAAACTTGTGTTTTGGCCATTCATTTACACGACAACGGCATTTTGGGGGCCTGAAAATGCAAACTTTTGAAAACAGGCTTCAAAGTGGATGTTTTTGAAAGAGAAAAAAAAACTTATCGTAAACTATGAAATGTGAATGTAAAAACTGTGATGTCATCCTCGTGCATATTACATGTTCAGTCTATAAAAATATATATGTGCGCAGGTGGGTAGTGTTTCTTTACAAAGTGACATCGCCAACTATTGGCCTGGCATGCATAATACAGCAATTTTAGTTGCTTTTGTGATCTGTGCGAACGGAGTTAGTTTTGACAATGTTGTTGTCTGTATACAAAACTTTTCAAAAATGCAAAGGAAAAACATTTACATTTTTAGTACAATTGTTGTCATGTAAATGCACCCTAAAGGCCATTGCACACTGAGTCCGAAATTTTCGTCCAAAAATTTTGCACGTTGAAAAATAAATACGACCTCACGTTGTGTCAATCACGTTTACATACTGCCTCTGAAACTTTCGTTCGTCATAAAAAAACATCAGATCAGGTTCAATTTTCTGCGTTTTTGCATCCGTAGCAAGCATTTTTATAGGAGTATGAGTATGAAAAATACGAAAAACACATATGAAAATTTTGGACTCAGTGTGCAAGGACCTTAAATCATGCCATCTTGTACTGGTATTTTGGCTTGTAAAAGTGTAAAAAAAACATTTGAAAGTCAACATAAAATAGTAGTTTTGAGAAGAAAAAGGAAAAGAAGAAAAAAAAAAAAAACATTGCCTTGTCTTTTGTAAACAAGCAAATGCATTATTCCACAAAGAAATGTCTTCAAAATGATTTCAAACCATCTTCTTTGTTTTCCCCCAAACAACCTGTCAGGCACTTGAGAGTCAACATAACTGACAAAAAAAGTGCAATATTCTATCAAAACTAGCACTGCCTCAGAAACAAATTTTCTTTTTGGATGACATCATCAAGCCCTGTTCTTTTCTTACAACCACTCGTCACATAGAGTCCACTTTTCCCAATCCAGCCTATTCCAGATGAATAAAATGACAACCTACATTGTTAGTTGCTTATTATGCTGCTTCACACTGAAATACATCACAAACAATATAGAATTCACAGCACAGTAAGTTCTAAAATAAAACTCACAACTTACAGGGTTGCAAACACAATTTCATGTTAACTTCAAAGGCCTATATAGACTCAAAGGAACAGCACAGATTGTGGGGTCTCAGCTTGAAAGAATAACATTCGGGTTTTTGACAGCATGAGATTATGATGGCCATCAACCAAACACTCAAGAGCAGCAAGAAACTTTAGAGAACGCTGATATGAAAAGTGTGAAGAGGCTTGAGAAGTGAATGTAATTTTCCAACTACTTGGCTTGGTAGACAAGAACCTACTTCAGCTGTGTATACCTGGCAGAAGTAGCTCATTCAAAAGCCTTGATTCAGTTTGGAGAGGTTTGCAGGTCGAAGGTTTAAATGCTTTGTTTTTTTCCAACTTGCCAAGAGGACAGCTGATTTCAAATGCTGAGCAGAAAATAAGCCCAAACTTGATGTTATGTTTCAGTATTTGATTAAAATTATAAACATTATGAGTGCAAATTAACGAGAGGAACATAATGATTTAAGAAAGAATGGCTTTAGCTATGGTTTACGTAGACAACTGGCTTCTGCTTGGACCAAACCCGAATTTCATCCACTCAGGCCCCTCTGGTTTCTTTTAAAATGAACTATTTGACTTTAAACCACAGTACATTTGCGCCATCACCATGAGCAACCATCTGAATCACAAAAATCACAAATGGGACACACTTTGTGGTTTTGAGACCTCATAGACAAAGAAACAAAGGACCACATATTCATATCAAGTGCACAGTTTTGTACAAAAGCACTCATATTCTTGTCCCTGAGACATTTTGAAGATGCAGTTTCCAGCTCAGAAAACAGATTTCCAACAACCAACGAACCAAACTCTGACATCAAAAACCACTTATGTCTACACTATAGTCTAAAAACACCCCTAGACTTAATGAGGACTTCGTATTGAACCATTTGCAGAAAAATTTAAACAAACTTTGATTTGAATTTGGTTAGTTATGTTATACATAAAACAGTACTTGAATGAACTTGAATGCAAGGGAAATTCAGGCTATAGTATCCCCTCTGCACCAAGTCAAGAGGTGAAGTCAGGGCACAGGCAGAGACCCAGCCACTGGCGCTGAGGAACAACAGCAGTCTGCTGCCAACAAAGTCCAAATAAAGCTTTTAATACGTTCACTATTGATCCTGTGCTGAAATAAACTCAGTGTATTGGCAGGGCTGGATCCTACTTTGAAGGGACTCCATAATGCAGCTAGTCAATGGTAAGCTGTCTGCAATCAATCCCAAATAACAGTTAATTACAGCTCACGTCCATTTTGAGGAAAGACTGGTGGAAATAAGAGAGAGAAAGACTCAAGGCAAATATAAAGCTGAAAGGCTGCTGAACAGAGAAAATGATGAAGAAAAACAGTTTGAAAAGTTGATGAAAAATGCCTTACAAGGCTATCCCTCCATTAACCCCAGAGTAATAAACATCTGAGAGCTTTATGAAGGCAAATCTATCAAGCAACCAAGTGGTCAGAGTTTAGCTAGCTTTAGCAGTTAGACCCTGCTGGTAAATGATATAACTACTCCATTCTGTGGGTGTAACAAGTTGATGGACATTTGAATGTAACCATTTCTAGTTATACAAAACAAATTCAGAATAAAGAACTAGCCTATAAGGTCACCGTCAACTAATGTTTACTATTGTTTGTACATTTTAAACATGAAGCATATAAAATTTTATATTAAATATATATGCTTTTTCAGCAATTTGTGATGGGGAATATAACACTTAAAACACTTCAAACCAAATCAAAAATGACAGCTGTCGTCCTTCTTATCAAGGTCATGGCCTTCTAGCTTTAGCATTCACAAAATTTTACAATCAACTACAACATTTCTGTTCATTTTATGTGACAGGGAAATACTGTACTCAACAAATCAAGCTAAAAAACAGCAAATAATGAATGTTAAATGAGAGTACAACTTACCACCTGTTCAAAATGGCTACCCTGAATGGCTACTCCTCCTGACTAGCAACTCTACATGCTATAAAAAGACATCCAAACTTTGGGACATTTGATAAATGTGAGAAAACTGCAGCCAACCGGGCTCAAGGAAATGTACCGAGATAAAATATTCGTGAAGTCTTTAGGTAACAAAAGGTATTACTTAGAAATGGCTGAGCATCAACTTAATAGCGTGTCAGATGTTTGAATGTTATCATCTACACATGATATATACACTTTCGGCTCGAGGGCACAGAGCAAACTGCCCGTTTCATAGCACAAGCATTTCAGACTCTGACGCTGATGGCAGCCTAATAGCGTTTATGTTACCAGAAAGTGCAAAGCTCTTCTTTTTCCAGTTACATATCATTAATTTAAACAGTTTATACAGCTGCATATTTACTGAGGCAAGTAGGGGTAAGTGCCCCACTTAAGGTTCTGCCGTATCCTGCTGTGTGGACGTTGAATGAGTGTGAATGTGACCTGAAGTGCTCTTGTACGGCTCCACACCGATTCCCCACCTGCAACGACAGCCAAACCTTAGACAAGCAGGACTGGGATGTGGTCATTTGTACAGAGTTTCTTGTCTATGACTTTTGATGAAAATGTCATCTGTTAGTCAATACAATCACTCATTTTAGACTATTTTAGACATTTCTGTCAACAAGAAATGTCAAAATTTCTGTTAAACGCCGCTAGATTTGAGCCAAATTTTAAAATATCAATATTAATTCACATTCACAATGCTACACATGCTAACTAGCATGTACTGTAACTTACTGCATGTTGCTTTGTAAATCAATTACAGTGTTTTTGCAAATGTAAGTGGCAATATCACTGTGGCACTGTTGGTAACCCAGCATGCTTTGTGAATGGGGTCAAATCAGAGTTAGTTTGATCTGATTACTCATTAAGATACAAGCTTGTGAAATCGGTTTAGGGGGTTATTTATAGTTGGTTGTAGGTTTACATTTCACTGTAATGTCACATGTTGTGTTTAGGTGTTGCCATTGTTGTGATGTATTGTCTCAAAAGTATATTAATTATGACTATACTTGATTGCATTGTACTGTTTACTATAGTATATGCTTGATATTGTGTTTTAGAATTACATAAATGCAGCCTTCTTAAAATTCTGGAAATTATGTACTTTTATACTGTAAATGTGAATATAGCTGATTAAATTTAAATACTTGATGTGTTTGAGCTGATTAACATGCTGAATGAATTCATTCTGTTTCGTTTAATTAAGGCAAGTTGAAAAAGCTGCAAAAATGAAAAATTAAGCATTTTTTAAATATGCCGAGACAAAAGAACACCCCAGAATTTTTCGTCAGTACTTTAGTTGAAAAAAATTAACACCTGAAGCCATCTGTCACCGATGTGCTTCAGGTAGCCTCACTTCGAACTAACGAACGAAGTAAGACTAATGTATCGAACCCGGTTTCCATTCTTTCTTTATTTGCATGTGTCTTTTTCTCTCTCCTGCGATGGCACACTAATAGATTTAGCAAAGATTGCACGGGCATTTATTACCACATGTAATTGAACGTGATGATTATCGTTGTTGTGTAATGTGATTTTAATGTGGCGTGATGGTTATGTATAAGCCCTAATGACTTGCCTCCGAGGGTTACAGCTTGCACAAAAAAAGAGCGAAAAAAGAAAAAGAATTTGATTTAGATTTCCCCCCATTTTCACTTGACATATAAATAAAGGGGTTTAATTAAAGCTTTCCTTCGGCAGCTTGCTTTCGCAAATAATCGTCCGTTTTATGAGTTTCCTTTTGGAGATGAGGGAAGTGATTGATAGAAGTGTCATCTTTTCGTATGCATGTGTGTTTGCGACTGTCTGCTGGCACAGTGCAGAGAGAATGCCACGGTTATTTGTAAAATATGAGATATAGCCGAGCAGGTCTGCGCTGCGCCTCTGGTTCAGACGCTTCAATTGCTGTATTTAAATCAGAATGAATCTATATTTTCTGATGTTCAGAGAGGCCGTGCGGTACAAGGCCAGAATGCTCGTTTTCTCCTCATCACCTTTTGAAAGCGCACACTCCTGCATATATCGCTCGACAAATGCCTGGCTTAACATAAACTTGTCCATTAAGGCCACATTTCATGAGCAAACTCCTTCAAAATGGGGCCAAATTGGCTTCGGTGGGACTATAACCTGTTATTATTGTTCAGCATTATCGACCTTTTTATTTTAGTATGCAGCAGGCCGCAAAGAAAGAGGCCAGTCTTTCTAAATGGCCCCGTGAATGGCAGTCCGCTGTAGAAGCCCATTATATCGCAGCTAAAGACGGCAACGTACACACATCGCGCTATAGCAGAGAGACTAGACAAACAAGCACTCTGAACATCAAAAATGCATGCAGACTTTGCCAGGAAGGCTTGCATAGCCAATGCATATACATTTTCTTTGTCTTTTCTTTATCCTCTCTCTCTTTTTCTCTCTCAGCGCACACACACATACAGAGTAAGTAAAGAGAAAGCCAGAGCTTTGCTTGACATTATTAGTTTTGCATTTGGGCCCAGTGCCCGGAGTAACGCTATGGATTTTCGTCTTACTTTCCTATAATTGGATGAGTTAAATTTCTCCATTCATTACACAAGCACATGACCTTGTGACCTCTGCTGCTCTCACGTTTTATTAGCACTCTCATCCCCTGTTAATATGGACCCCTGTCCCCAAAGACCCTGCTCTACAAAACTCCATTCCCATTTCTCTCATTACCTCCAGTTTTTTCCCCTCTTGTCCCATTTTCGGTATGTGAAAGAATAATTACAGATCTATTTTTTTTACAGATGCCATTAAGCCATCATGCAGTGTGAACATAGATGTTGAAATGCTTTTAAAAATACTGAAAATTTTAGTTTAAAATGTATATGTAATATGTTGTTATATTATTAAACAAATATAAATATAAAATATAAAAAAACGATACAACTGTATGTTTGATATTCATTATACTTCAATTTATATTTTAAGTTGAAATGCTTTTGAAAATGCTGAACATTACAATTAAATATATTGTGTTGTTATATTACAAAATAAAATATAAAAAGCATATTAATATGATTCATATTAGTTGTTGCACACTTATTTAATTAAATAAATTACTTATTGCTATATTATACTAATTAAAGTGTATGTGCGTGTGTGTGTGTGTGTATACACAGTATGCATGCACTTTAATTAGTATAGTGTGTGTGTGTGTGTGTGTGTGTGTGTGTGTGTGTGTATCTAGATAGATAGATTACCATGACTCAGAAAATGATTTACCTGCCACACATACACCAAATCAAGCATGCACACACGTGCGTGCACACACACACACACACACTTGGGATATGCACAAAGACATGTTGTACAAAGACTTCCCCACACAAGGAGTGCATGCATATTTTATGAAAAGTCAACAGATTGCCGTGTTCCGAGCCTGATGTCTCTTATTGCTTCTCCGTCCCCCAGCTGTGTCCCAGCAGCCCGTGTTAGATCATTGTGTTCACGGACGAGTCCGACACAAAGCCGCACAGAGGGAGTCATCCAGATTGCAGCATTAGAGCACCTGCAGAGATGAATGAATCGAGCCTCCTTATTCTAAGACTGGCCACAATGGGCAGATTCCATAGAGGATTCACTGTAATCCTGGAGAGGGTCATGGGATCAGCACTATCAAGGCTCACAGGAAGCCTACTGTACGCTGGAGATTCTGACAAATTGGAACAAAGAAGTGAATATGAATTTCTATCACATAAAATGTAAAATCAATAAGTAGTAGGCTACTCATCAGCGATCATGTGATCACATCAGCAAAACTTCCTGCGACAATGCCTGGGAGTTCTGAGTGTTTTTCAGCATGTTGCTATGCAATTGCTAGGTGGTTACTTACTGGTCTAAGTCTCTGTGATGTACTGGTCTGACTTGACTCCTTCTTTCAATGTAAGTAAATGTAATAATTTGCCCATTTTATTGTAGGCTGAGCAATAAAATATTAGAAAACTAACAGCAGCACCTTCTCAACACTATACATAGCACAAGCGGACATGTTATTCACTGAAGTTTATTACTTTACAACCTCTAGTATTATGTATGATTGTAGTATTATGTATGATCTTATTTAGTGGGATTGCTAAGGCAAGCATCACAATTACTATTGTTTGTAATTGTAATTATATTTTATGCTACCTTTCAAATGTTTGGAGGTTTCGTACAATTTTTCATATTTTCAAAAAACGGCTCACCACAGCTTTTAGTTGCATTTCTTTGATTTAAAAAAAAAAAAGAAGAAAAACAATGGTAAAATCGGTAATATTGTGAAATATTATTACAATTTTAAAGCACTGTTCTCTATTTTAATTTTTTTAATGGAATTTATTCCTGAAATGGCAAAGCTGAATTTTCAGCATCATTACTATAGATGAAAACATTTGTCATTTGTTTAGTTCCTGAATGAATGTTTTTGAACAAATCAGTTGAATGAATGAATCAATGACTCACTCATAAAGATAGCCACTTGTCACCACCTACTGCCGTAATGATGTAACCTACTGAAAGAGTCACTGATCACTAATGCACAGACTGACAGTTTTTTATATCAAGTTATTAAACTACAGGACACATCTGTTAAGATTTGGTTTATGATGTGATAAATCTTTATTGAGGCTTAAGAACTAAATTACAGGTACTTTATTGAGGCTTTAGAACTCATTTACAGATTACATCTGTCTATAACGTCAAACAAACAATGCAAATGTCGATGTAGGTTGATTATTAATAACCAAGTCACAGGCTGCAGGATTAGCATAGAATTCTGGCAAAATGATCTTTAAAAAAATAAAACACGTCCTATTTTGCAGCTGATCGGTTATTATTTTGCAACAGTGGTATTTTTAAAACAGCCAAACACAACAGACGGCCTAATAGTGTTCATTTAGAAAGACTGATGAATGCCAGCAAGGATGGAGATTTTGAGACTCTTGTTCTAAATTAACCATGAACAGTTTTGAAATGAGGATAAATAGAGGAAATAAGCATCCCAAAAATAACATCAAGACATATTTCACAACCAGTCATCTCAAGCTAATTCCTCTATAATTAAACAGGAAACAATGCATGTTGTGTCACATTATCGTCGTCACCATGATATACGTGTTGAAATGAACTTAATGATAATCTCAAATGCCATTTTATAGCCAGAAGGTCTTGATCTTGTTGAAGAAAAAAATCCTTATAGCTTTTGTAAACCTTGTAAACCTTTAACCCTCATGTTTTGCACAAGATCTGAAAGACCTCAATACATCTCACAATGTGAAATAAACTTATAATTGTGACATATTTGCAAATTAATTGCAAATTTTTAGATTTTATATTAATGATTAATACTGCTAAATAGATGATTACTGAGTTGCATGTTTCTCGCTCTCGCTCTCTCTCTCTCTCTCTCTTTCTTTTTATTTTCTTTCTTTCCTTATCTCTCTTTTGTTATATAGTTTTGCTTTTGTAAAAGAAAAATGATGCTTGTAATGTTATGTATATGATATGTGATTATATGTTATATCTGAAAATAAAACTATTTTAAAAAATTGACAAATTTGCGATTGCAAGAATAAAGTCAGTCACAATTACCTTTTTAATTTTTTTTTTTTTTTTATTCTGTGGTGTAATGAAAAAAATATTATGTTGCAAGATATAAACTCAGAATTCAGAGAAAAAGGTCAGAATTGCAAGATATAAACTCACAATTGCGAGAAAAATTAAGAATTGTGAGATAAAAAGTCGCAATTACCCCGTTTTATTTATTTTTTATTCCATGGTGAGGAAAAAAAACAGGATGATGAAATGTAAATTCAGAATTTAGCGGGGTAAAAAAATCAGAATTGTGAGATGTAGGCCTAAATAGTCAGAATTCTGAGTTTCTGTCACAGAGGAGCTGTTGGAGATCGCTTCCTGTTCCTGCCTGCCATGCTGCCGTTTGTAGCTCCATGTAGCTTTGTTTATCTGAAGAAATCTCTCTTACACTATCTGTTGTTTAAATCGCTAAAGAACAATTTAATTCTCACCATATTTCTGATTTAAGACTAATTTGACATCATCTGCCTTTAATCTCTTAATCTAAACTGCGAGCGCTGCACGTAGCAGCGCGTTAGCATTCCATTAGCCTATTAGCTTGTCAATCGCATCTCCATTCACGTTTTCTACCGCTTCTTCTCTCTCTCTCGCTCTGTTTCTTTTCTCTCTTGCTCCTTTTTTACGAGTCCATCAAATTACTGTGGTGAGTCGGAATTACTCTACAATCACGGTGAGTAATGGCTTCTCCTTGCATCGTCACCTGTACCGCTTGCCACATGTACAGTTTATCTGTCTCTTATGTGATGTGATCACATGTGATAAATGCAGGGAAATAGGCTGACAGAGAAGATTTCAGAATTAGAGACACGCATTCAAACTTTAGTTGAGGACAGTAAGAATGTGAAGGCTGTAGATACTGCTTTGGATGCGACTAGCTCAGGGACTCCTGTACATTGTTCTGTTCCAGTTTCAGCGCCTCTGCAGCAGGGCAACTGGGTGACTGTGAGGCGGCACAGTCGCGGGTCAAAACACCGCTCTTCCGTTCTGATCAAAACATCAAACAGGTTCTCCCCACTCAGTGACGCACCCACTGAGAAACCTGATGAAAGTGCTCTAGTTATTGGCGATTCTATTGTACGGAACATGAAAATAGAGACACCAGCCATAGTCCAATGTTTACCAGGAGCCAGAGCGCCTGACATCTTGGCAAATTTAAAAGTGCTGGCTAATGCTAGACGTAAATTCAGTAAGATTGTTATCTACGTGGGCGCTAATGATGTTCGACTTTGCCAGTCGGAGATCACTAAAAATAATGTTAAAGAGGTGTGTGAATTTGCAAGTACGATGCCAGACACTATAATTATGCTCTAGTCCCCTCCCTGCTTATCGGAGTGATGAGATTCATAGCAGACTGTTGTCACTCAATGGCTGGATGTCTAAGTGGTGCCCGCAGAATAACATAGGTTTCATAGACAATTGGAAGAGTTTTTGGGGCAGACCTGACCTGTTGAAAAGAGATGGTCTTCATCCCTCCTGGGGTGGTGCCGCTCTTCTCTCTAGAAATATAGGACATAGTCTTAGAGTTCGTACTTAACTAACTGGGGCCCAGGTCAGGAAGCAGACAGACTGGCTAAACCGACCGTCTGCTAGCCACCTCACGTCACAGAAGTCAGTTAATTCTCAGCACACAGAGACTCTTTCACCTAGATATCACACTATAGAGACTGTGTCTGTTCCCCGAACTAGAAAATACAGAAAACGTCCAGACCAAAGTAAGAGTAACAATTTAATTGATGTTCAACAAATAAAAAACAGATATAATACAGATAAACAATGATGAAGCTTGGCTTATTGAATATTAGATCCCTTTCTATAAAAGCACTTTTTGTAAATGATATGATCACTGACCATAGTCTACCCCCCAAGATTACTGTTACAAACATGAGCCACATCCAAAAGGCAAAGGGGGAGTTGTTGCTACAATTTATAGCAATATTTTCAGTATTTCTCAGAGGTCGAGTTTCAAGTATAATTTGTTTGAAGTAATGGTGCTTCATATAACATTATCCAAAGAAACAAGTGTTAATAATAAATCCCCTGTGATATTTGTACTGGCTACTGTATACGGGCCACCAGGGCACCATACAGACTTTAAAGAATTTGCTGATTTTCTATCTGAGTTAGTGCTGGCTGCAGATAAAGTCTTAATTGTTGGTGATTTTAATATCCATGTTGATAATGAAAAAGATTCGTTGGGATCAGCATTTATAGACATTCTAAACTCTATTGGTGTTAAACAACACGTGTCAGGACCTGCTCATTGTCGAAATCATACTCTAGATTTAATACTGTCGCATGGAATTGATGTCAGTGGTGTTGAAATTTTGCAGCAGAGCGATGATATCTCAGATCATTATCTAGTTTTGTGTATATTCCATATAGCTAAAGCTGTAAAGCCAACTCCTTGTTACAAATATGGTAGAACCATCACCTCGACCACAAAAGACTTCATAAATAATCTTCCTGACTTTTCTCAGTTCCTTAGCATATCCAATAGCTCAGAACAACTTGATGATGTAACAAAAACTATGGACTCTCTCTTTTCTAGCACTTTAGATACGGTTGCTCCTTTATGCTTAAGGAAGATTAAGGAAAAGATTCCAACACCGTGGTATAATGAGCACACTCGGGCCCTAAAGAGAGCAGCCTGGAAAATGGAGCGCAGCTGGAGAAAAACAAAATTAGAGGTATTTCATATTTCTTGGCGGGAAAATACTCTCTCCTACAGGAAAGCCTTAAAAACTGCTAGATCTGCTTACTTTACTTCTCTTTTAGAAGAAAACAAACACAACCCCAAGTATTTATTCAATACAGTGGCTAAATTAACAAAAACTATAACATCAGCAGGTGCAGACATTACCCAGCAGCACAGTAGTAATGACTTTATGAACTACTTTAACTCCAAGATCGAAACTATTAGAGATAAAATTGTAACCATGCAGCTGTCAGCCACAGTATTGCATCAGATAGTATGCTATAGATCCCCTGAGGAACAATTCCACTCATTCTCTTCTATTGGAAATGAAGAATTGTATAAACTTGTTAAATCATCTAAACCAACAACCTGTATATTAGACCCTGTTCCATCTAAGCTCCTAAAAGAGGTGCTTCCATAAGTAAGAGATCCTCTTCTGAATATTTTTAACTCATCATTGTCATTAGGATATGTCCCATAAACCTTCAAACTGCCTGTTATTAAGCCTCTCATTAAAAGAACACTACTTGACCCCAAAGATTTAATTAATTACAGACCGATCTCGAAGCTCCCTTTTTTGTTAAAGATATTAGAAAAGGTAGTATCCTCACAACTATGTTCCTTCTTAGAGAAAAATGCTATATGTGAGGATTTCCAGTCAGGTTTTAGACCATATCATAGTACTGAGACTGCTCTCATTAGAGTTACAAACGACCTGCTCTTATCATCTGATCGTGGTTGTATCTGTCTATTAGTGCTACTGGATCTTAGCACCGCGTTTGACACTATCGACCACAACATTCTTTTAAATAGACTAGAAAATTATGTTGGCATTAGAGGAAGTGCACTGGCATGGTTCAAATCGTACTTATCTGACCGCCATCAATTCGTGGCAGTAAATAAAAAGGTATCATACTAATCACAAGTGCAGTATGGAGTACCTCAAGGCTCAGTACTAGACCCCTTACTTTTCACGCTCTGCATGTTACCCTTGGGAGATATCATTAGGAAACATGGTGTTAGCTTTCACTGTTATGCTGATGATACTCAGCTCTATATTTCTTCACGACCCGATGAAACATACCAATTTGCAAAACTAACGGAATGTATAGTTATCAAAAACTGGATGACTAGCAATTTCTTACTGCTAAATTCTGAAAAAACAGAGGTGTTAATTATTGGACCAAAAACTTTTGCATGTAATAACCTAGATCACTGTCTCATACTTGATGGTTGCTCTGTAAATTCTTCATCATCAGTTAGGAACCTAGGCGTACTTTTTGATAACAATCTTTCCTTCGAAAAATATGTTTCTAGCATTTGTAAAACTGCATTTTTTCATCTTAAAAATATATCTAAATTACAACCTATGCTTTCAATGTCAAATGCAGAAACGTTAATTCATGCGTTCATGACCTCGAGGCTAGATTATTGTAATGCTTTATTGGGTGGTTGCTCTGCGCATTTAATAAACAAATTCCAGCTGGTTCAAAATGCAGCAGCTAGAGTTCTTACTAGAACCAGGAAGTATGACCACATTAGCCCGGTTCTGTCAACACTGCACTGGCTCCTTATTAACCATTGTATACATTTTAAGATCTTGCTATTTACCTATAAGGCCCTGAATGGTTTGGCACCTCAGTATTTGAGTGAGCTCTTATCACATTA
Source organism: Spinibarbus caldwelli (assembly GCA_039654775.1). NCBI lineage: Eukaryota > Metazoa > Chordata > Actinopteri > Cypriniformes > Cyprinidae > Spinibarbus > Spinibarbus caldwelli. The sequence continues at coordinate 7,741,204 of CM077258.1, forward strand.
TAGTCCTTCACGTCCGCTGCAATCTCAAAACTTTGGCCATTTGATATTACCTAGAATATCAAAATCAACTGCGGGCGGGAGATCATTTTCTTATTTAGCGCCCAAACTCTGGAACAATCTACCTAACACTGTTCGGGAAGCAGACACACTCTGTCAGTTTAAATCTATATTAAAGACCCATCTCTTTAACCTGGTTTACACATAATACACTATCGCACTTCTATAATTCAAATCTGTTAAAGGATTGTTAGGCTGCATTAATTAGGTCAACCGGAACCGGGAAACACTTTCCAAAACACCCAATGTACTTGTTACATCGTTAGATGAATGGCATCTACGCTAATATTAGTCTGTTTCTTTCTTATTCTGAGGTCACCGTAGCCACCCAGATCCAGACTGTATCCAGATCAGATGGTCACTGCAGCCACCCAGATCCAGTCTGTATCCAGATCAGATGGTGGATCAGCACCTAGAGATGACCTCTACAGCCCTGAACGTCAGCGAAAACCAGGACAACTAGATGAGCCCCAGAGACTGATCCCCAGTGAAGACCCTGTCTCCTAGACGGCCATCGGGACAAGACCACAGGAACCAGATGAGTCCTTTGCACAATCTGACTCTGCTGCAGCCTAGATTTAAACTGCTGATTTTGTCTGGCCAGAGGAGAATGACACTATTTCGACACACTATTTCCCTGTCTAAATACTGTAAAGCTGATGTAAGGCCACCCAGCTTTATATCAAGCTGATGTAAAGCTGCTTTGACACAATTTGCATTGTTAAAAGCGCTATACAAATAATAGTGACTTGACTTGAGAGTTCTGAAAATAAAATATATATATATATATATATATCAGAATTGTGAGAAACAAAGCCTGAATTGTGACCTACAAACTCAGAACTGCAATAATAAAAGTCGAATTTTATTTTGTTTTCATTCCATTGGGAAAACAAGCTCATACTCCAAAAAAAAAAAAAAAAACTTTGCAGGTATTTATAACCATAGGAAAAACTATCAAAAGACTTCAAAAAGTTCTAGAATTTTTAAACATATTTCAAACATGAAGACAAGTAAATGGCGGTTCAAAACGCAGATATCTGCTGCTCGTTTGATTTATATTTAGCATGAAATTAATCTTTTCAGCCTATGTGTAATCAACAAGAACAAAGCTCTTTGCCAGTTATTACTCATTCCATCCTGTCAGAGAATGACAAGAAAACAAACAACCACCAGCAGCACTGAATATCTCTGCAGATCTAATGATCCCCATCTAAATTTCAGTCAAAAACAGCCGTCCTACACATCGCCATCCAGCTACAAACAAAGCCACTTCTGTCACAATGATATCAGCGGAGTGGGCTTGGAGTAAATTGATCATTATCTTGGCACACCCAGAGAGCCTGTCTTTTGCTCAAGTGTACCATTTTACCCATTTCTAGTGCTATTTTCCACTCCCTCTCCGATGGAATCTTCCTTTCTGTCGCCATATTTACATACGGGTTCCGAAAAGGCCACTTGACAGGATAATTCTACCTCTAGAGTTGCGTCAGCTTCTGTCAGGATGTGGGGAGCGGATTACTGTGATTTCCTTAAGCAGGATGCACTTTGCTTTAGCGCAGACGGCACAGCTGTTTTTTGGCATGCTGATGGAAAACAAAAGCTCGAAGCCGTGAGGAGTGGTCCTCCGCGCTTCCCACAATAAGAGGGCTGAATCTCCTTCGACTCAGCCAGTTTGCCTCGTATCGTCAACCCGCACCCCTTTTCTCTAATCCACCCCCACAACCACAGCTCATGATGTCAGCCAGAATGCATCATTACAGTCAATAAATCAAGACGCCTCCACCACACAAACTACAGGATGCCATGTGAGAAAGAAGCTCCAGCTGTTTCTCTGCCCTTTGTTGTCGTATATCCAGTCGGCAGAGGCAGGCTACACTTGTTACAGTGCTGTTTTTCTTCGATTTCTCATTCTTTGCTTTCTTTTCATCTGGATTGAGTACAGGGCGCATTTCACAAAGTAGCAATGAAGTTACAAATCCCTTAGGAGTTGGTCTATGCCATACAACAACTGCATACACTGTAAAAAAAAAAAAAAAAAAAAAATTAAGGTAAACTGCAAATGGCTTGTAATTCAAGGACATTAAAGTATAAATATCTAGTACTATATCTACTTAAAGTGTACAGTTAAAATGATTTAATCTGCCACTGTTGTAACAAATCTACTTTCTTGTTTCAACTTCTTTCTTGTTGAGTCTATGCAAAGTGTTCCCCTTATTTATGTTTCACATTATAAATTTAATTTATTATTAAAAATGTATGTCATGTAGAGCATTGATCATTCACAATTACTCCTGAATAAACTACATTAAGGGTGCACCAATATAAAAGTAATATTTTATAATTATATTGTATATTATCCAATAACCATTAAATGCCTGATATTAAAATTTGACATATTTAAAGGGATGGTTCACCCAAAAATGAAAATTCTTTCATTAATTACTTACCCTCATGTCGTTCCAAACCCTTAAGACCTTCGTTCATCTTCGGAACAGAAATTAAGATATTTTTGATGCATTCCAAGAGCTCTCTGACCCTCCCATAGACAGCAAAGATCCTTACACGATAAAGGCTCAGAAACGTAGCAAGGAGATTGTTAAAATAATCCATGTGACATCAGTGGTTCGACCGTAATTTTACGAAGCTACGAGAATACTTTTTGTGTGCAAAGAAAACAGAAATAACAACTTTATTCAACAATTCGTCTCCTCCGCGTCACCCTATAGCGCCATTTTGGAGAGCAAAAATTTAATTTTCAGCATAATTTACTTTATGCAAGACTTTCTTCTCATGCACTTTATGTAAGTGCATGAGAAGATTGCTTTCATTGTTGACGCTCACAAATGCACACAAACTCTCAGCTTACACACTGAAATACACGCCCTTGATGAAAACTATGTCTCGGTAAATTGCACACGCATTCAAGTCCATGGCGTAAAAATCGAAAGTTTGAATCGCGACACAAGGTCATTTCCATCACAGGCTTCATCTCACAGTTTTTTTTCTTTGTCACGCGGTCTGTGTGGCGATGACAGGCTGTCGATCCGTCCATATCTAAATATATATTTCTGAGGGGAGGACAGGAGCAGCAGACCGGCCGAATTACCAGGCCTGTCACTTGCCGACTGACAGCAGGGGGCTTTCCATCTGGCCTTGGATCACGCTCTCTCTCATGCACTTAGCAAGTTAGCAATGCAGCAGTTTCCTATAAAGACCAAGTGACAATATATTGATCTCCTCAGGCCAGCAACTTCAAGCTAGGCTCGCAGGTTCATTCAATTACCTGTTTGTTGATGCCGCTTCTGGGGCCCGGCACGCTCTCCTTCTCTCTCTCTCTCTGTCTCTCTGTCCCTGGTGTGAAATAGCAGTGGGCGGAACGCTGTCTTGGCACAGGGTGACAGAAGGTTTCTGACAGCTGTGAGAAAAACTTGCTAATGACAGCTTTCTGTTGCACCAGCCTGTGTTTTAATGCTAATCATCATTTGCAATGGACATGGCCCCTGTTTAAAACAATAATTTATGCAAACATGAATTTCATTTATTAAAAACTGTGTCCCACAAGGAACGTTCTAAAGTTGCACTGCATACTCTCTCACATCAGAAATTATGCTGTGGCTCTTAATGCATTTATACAAGTCATAATCCTGGTGTTCAACATTAATTAGCTAAAGCTGCCTGGCTGCATATTTTTCCTCATTATTTGTTTTTCATGATTTTTCTTTTTTTCATCTCAACACTCTGGGGTAACGTACTTTGCATGACTTTTTTTCCTCCTCCTATCAGCAAATATTTACCTCATATAGTGGACAAGAAAAAAAAAAGTCGATTTAGCAGGGTGGAACAACCCAGAAAAAAAAAAAAAAGGTTCATATATAAAGTCTGATCCAATTAAGTCCCGAAAGATGCATTAAATCAATTAGTGTTCATGCATGCAGTCGGTTTTAATACTGTACATGTTTACAGTTTGTTTTTGAGGGCAAAAAGCAGATGTGCTGGTGTCAGGTGGATTTATCACTAACAAATGAAAATTCTGTCACCATTTATTCACATTTATGTAATAAACTTAATGGGGATCAAGCTTGTTGAGCTCCAAAATTCAACATAAAATGTGCTTTATGTGAGGAATAAACTAAAACATAAGTCATTATTCACATCATAATGATTTCAGATGGTCACATGAACAAGTTTTCAGCTAGATTTCATGGCAAAGGTCCATTGTCAATAGCTTAGCAATGTATGTATGAAGTTGAGTCATGTCTCCCTACGCTCTCAAAATACTTAAATATTTGTATATATATATATATATATATATATATATATATGCATATTTTGTTATAAACTTAAAATGTATTGTTTCCATAGATATAATAAACTACTTTAAATTAATAGTTTTATATTTTTTATAGTTTTATATCGTTTTTTGATGGAATCTAAGAGCTCGCTGACCCTCCATAGACAGCAAGGATATTACCACGATCAACAAACAGAAACGTAGCAAGGACATCGGTAAAATAGTCCATGTGACATCAGGGGTTTAACCGTAATAATAACATAACAATTTTTCTTCCCAAGTTACCGTCTTCCGGCATTTTGGAGAGTACCCCAGAGCGTAATCAACATAATCAGCGTTGTTTACGTTCTGCATGTGCGCTGTCTACTGAACGTGTTTTCTTTGTGAACAAAAAGTATTCTCGTAGCTTTGTAAAATTATGGTTGATCCACTGATGTCACATGGACTATTTTACTGATGTCCTTGCTACATTTCTGTGCGCTGATCGTGGTAATATCCTGTCTATGGAGGGTCAGAGAGCTCTCAGATTCCATCAAAAATATCTTAATTTGTGTTCCAAAGATGAAAGAAGGTCTTACTGGTTTGGAACGACATGAGGGTCAGTAATTAATGACAGAATTTTCATTTTTAAGTGAACTATCCCTTTAAAGCTTCTACATTTGTTTCCGGAAACAACACTAACGGCACTAATGACTCTATTAGAATTACACTTTTTTGACAGCAAAAATTCTTAGAACATCAGTAAATGTGAAATTTAATTAAAGTTTTAATAGAACATAAACCATTGCTAAAGCCTAAAACTACAAGTCTTTTCAACTCTAAATCAGTGTTCTATTAATGACAGTGCGGGTTGAAATAATCATATTTCCATAATTCTCACTCCCAGACCAGTTATAAAGTCTTTGTGGGAGCCTGGTATGAACCAAGTCCTTGAAACACCCATGGTTGCGAAAATAAGTCCCAGCTGGGTCCAATTAGGGGACAACCAGGAGTGCTGTTTGTGTTGGCTGTCTCTCACCAGGCCATAGGGACTCATCAGGTTTTCATTTGTCTCATTTGTGAAGGCACACAATAGTACAGTTCTATCCACAGTGGTCTAATTTGAGCGTTCAGTGCCACACGCTCCCTTACCACCGGCTTTATCAACACAGCCTCTCCTAATGCGATGCGGCCCCACGTTCCATAACAATGCTTCTACGCTACATTCCTCTGCAGACGCTAACTTACAGCACGATTATGCCGACACTTGTTAGCATTCACTGCTAGTCTGTATTCAGAGGTATTTTCTGTTTTGCATCCTAAATAGCTGCAAATTGTTTTGCATTTTTACGTCATTGCTGCAAAGTTCATCCCTGACATGCTAACACAATGCGAACACACACATTTGCCGTGCAAAGCGCCCGTGCCTGCGAAACGCATCTAGATTTACAAATCGAATCCTGTGGATGGTGGTGCGTTTTTGTGAGGATCTGGAAACAGTAGGGAACATCAGTAGGGAGTCTAGTGGAGCTCTGGCACTAAAATTGAATTCCACCCCCAGCTGTTTCCAAAGTTTCTCTTATTTGAAAGGCCTTAACCAACAAGAACTGAGTAAATCTACACAATTAATTTGACATGAGCTATGAGGTGAAAAAGGTGCTAGTTTTTTCTTTTACTGTCACGGCAGTTGCTGCATGTTTACAGCATGGACACTACCAGTAAACACACTTGAATGAATAGATGTTTCTCTTGATCTCAAAAACATTCTGTTCTTAAAAGAGATACTGTATTTCACCCTAAAAATAAAAACGTAAAAATTGTTATTCACCATTATGTTGTTCCAAACCTGTAGAACTTTCTTTCTTCTAAGAAATGTGCTTTTTGCCCATACAATAGAAATCAAATGGCTTCAATGTTCTTCAAAATATATTCTCTGGTATTCTGCAGATGAAATAAACAGGTTTGGAGTAAAAAAAAAAAAAAAAATGAATTCTTTTGGGTGAACTTTCCTTCTAAGGCTGATTTTTAAATGCTTGTTTAGGTTACTCAGTTCTTTTCGACTATAAAGAACCTTCTGTGCAGTGGAAAGGTTCCATGGATGTTAAAAGTTCATCTTGGAATCTTAGATGCCAATAAAGTACCTTTATTTATTTAGAGTGTAGTAGCAGCTGGGGCTGTGCTGACTATGCGGACTTGCATTTAAAATTTTAAGTCAAGCTTCAATTCCTCCAATGGTATGTGCATTTAAGCTAGATTAAATGTGCTAATGCATTATCTTTATCATAATTAATTGCATTAAATTAACACATTAAATCGACAGCCCAATTTAATACTTGATAAAGACACATGCTGCTCAGCTTCCTGTGATCATCTGCACAATGCACATTACAACGTCCTTTTATTACACAGCAGAATCAATGCATGAAACTTTTATAGCTCATATCAAACTAGTGTTAAGCACACATATAAATAACTGCATACGTTTGCCCACAGGGCTTATTTGTCACATCTATAATTGAATGCAAGCACATGCACCATGTGTCTTGAATAATGCATGGTCTGTCTGAGACATTTTCCAAATGCTGAAATATTCATGAAATTTCTATAAATTAGAAAGCACCTGTCCCCCATGTTTCAAACATATACACAGTGAACAATGTGCTTCATGGAAATTCAGTGCTACAATAAAAATGGCCAAATTGAATCAATTAGTGTTGCATATTGGTCATAAACCGGCCATTATTAAGATCAATGTCTTGCGCTATTAGAATTGGAGCTGTAAAGGCCAAGGATGGATGATAAAAGTTCATCTCCTTCCAGCAATAGAAAAAAACATCCATCGGCTCCAAATATCAGCATTCATTTGTGAATTAGTGCTGTCGTGATGTGCAGATTAATTAATCACAATTAATAGCATATAACTCTATTTGCTGAGAATAGCAAAATAAAGATAATTCAAAGCCTGAATATAATGCCAGACAAATAAGTCATTGAATGGACATTGCAAAAAGTAGCTTGAGAAGTCAATATATTATAATTTAAAAAGGTTTTTTTGTTTGTTTGTTTTTTTTTGTTGTTGTTGTTGTTTTTTTTAAATAAAATCATTATGGAATTTACATAGAAAATAGTAAGCATCTTAAAAATAAACACTTTAAAATGATAGCCCTATATATGTAAGTATATATGTAAAGCTTTCATTCACTACATTCACAACTAAAAGCACATCCTCTTCAAGGCTTTCAAATTGCAATATACGGACTGTTCCACACAGCAGGGATCCATCCATCTCCTCAGCTGAATAAGGTCAAACACTACCTCACATACATGAATGCAAACAACTCGAAGGTCTTTGATTTATAGTAGCTAGATATAAACACCCTTCACTTAGAATAGACGTTGGGCTGTAATATATACGTAGCCAAATGCCTATTGGTCGATATGGAATTTTAAGAGCCCCTTTGAAGCTCGGACCATTTACATTTGCATTTCAGAATACAACCGCCCTATAAAAAAGGAAGAAATCGAGAGAGAGAAAGGAAAGAGAAAAGAAAATTTATGTGGGAGGACCTTTTCATCTCTTTCCAAATCTCTGCCTCTCTCATATCCGCCACCCTCGGCCCTTTTCGCTCTGTCTCTCTCCATCTCTATTCCTCTCCTTCTTCGCTACTTGCAGAAAGCTCACTTGTTGTATTTGATTAGTTTTTATTCCGGCAGTCGTCTACTTATATGTCTGCGGTCCAAGAAGAGGGTAGTGGTTCTGGATCACTTCCTTATTCAAACACAGCCGAAGGGGTCAAAAAGGCAGACCTGTCATCTCCAATGTATTAAACTGCAAAAGAGAGCAACATCTACAATATATGAACTGCAGATAAAAGGAAATGAAAAACTCTGGGTGGGAACTTAACCCTTTGTCTGCTGGCGCCTCAAACAGCACCTATGAAGTCGTCTGATATCTCAAGTGGAAGGGGTGCTCATTGTGTCTCTTTTTCGCAGTTTAGTGCTGGGACAGTGCAAACATGACATTAATTGGTCATTTTCGATGACCCCAAATGGGTAGACATGGTCCCATCTGGTATTGTGAGAGGTCTCTCATTGTGAAGGGTGCAGGAGACGTCTGTGACCTGTCGTGGCAGTGTTGAATAACCTATTGTCTCCTCAATCGATCAGAACACAATGCGTGACAATGTCGCACCAATGATTTGTGAATGCTGTTGAAGGTCAGCCCTCCATCCAAACCAAAGCGTCCTGCCCAACACACACACACACACACACACACCTACCTCTACCTCCATCTACTCCTGTCCAACCAGTCCTGCTATAGATTAGTCAAAGATCATGCACTGCATGCAAAGTCGAGCTTCTCTCTGCTTTTAATCCAGGTTCTACTGCTTCTGTAATATATATATATATATATATATATATATATATATACATACATACACATACATATATACAGTATATAGTTTTACAAAACTGACACATTCAAAACTTTAAAAAAAGATGTTGCATGCCTTAAATCTGAAAATTGTGCATAAATGAAAAAAAAAAAAAAACAACCAATTAGAAAGTGTGGGCAGGGCTACATTGCTCAGTTACAAACCAAGATATAGAAACCACGCAAAGTGCAATGAAAAATATAGTTTCACTCATCATGGTCTGAATAACTTATATACCTTTCAACCCACTTTACTGTGTAGCATCTGATTAGGTTACAGAATAATGGTAAAATTATTTACAAAAAAAAAGGTTTAAATGTACAAATGTCAGCATTTCAGGCTCAATTACTTGCAAACATTTAAAAATTAGTGGTTGTGTCATGTCAGAATTACTGTATGAAATAATACCAATAATGTAAATGCTCATAAGAGAAAAAGTGGATCCATTTGTACCTTTGTTGATGACAGCAAATTAGTTAAAAATTACATTAATATACTTCTAGTACAGCAAGCAACATGGAATATAATACAATAACATCAAACAGAAAAATAGTGTAAATGTGCATAATTTCCCTTCTGATATTAATTTGAAAAACATGAAGCTTTTATAAAACCTAGAGTTTATTGAAACCTTTATAGTTTTTACAAGCCAAAGGCTTTATGGTAAAAGCTTAAACACAGTAGTAAAAAAAAAAAAAAACTGAATATTTTAGAAATGTCAATACAACGCTGCCTTGAAAATATGGGATGAAGTTTGCCCTGCAGTGTGGGGTCCTACGTGGAGTGTGGGTGAATAAATACCCTGTCCTGCGGGGTAGAGAGCCCCTCACACTGACACAGGGGAGCGCATGCATAAAACAAGGGCTCCAGAGGGAGATTAATAACCTGTAGATCCGGAGACAGATACTCCAGACAGCCCAATGTGACTTTAAAACCCAAATGAATAGTGGATGGGTTGGGTCAAGGGCACAGAGGCACAGGTTAAAGAGTCTTTTATCAATCAGCCGGAGTGGGGAATCTGTTTGGACAAGCCGTCGACTCCCAGCGGGATGAAGGGGCCACGCATATGGCGGAGGCTTCACGTGAAGAATCGAGAATAAATGGTGGCGTGAGAGAAAGAGGAATGGAGGACGGAAAAAGGAAATGGAAAATAAATGCGCTTGGGCATTCAATCCCATTTCCCTCCGTTCTTTCGTTCTAATTTTAGCAGGTTCTTTTCACTTTCAGACACGGGTGCCGGAGCACCATTCACCACAGGATTTTGTTCAACGTATAAAGCAAAATCGATGTGCTTTCCTACAAATGGCTCCCACTTCCTGCACGCTCTTATCCGACGCCCCAATCGCACGCTATCGAGAGTGTTTTAAATCCCTGATTGCGTTTAACTCTGATGAGCCTCAAGCTGGATCAATGGCCAGCCGGTTGCAAACACACACAGATGCACGTCCGCACAAAAGCCGGCCGCATGCGCCCACACGCTCCCCGGCAATATTGGTGTGGAGATTAAAGCCATATAAAAGAGGGGAGACAAAGGTGACGCCACCTTCTTTCAAATGGCGAGAGCATAGCTTGACAAAATGAGCGGGTGAGCTTCGAGAGAACAAAAGGAGAGGGCGCGGAAGCAAAGCTCGGGGCAGCACGGGTGAGGAGCAGGGCCTTTAATTAAAAGGATTATATGAAGGCGCACGGTGCGAGGGAGAGGTTGTCCGTGTCCTGAGATGGAGTACAGTAATGAAACCCATCACTGGCAGCTGAGGGAAAGCAAGAGAGAGAGAGAGATGAAAAGAGGGGACGGGTTTAGATTGAAGACAGAGGAAAGAAAGCAAGTTGGAATTAATGAGACAATGAAACAATGGATTCATATGCAGGGTTGGAAACCTGAGGAGCTGAGGTGTGGAATATGATGGGGGTGCGCCGTCTCTCCCATCAGACTTCCTTTATTGTTTCTCCTGGAAGAGTAGAACAAAGTTTGGACAGCAGGTGCATAACATTTTATTATAAAAATATTAGTTGAGCTGTGACTATGTGACTAAACAGTCTAATGCCAAATTGCTTTGAAAAATCAATTAATCAATGATTCTTTATTATTCAAAAGTGTTCACAAAACTTAAGACTTTTGGATGAATTTTGGAGTAGAGAGACGCTCTGTGCTGGACTCTTCCTCAATGAATGATAGACTGTCACGGATGGTTGTTTAAATGGTTTAATATTTTAACAATATAGTTTTTATGATGTTTCCAACTTTAGTGTTTACCTTCAAGCAACAAGGATGAATTTGGCATTTAATATAAAAATGAGCAGCAGTCATCTGTATCTTGAGATTTCGTTTATGGTGGTAAATGACAAAAACGCTGCCTATAATAAAGAGACCTGAATGCCACTGGTCATTTTCTTCCTTTGCCTTTTTTTATGATATTATTATGAAGAATAAACTGTTTTGTGATACCTAGGGGGAAAGATACAGGATTGTGGGAAATGTGCAGAAGAGAAATGGAAGAACAGGTCTCTGGATCAAACTTTCATGTTGTCCATGAAGACAGGTCGATGTGGTAGTAACAACTCGATCTTATGAGAAAACATAAGTATTTCATGAGGTGGCAGATTTTTTTTTTTTTTTTTTTTTTTTTTTTTTTTAATTCATGTGATGTGATTCATATGAAAACATATAATTTGTGGAAAAAAACCAAGCATGAAGGTCCATTGCTAACCCTAACAGATTGTACAAATTCATACAAATTTGCCACCAATTCAAAAATGTAACATAAAATGTAACAGTTACAAATTGCCATGAGATTGTGTTGGGTAGTAAAAGCATCCAAACATTTTCAGATATTGGTTAACTAGTTCAAAGTTTGAGTAAAATTTGTTTGTTTTCTTTTGTTTTTGAAAGAAATTAATGCTTTTATTTAGCAAGAATGCATTAAATTGATCAAAAGTGACAGTAAAGACATGTTACAGAAGATTCATATTTCCAATAAATTCCAAAAATATTACTGTCTTTACTGTATTTCTGATCAAACAAATGTTTTGTTAGCATAAGAGACCAAAAAAAATCTTACCAACCACAAACTTTAGTGTTCTTGTTTTCATAACTAATGCTGTCAAGCTCCAAAATTGACAAAAAGCACCATATGTAGTTTATTTAACTTTTTCGTAGCCATAAAAGAGTTTTGTTTGAGGACCAGATGAAATTTAAGTCATAAATGAACTGTATCTGATGACAAACCTGCTATGATGTGTTTTGATGTGTCATATTTGCATACCTTTAATACTGTCTCATCCCGGTTTGCAATCTTGAAATCAAAGACATCCTGATGGCCTGTTGTCTCAATGAGTTCCCACAGGCTTTGCAGTTCTGTAATGAATGAATAGCTTCTCTGTGTGCACCTAGGGCATATGCACCTCAATGCCTGTGTCTCACATAATCAGTGAACAAGCATACATCTCACTACATTGGTATATTCTGCACAAACCGACATGGAGAGATCATACACATACACACGCAACCCCCAATCCCACCTGCATACGGCTTGTGAGCGATAAAGTCTCTCCATTTCCTGGCCTGTCCAGGCTAGTCTCCCGTTATCATGCGAGTTGGAAGATTCAGCTCCGCTGCAGGCCCATGCTGCACACTTCGCTTGTCCTAGATTAACACTTATCTCCCAGTGCCACCAGAGTGCCAGACCCACTAAATGAATTAGATGGGAAAGAAGCCATCTAGACACAAACCTGTGGCTCATGTCATACCAAAAGTATCCATACCATGGCAGTTTGTCTTCTCCGAGCACAATCGAGCTGGAAGTCGCAGTTCAGACCTCTACCTTGCGCAATTAAAGAGATAGGAAAAGTTTAAAAATATGGGAAAGACAAAGGTGACACGTCGAGTCCAAATGACTTGTGAGACATTGTGACATGGGCACACAGGGTGAAAGAATTACATCTAATAATACCATAGATCAATGATTGATTAGGAGTATAGGGATGAAATTTTAATGATCCAGGACCTTTGGGCACTTCAAGTAGCCGGTTCACAGAAAGCTGACATATGCTGTATAATTCATCTGAGGGAGTTTGTCCCTCTCTCTCTCTTTCTCTCTCTCTCTCTGACTCCAAGTGAGGGTTTGACTCTTTAAAACACTGGATGGGTGCTGTTCGTATCTGTTGGTAATGCAGTGAGAGAAAGACAGAGAGAAAGAGTTCATGGCTCCTTTTAAACATATGCACTCATTATTCTTGAGCAACTTGGAATGAAAAACTCATGTTTAATTGACAAGAAGCCAAGAGAGTTCATATAATTTTTTTTTTTTTAATTTAAAAAGGTAAAAAGGAAGCACGTTTCTGCCTCACAGCACAAAATAAAAAAGATTTAAAATAAGAAATTGTGAAAAAGTTAATAAGAAAAATTAAACATAAGAAAAATTGTATATAATAAAGTCACAATTAGCCTTTGTTCTTTGTTTTTTTACTAAAAAGTGGAAATTGGAGTGAATTAACAGGTTTCATTCTACCTGCACTGATAATTTGGTGTAGAAAGGAACAATATGTTGCTTATATATAAAGGAACATCAGCACTGGTGAATGTGCTTGGGTAAAAAACTAATAAATACAGTGATGTTGTGGCCTAGTGGTTAGCGGTTATGCTCCTACACACATGGCTTTATGTGCATGTGGGCGAAGTGAGTTCAAATGCAGTTTGCCACTAGATATGGGTCAGGATTGTAAATTAGTGAGGTTGACTAGTGAGATCATCTTGATTTTTTTCCTTGATGCTTTAAAACGAATTTAAAGACAGTTCTACCTTTCAGAAAGGGGTTTAGCATGCAGCATGCTAATAGTTCAAATGTAGCTGTTACACTGTCTACACTGGAAGTAAGTTACGCGACGCACATGATGTTTGTTATACTTGCAGAGTAAACATGGTGTGATACTGTTAGCATTCTAAGGGTGTTTCTCAAACGGGAGGCTGCATCCTACAAAGGCTGCATATCTCGGCTGCCACATCATCAAACATCGCTGAAGGCCATCTCAATCGGAAGGATCCTTGGAAGATAGCCTTCGTTTCGCGTCCTTCATTCAGCTGAACTTGAAGGATGCATGGGATGTATCCTTTGCGACCTTCAGTCACCCACAATCCTTTGCACCCATTCCATTTCATGAAAATAAACTGACGAAAAATGAGTCATTAATGAGCTTGTCTGAGTTTATTATGAAATGTTAGACAAAAAGAATGTTTTCGGACATGAAAGCATAGATGCTATTTTTTGTTTTGGTGTAAATTACTCAAACGCTAAACTGCCAATAACTTAAGCCACGGGGAGACTATAGACAGCTGTGGTTCATTGTATTGCATTAACAGAAAGCCAAATAATATAAAGATTTGTAATACAAAGTATTTTTCCAAAATTGAGGGCGAGAACATATGTGACGTAGCCACGCGCACTCACTAGACCGTCTTATTCTAGCATTTATATGCTGAGGAGGACTCTAGCCTACAAGACTCTGAAGGACTGAACTAGGAAGGACGCAGCCTTCCGTTTGAGAAGCACCCTAAAACTCTCTGAGCCTCTTCATTTGTGGGTCACACTTGGTACCTTCATGGTCAAAAAAACTGAAGACTTGAAATGTAACTTTTTGTTTTGTTTTGTTTTTCCAGGAAAATGTATAAAAATAGCTAATATATTTTTGTTTAATAATATTTTTTTCTTATTACTTAGAATTTGGGGGGATTTTATGATACTATGCAATATTTATATGGTTTTTATGAGCTATTTTTTTCTATTATTTATTTCCCATTTATTTCCTATGTTGGTCATTTTGACCGTAAAGGTAGCAAGCGTTACTTTTAATTTTTCGACCATTTAACATTTTCAAATCCCATGATTTTGTCTGTGTGTCCAAATGTCCATGATCCGTCCGTGTGTGTGTGTGTGTGTGTGTGTGTGTGTGTTCACATAGCTAATGCAACAATAGTCACCAAGCATCATCTCATTTTGATGGAGCAAAAAATTTTGAAAGTTCAGAATGTTAAATTTTTCCATCAAAAGTGACCGAAGAGGCCCAGAGAAGTTGTTCAATTGCATCCTCTATAAAACAGCAACAGTTTGTAACAAATTAACAAACTTTCAAATTTCAAGAACATTTCCATTGGACTATGACAGTTTTGTATAATAAAAGCTTATAGTTATTTAGCCAACTTTTTTAGTTATCCAAAAAATCCCTTTAAGGAAATTTTGTTCATTTGGCAACCATCTTGCTAACATCCCCTGGCAGCTCTTTTCTTCTTGAATGGGGAAAGACCAAAATCTCCAAAAATTACTTGTCAAAATTACAATTTATTACATTTATTTGAAACACATGTATTTGGTACTTGCTACTTTATATCTTTACTCTTTCCTTTAATTTTTTTTCATGGCTTTGGAAAACTTGCATGTGATGTTTCTCTATGTCGCTTTTTGCATAACTCCGGGTCATCGACACCAAGCTTCGTTGCAGTTTCTTTCTAGGAATTAAATGCTTTCTCTGAATCTTTAAAGTGTCCCCGCGAGTGATTGTACAGGTGCGGATATATTTGTGGCAGCTCAGCTATTCGACACAGAGTATTTATGCTGCTAGTGACTTGGAGATGTTGCTCTCATGCCTGACCTTTGTTGAATGAGAAACAAACCGGGAAAAAAAAAAAAAAAATCGCACATCAAAGAAGGTGGAGCTCCAGAACACACCCACCGATTGCGTAATCACCACGGACCAATGGTAGCTCAAAGGTGTTTAGGAGCCAAAACGAACTTCCCCAGAAAGTTCGTTTTGGTGAGCTGTTTCGAACTGCCGAAACGAACTCAAAACAAACTTCGTTTCATCCTGATTTTGTTCAAAATGACGTCATATTAGTTCGTTCTTCGATTTCGTTTGAAGTATATCGGGGCCTTTAATGTACTTAATGATATTTAAGTGTAGCATTATTCAAGATAAAAGGAGTCAATATCAGAAAGCCAAGTGCTGACTTTGGTGAAAGGAGGAATTAGGGATGGAGGAGGGTAATTTGCTTCTGAGCAAGTGAAAAAGTAATAATACTGAATAGACCTTATATTGGAATGCCATGACCGGTGTCATATTCCTGTAGGTAGATGTGATCAGCTGGAGAGTCAGCCAATGCAAGCTTGACTCACGTGACCTGCCAGAACTAACACTATACGCTTGATTTCAACTCACCAATAAAATCGGACAACTGTACCATACATTCTTCTTTTTTAGCTGAAATCACCCTTTAAAAACCCCTCTTTTTCAGACAAGCTTAGCATCCATATAAGAAAAAACATCATGGTTATTGTTTGACCCAAAAAGTTTTGATGTTGGAACACCATCAATCAAAACACAATATATGCTGTTGACGAACTACTGTACTTTATTATTATTATTTTTTTATCAGAGAAGATTTGAAGTTTCAAAAGAATGATCTTTTATCCGTAGCCTATTTAAGAGATCTCCAAAGTCTGAGTAATTTTCAGGACATTTCATGGTTCAGCAAAAATCTCAATCTCTGAGCATTTGCAAAAACAGCCACGATTCCAGAAAATTGCTTGAAACTCATGAATCTCATAATTGAGCAGACCGCTCTCAGCGCCGCATACAGAGAGCCCTTCAAGTTGCTCGGTCTCCCTCTGGAAGGGAAAGCTTTTGGGTGTTGAAGACCTGGTGAGGGAAATGCTACCAAAGGTTTCAGTCAGTCATTGGTGGAGAGTCTGCGTTTAGGCTTTAGAGAGGGTTTCTCCGTGTGAGGGCAAGTGTGCTTGAGGAGCTATGAAATGAATTTCATTTCCTTTTTCTATCCCTTCCCCTCATTTGCCCACAGTCTCTGAGTGAAGCTCGCAGGCTCAAGATATGTGTCCCACTATTACAGGACTAATCCATCCATGACAGCTTTCAATTTCCTTCGGCAAATTTTTGCACCTCCTCAAACGAAGGTGCAGTCCTGTCTGGATTAGAAATCTCTTTGAGTTCTTACACATTTCCAGGGACCCCACCCCATAAAAAAAAAAAACTTAATCATGGACATTCAAACTGAGGGTCATGTGCCCCCTCTGATTCAGTGGAATTTTAAATGCAATTTGCAAAGAAAATTATTTATTTGAAAATTACAGTGCATGATTACTGTAGGTGAAAGATATTAACATCTAAATTTGGTCAGTCCAATTGAGGTACAACTGTCAGATCATTCATTTTTATTTAAAATCGAAAAAACATGTTATATGAATATATATATATATATATATATATATGTGTGTGTGTGTGTGTGTGTGTGTGTGTACCTGTTTTTCTATTCAGGTGGGGACTTAAACCTGAATACACACAGACTCATGGGGACTCGTGTCATGGTGGGGACCTAAATTGAGGTCCCCACGGGTAAAAAAGCTTATAAAACACACAATGAAATTTTTTGAAAATCTAAAACTGCAAAAAGTCTCCTGTGAGGGCTAAGTTTAGGTGTAGGGTTGGTGTAGAACAATAGAATATACGGTCTGTACAGTAGAAAAACCATTACGCCTATGGAAGTCCCCACAAGGATAGCGAAACAAGTGTGTGTTTGTGTGTGTGTGTGTGTGTGTGAAACGTTTTTCAGGAGAATATGGATGTAAAAATGAAGTGAGAATCTTGGTCATTCAATTTAGTTGGCTAATAGAGTGATGGTCTGGTAATCCAGTCTATCAGAACAAATCATAAAATCGCTCAAAAAGCGAATTGGGACTCAAATCAAATGCTTTTACAGGCCAGAAACAGCAATGCACATCTGTATGCCAGCTAAGCAAATCTGAAGTCATGCAACATCACAACGTCTGCAAAAACACGAATGCCTCGAAAAACATTTTGACACAGACATGTTGATGCAATTTTGTGCACTGCACCTACAGTATACATCAGTATATATGAAAACATCAGTATGTATAAAACCTTGTGTACCTGAATAACGACATTACCCATCAAAAGACACAACAGCTGGTGACACATAGCTATTATTACATAGCAATCACAGAAACACTTTAATAACTGGCAAGATAAGCTGTCATTGCACAGCAGCAAATCTTCTCCACTAAACCTACATTGGAGCAAAGCAAATAGTGTAAGAACCATTGTGCATTCCTGGACCTGTACTGATGCATGTAAATTATTGATCATCCAGACTTCAGAGGGGGTTGGGGTGAAGATGAGAAGAGGAAATAGATTTGCACCATACTACACACACACACACACACTTACACACGCATAGATTTACACCTTACATGTTTGTTATGATGCTTTACATGTCTTTACTACGAGGAGATATGCCATTAGCCCCCGAAAGAGTCTTTTCATCCTTCTGGAAAGCAGAAGTTTCAAAATAATGTTGAAAAACTTATTAACAATGTGTCTGTCTTTGTGGAAATGCTATCTACTGACACACACACACACACACACACACACACACACTTAAAAATTAATAAATAATAAATTACTAACTACTAAATAAATTATAGCAATTACACAATTAAATAAAAATAAAAATGAAGTGATATATTTAAATTAATTGATAACTTAAAATCACTTATCTTGTATAACATAAAAATATAAAATATATAAATATTTTATATAAAATATATTAAAGAATATAAAATATAAAACATTTTATTATATAAAAAAGAATTGTTTATATATATATATATATATATATATATATATATATAATACATAATAAAATTAATTATTACTATTAAAAAGCAATTAAAAACTTTAAATGCATATTTAAAATGAAGTGATACATTAAACAATTAATAAAAACAATATAATTGTTTGTTGTTGTGTTTTTTTTTTTTGTTTTTTTTTTGTCTGTGTTAGACTTTGGGTGTCCTACTATATTTTCTTGGAAAAGTCTAACGCCTATCATATTTCATCTGTAATGAAAAACACACTATCCATTTAGTCTGAATTAAAGGAGATCTTAATTAACCATCTGGACGTGATCATATCCATTTTGTAATCTACATGTTGGTTTTCATCTCTAACAAGGGGAATAATTACATCTAATTTATTTTCGGAACTCGTGAATTGTTTCATTCACACTGTAGTATCACCACTGTGGACTGTGAGAAATACCAAAATAATTATACTGTACATAAGAAAATATTCTTTGTCCATGTGGATCCACATCCAGCTGTATCTAGTCTGCAGCTTTTAAACTAATCTCAACTGATTTTCTAGGTGAAAGCCACATTATGCAAGCACTGGCCTGCAATCTTTAAGAAGGAAAATCACCCTAATGCTCAAACGAACATCTCTACTAAATAAATTCAATTTTTAATGCCGCTTCTTCGACATTAATGGGGACAGTCATTTAGAATGTGTTCTTGATTTGCATGGCTCTCGAGGATAGCTTGAACACAAAGTAAACTGTTTAAATAATAATACATTTTAATTGGCTTTAATAGTAGATAATATGTTAATCTAATGCCTTCGACATTTGCAGAGGAAAATGCTGTTTGCTAAGATGCTGTTTGTTATTGCAAAGATAACAAATCCACAAAAGCTGATATTATCATATTACTGTCAAACACGCACCTGAGCTGTCGCATGCATTTCTCTGCTGAAATGTGATAACCTTCCAAAAAGGAAAAATTACAAAAACAATCTATAATGTCGCTACTGTTTCAGGTCAGGGACTGTATTTCATAATGGGACAGTTCTATGTGTTCAGTTCTTTGGTATTTTAGACCTTCTTTACACCTTGTATTAAGATTCATCTCAAATGAAGTGGTCAGGTAAAACATTGGCGTTTACTAATAAAGAACGTTTTGCTAACATTCCCATTAAGTTATGGAAACATTATTTCTGAATTTTCAAAACATCCAGTTTTTTGAATGTATTAGGTTCATAGTTATGCGAGCGTTAAGGGAACATTCCATTCTATCATTTTGAAAATGTTATTAGAATGTTACATTTAAATGTTCTCTCAACATTTAAAACATATTTAAAATTTTTAAATAATGTTTCTTCTTGGTTATGCGAATGTTAGGAACATTCCATTTTATCATTTTGAAATAACTGTAAGAACAATATATTTTTAAAAATGTTGAAAATGTCCAGATTTTTGAATGTATTAAGAACGTTTCCTCTTGGTTATGTGAACGTTAGAAAAACGTTTCATTCTATTCTTTTGAAAATATTATGAACATTACATTTGAATGTTCCCTCAATGTTTAAAACACACATTTTTTTTATATTTAAAGAATGTTTCTTCTTGGTCACGCAAATGTTAGAGGAACATTCCATTTTATCATTTTGAAACCATTGTGAGAACAATATATTTGAATGTATTAAGAACATTTCCTCTTGGTTGTCTGAACGTTAAAGGAACATTTAATTCGATCTTTTTCTAGATGTTTTGAAAACATTCTATTGTTATTACTGAATAACGTTACTGAACGTTGTTCTGAGCAAGTTCTGAGAATGTTAGCTGAACCTTCCAATGATTTCATTTTTTCTCCCAAGATTTAGTTAATCAGTTATGTATAATATTCCAAGAATTTTGTTCTTAGAACAATTTCTATTAACATTACAAGGACCTTCATCGGCACATCATATGATTATTAAGTACCATGATTATTAATGTCATTATTAACATTACAAAAACATTAAGCAAATATTGATATCAACATATGGACATTCAGAGATTCAACTTTACAAGAACGTATATAAATATTAATGTTATTAGAACATTCTATAAACATTATCTTAAGAATGTTTTGTCATAATAACATTTACATAGCCTTTAGAAAACGTTAAGTGAAAGATATAGGAATATTTTCTGTTAGCTGGGATGCATTAAAATGCATTTCCTGTATCCACTTGTAATTGGTTCCACTTGTGAAACAGTATATTAATAATAAACAAAACTTTTGGACCCTGTTTACACATACTTGTGATTGGATCGCTAGAAATTATATTAATACTAAGTGTAAACACTGTCCTAGTGGGCAGAGTCAGCTTCTTACAACATGAGATCACCATACGTTACACATAAAACTGCCCCGCTACGTGGTTCAACACGATATTGGCATTGCGATCATTTAGCAATCACATACAACAGGCTTCATTTATTAGCCGTCATTGATTTTGTCATTGTTGTTGTCACGGTGAGTTGAAAGGGCCCAGAACGTGCTGGTCTCGACGGCAGTGAGATTTCAGCAGGCAGGTGCTACAGGGACCGTGAGGCCCAAATTCAAACGCAAGATCACAGCACAAACTTTCTCCAACCGATACTTGGATTGATCCCATGGCACAGTTTACAACCTACTGAAGTGGATCAGAGACCTATAAATAAGAAATTAAAAGATTTCAGTCATATTTCAGAAGTGTGCTTACAAAACAATATCAAAGCAGCTGCCTAGGAGAAATCTCTGACACAGTCTGACTTTGAATGCATCGCACATTGCCGTACTCAAATGTTCATATATGTATAGAAACGCACATGCAGATATAAAGTCTATAAGTCATATATCTTGTATGTATAAAAGTGGAGCTCTATGAATGATAATAGATGAGCTAGGGATTCTCCAGCTGCGAAAGAGAGTGTTCAAATACCTTCTAGTGCTCCTGCCATCAGCTCAAGGTCGGCCCAAATCAGCCGTAGATTGCTTCATATCACTGCCATTGAATCTTCAAGCACTAGCCGCTTCCATCCTATCAAAAAGGTCGGAAGATTTATTATTTTACCCTTCCTTGGTGACCAAATGGTGATTTTTTTTCCTTTGAAACTCTGTTTTAGCCCAAGAAAGGTCTTTGTGTTTGGTTTAAAAGGCTTTTAATATTCAGTATTCTGCCCAATTTATACTTCAGACTGGAACGGGATGTGCAAAAATGGAGAGATGAGAGCTGTGAAGCCTTACTTAAAGGCTCAGTCATGACAAAATGTTAAAAGACCAGCTGTTTCCAGAAGCCCAAGAAGTAAGAAAGAAAGAAAAAATAGAACTGGTTGCTTAAATGGTGGATTTAACACCAAAGAGAAACCAATTGGTTAGAACTAATAGGCAAATGTAACATCACCTAATTAGTCTTGTAGATGTGTCACAAACTTTGGGTCTATGGGTGTAAAGAAGGATTTTAAGTGTTGCAGTGTTTAGCATTTAGCTTTAGCATGCATGATACTCTAAATCTACCAAACTGAAATGTGCTGTACAGTGCACATGGGTTTGAGAAGGAGTGAACAGACTTTTTTACTTTTGTCAAGTGGACTTTTGAGTGCTAATTTGCATTTGTAGTTTTCTGCTGATCCCCTGGGTTCCTTAGCTAATGATAGCTAACTGAAAGCTTACAAGAAGCTTGTGTATAATTTAGTGCTGTCAAAGTTAACGCGTTAATAACGCATTAACGCAAATTCATTTTAAAGGCACTAATTTTATTAAGGCGCAATTAACGCAGCGCGCATTTTCTGTTTGACCCGTGGCCTAGCCCTTACTACTATAGCTGGAGAAATGGAAATGGATGGAGATGCTGACAGTGTTGCCAACTTAGCGACTTTTCAGACCACTTTAGCAACTTTATTTGTTTATTTTTATTTTTTTTTCAAAAAGCGCCTAGCGACCAATCTTTATAGGGTTTGCCCAAACCTTATTTAGTTTCTGAGACTCTCTCTCTCTCTCTCTCTCTCTCTCTCTCTCTCTCTCTGCGTCTGCTCTGTTCAGCATGCGGATGAGAGGAACAGCGCTTTCAGTTAAAACAGATATTATGTTGCTTCTCTAATTTAACATGCAAGTATAGCTGAAATCACAGCACAGCTATTGTCTTTATCTTATGTATAGCCTATTTGATTTTATCAGACGATGGCTGGATTATAAATCAGGATTTTTGTGCAGATTAACATCTTGGAAGGGAGAGCTGGTTATTTAGTCCTATTGGTCGCGTTCAGTCACTATTTCATATTCATTCCGTTGTCTGACAACAGAAACAGTAAAATATATCAATGAAAACAGTTTTATTGAGAATTTAGCTGCATCAAAATACAGTATGTGGGCACAGAGAGGCAAACAAATGTAATAATAAATAATAAATGTACATTTTGCATGTTCAGAAGAAGTGAGATGCCCTGTCATGCAGAAATGTAAACAGGTTTGTGTAAGTAAATTGCTCAGTGCAAAGAAAGAGAAGTAACGGGAACCTGGTATTTCTTTTTTCATGTGTCTAATAGACATGAGCAAGTTCTTTGAAACACATGTATGATCTTTGAAACATGTCTAGTCTTCAGGCTCTGTTATTATTTCACTAATAATAAACATATTGCATAAAGCATCCATATTTGTCATTGCCCATGTTGATTAGAATATTTAAAACATGAAAAGTATTAATTTAAGGTACATTTAGAACAGATAAAAATGTGTGATTAAACTGTGATTAATCGTGAGTTAACTCATGACAATCATGTGATCAATCGCGATTAAATATTTTAATCGATTGACAGCCCTAGTATAATTGCAAATCAGGTTTGAACTGAAATAAAAATAAATTACAAGGATGCAAGGACTTGTAATGCTGAGTCGACTAAATGTCAGAAATGAAACTCAACAGCATGTAATTAAAGGCTACCAAAATACAAAAGTACAAAAATGCAAATATACCTGTCAAACCATACATGGGACATAACAAAGGGGCAATTTGGTTGTGTGCAATATGGAATTTCAATTCATTTTTCAGGTTTTTCTGAATTCAATTTTAAATTTGAATTAAATTTGAATTGAGTTAGCAGGATGCAGAATTGTAATTTGTATTCCAGTGTCAGGAAACAGTATTCAAATTAATTGAAATTCACATATATTTGAATATTAACTTGACAAAACCATTAAAAATGTAAAAAAATAATAATAATAATAATAATAATAAAGTATAAATGAATGAATGAATGAATGAATGAATGAAAGTTAAAAGTCTTATTTAGGCTTAACTAAGCCTTGCTTAAAACAAACAAACAAATTTATTAATTAACAGCTAAAGTTTGAAGGCCATATGGAAAGAGAGAATGATAACTAAACTGGCTGACTTGCTAAAGCTACTAAAGGAATCAGAATGCGTGTAAATCAACATGTGGTATTCATTCTTCCCAAATTCCCCCAACAATATTTTGGCGCATTTCGTAACATGTCCGGTGATGATAATACTAGTACTACTGCCCATATTCCACACCATCTGATGATCCAAATCTCTGGAATGAAAATTACAGACACTTGACCATGATTAACAGCATCCCTGTCAATTACCAGGGCTCAGCAAAACTGCATGCGTCCTAATTAAAATCAATTGAATGAACTGAATTAAACTGAATTCATTTGTCACATAGAAATGACCAGATGCTGTGGAATCTGGTGTTTGTTTGAAACTGCAGGAGTGTTTGATTACAGTCACTCTTCCAGGAGTTCTTTGCATCACCCACAGGAACAGAGGCAGTGGAGGCGAGGCAGGAGTGTTTGGCTCGCTGTAAACGACGCCATATTAATTCTTGCGTTTTCTTGAGAAAAGTCGATGCAGCAGTGCCTCGGGAAGACTGACTGGCTCATTACTCCATTGATATTCTCTGACCATAGTCTCATGCTGAATGCTTCACTCAGACAGGAACAACATTAAAGAGCCTCAAGTTTCTCTCCAGCTGCCTTGGCAGAAGATGCCTGGTACGGTAAGACTGACTCACTCTTAGATGGTGGTCTGAAAGTCTGTGTGCCACTTCATTAAAGGCTTGATCATCAGACACAGCTCATAGATAGAATAGATACAGAATGGAAGTGCAATGTTGCAGCTGGTTGTTAACATGTTTAATGTAACTGGTGTAATAAATAACCTTTGCAGTAAAATGGATATTTGGTATGCTCCCAGCCAGCACAACTGCCTTTTTGTAAATCAAGAAAAGACTGACAAGAAAAAGAAAAGGGAAAAAATTATTTTGGTGTTGATACCTTTGCTATTATTTTTTTTAAATATTTTGCATCAGGTTTTTTTTCCCCGTATTCATGTTTAAAAATAAATTAGGAGGAAAAAAATTGATACAGAAAGAGAGTTGCATTGTGATCAAATGTGTAATTTGCCTCATTTGACATTCTGAATTTTCAAACGTTTATGCACCAGTAAAAAAAAAAAAAAACTTGAGCGCCTATTCATAATTTCATAATATGAAAAATCACAGTGTACTAAAAAGTTTGGCAATGTGGTGAACTGGCTGTTGTTTTTTGGATTTAAAAAATGCCAGTTAACATTAAACTTGACAGCAAACCTGTCAAAAGTTTAAAAAAAAAAATGATTTAAAATAGTTCAGGTTTAAAAATGTTTTGGAAAACATCTATTTTAATCAGTCAAACTTATTTTTGTTAAAGTAATAACAATATTATGTTTTAAGAAAATAAAAACTTGTCAATAAACATTAAACTTAACAGCAAACCTGTCAAAAGTAAAAAAATAAATAAATAAAAATAAAAAGTTTTTTTAAAAATATGTCTCTCTCTCTCTCTCTTTATATATTAAATCACAAACATATTTTTGTTGAAATAAAAAAATTGTAAGATCGAGATTAAGACTACCTACAAAAATGCTTTCCAAAAAAAACATGGCATAAAAGCCAGAAAGCAAAATTGTACAATGTGTTTTATTTTATTTTATTTTTTTGGTTAAATAAATATAAATATCAATGTCCTGTACCGCATTATTTAACTCTGTGGTTCTTTAGAAAAAACTATTAATGTATTGTCGCTTTGAAGAAACCAATATGCAGATCAGGAGAACCTGTTTAACATCAATAACCAAAGATCAATACACACAACTCATTTTCTCGACAGAGATGCTGAACCGAAGCTGCTTTGAAGAACCTTTACTTTTAAGAGTGGAAGGAGGAGGTTTGGTTTTCCCCTTCTCCTCTGCTGCACAGCAAGAGCCAGCTGACTGTTATAAATACAGCATTGTAATGGTAACTTTATGATGTTGCCTGTGTGAGTCTATGACCCTCCGGGGGCCACTTGCCTCCAGCCCTTCTCCTCCTTACCCTTCTTACCACTTTCTCTTTCTCCCCCTTCCTTTCGTCTGTGGATTTACAGCCAGCGTGTAGAAAGACGGGAGCAGTAAATTTTCTTCTTGCGTTGAATAATTCATAGCGAGGCCTATAACACATAAATAACAGATGAGGACTCTGGTTTAGGAGATAAAAGCTGGAAAAGTGTCGGGCTAATTGTCCATGATGGCCATGTAATTGTGAAATATTTGATTGTGGGTTTTTTTTTTTTTTTTGGTGAGTGGGACACAAACATGTACGTATGTCCATATATGTGAGTCTGACAGGCATGCTCGTGAATATATATGAGCATGTATATATATATATATATATATATATATATATAAATATATATATTCTACCCTGGGGCCAGAGAGCGAAAGAATGTGTTTTGCGGTTTATAAAAAAGAAATAAATTTAATTGTCTCTCACACAACTTTCAAAGTCTCCTGTTGTGGCGTAAACAGATTCGTTACAAGCTTGCCCTGGACCTCATGGACGTTTCTGTCTTGTAATTGTTTTGTCTCGCGGACTGTACAGCAGTTCAAATGATAAATGGCGATAAAACAAGGCCATTAGCACAGTAAAAAGGCCACAAAAAGCATGCGGTTCACCTAAATTGTCCATTTTCATTAGCTCATCACGAAATCTAGCTGTATCAGAGCATAACCTTTGAACTTTGTTTCTCCTAATGTGGTTTAAATGCAGTTGTCACTGAAAAAAACTATAAAGCGTGGCTGTACTGGAACCATAGATTGTCTTCCATTTCACCTCCGGCATCCCTTGAGGAAAAGAACGACAGAGAGAAAGATTGAGAGCTTCTGGCCCAAAGCCAGGCTCCCCTGTGAGGTTAAGGAGGGCAGGACGTTAGGAGGGAAAGATCTGCAACAACAATAGATTCTTATCTGACTCTCACCATTGCCCTGAAAAACACCAAGAGCAACATGTCCACCAAGATAAATAAAGGAGAAAAAGCTGCGCGCCGGGCCTGCGGATCGATCCCGGACTCTGGAGCCCTTCTCTAACCTTTCTTACTGATAAGGCGACCATGAAGGTCAGGAGTGGCCGCGCTGAGGAATGGGCCTCCCAGCCTGCTTGCACCCGCTCTGGGGACCGTCCTGCAGATTGGCAGGAATGGAGCCGCCCACTTGACGAAACAACGTCTGTCAGCTTGACCTTTTTTGCAATGCATCGGGGGTCAAAAGTCAGAATATTCTCTGTCCTCAACTGAGTATCACTGTCTCGTTTCCACTCAGGCACTCAGGGGGAGCGTCAAAAGAGCAAAACTGAAATTGTGTTTACTTTTAGACGTAGCTCTTGCAAACGTTTCTACATATAACGTACTTATAGATTTCCATCTCTCTTAAGCATCCTCATGCATATACAGTTGGGCTTATAGGTTTACATACCCATCTTTTCGCATCAGTTCTGTATGTTCAGCATATTAAAAAAAATAGGAAGTAAAAACAAAAAAATAAGCTAATAAAAACTTATTAAATGTATTTGTTTTGTATTTTAATTCCTCCACCTGTAGAATCCAAAAGATGTTTAGTATTTAAAAAATATGGATTATAAATCTGAAAGAATAAGATGTTTAGGTTGCATTAAAAAACAGTAAAATCAATCATAATATTATGAAATATTATTACAATTTAGAAAATTTTCTTTCTTTTTTTTAAAGAAATTAATACTTTTATTCAGCAGGAATGGATAAAAAGTGATAATAAAAACATTGTTAGATTTATCTTATATTGTATCTTATACTAACATATTGTTATATTTGTCATGCAACTACTTCGGGGCAATATTTTAAGTATAAAACGAGAGCTTCGGCATTAGAATAAAGGTAATATGAAAGGCTAAATAAAACAAGCAAGTGAAGGACTGAAAATCAGAGATGGAAGAGAAACTCCCTGTCTCCCTGACCCACCTCAGCTGCGTAACCTTGAAGGAGCAGATAGCTAAATATATAAATAAATAAACAAGTGCATTTTTTCAGTAAGCCAGATTAGACCTTATCTTGAGTAAAGTGTTCCTATGTGTCAGCTAAGAAGCAGCTGATCAAGATAATAAGCTTTCTTTTTTTTCTTTTCTTTCTCCCTGCCTTCTCCTTTTGAGGTCTGGGAGGGGGCTTATAAAGCACTCATCTGTTTTCTCCTCTCTGGCCTGGCCTCTCCCCTGGAGAGCAGCTCTGCTCTAGGCCTATCTGTGCTATCACTATCTTTATTTAGTAGATAAAAGGCCACGTCTCATGCTTATATATAAAAAGTGTGAGACGTGGCCATATACATATGTATATATATACAGTCATGGCCAAAAATATCAGCACCCTTGGTAAATATGATCAAAGAAGGCTATGAAAATTTATTTCTTTTGATCTTTTATTTAAAAAATTCACAAAAATCTAACCTTTCATTGGATAATAAGAATTTAAAATGGGGGGAAATATCATTATGAAAAAAAAGTTTTTCTCTAATACACAATGACCACAATTAACGGCACCTTTTTATTCAATACTTTTTGACTCAACTATTTTTTGCAATTCTCCAGCTATGATCCTTGGAGAGTCTTTAGCCACTCAAACTCTCCTTCTCACCGTGCATTAGGACGATATAGACACACGTACTCTTCCAGGCAGTTTCCTAACATTTTATGTTGGTTGGAAATTCTTAATTATTGCCCTGATGGTGCATGGGAATTTTCACTGCTCTAGCTCTTTTCTTAAAGCCACTTCGCTAATTTGTGAAGCTCAATTATCTTTTGCTGCACATCAGAAATATATTCTTTGGTTTTTCTCGTTGTGATGGATGATTAAGGGAATTTGGGCTTTGTTTACCCTTCTATTTATATTTCTGTGAAACAGGAAGCCATGGCTGGATAATTTCATGTTCATAATCACCCTGGAGTGCTCAAAATTGTGAATATGAATGGGAATAAACTTCAGAGATATTTTACTCATAAGAATTTCTAGGGGTACCAATAATTGTGTCCAACGTGTATTAGAGAAAAACATTTATTTCATAATTTCATCCATTTTAAATTCTTCTTATCCAATGAAAGGTTCGATTTTTGTGAATTTTTTAAATAAAAGATCAAAAGGATTAACAATGCAGATTAATTTTCACAGCCTTCTTTGATCCTATTCACATCTCAGGTGGTACTAAGGAATTGGAGGCACATCCTTCTAGTGCATTTCCAATAAAGACAAAACTATTAAACTAGAACTTACATTTTTAGAAGAAGCTCTAAATGGAATTTGTACAAGTAAAAGCACTGTGGGTGGTTGCCAGGAATGTTGCTTTGTAGCTAAGGTGTTCTAGTGTTGTATTGTGGGTGGTTCCCATGTAGTTGGTTGCTGAAAGCCCTTCTTGAAGTTTTGATGTTCCAGTCTCCGCATATGGCTCGGATTCCTCTGCAATACTATAAAAAGTAGATATTTTAGTCTATTTTGTAATTTTTATCTTGTGAATGAAAAGTCCAGGGGTTGGATTCAAAACACTTTCTTAAAAGAATAAAATTATTTTAATCTGTTACATTGAAAAAAAAAATGTTACATTTACTCAAAAATTACTAGTAAATTTCACAATTACAAAGAAACAGCAAGTAACACATTAAATTAAAAATTTAATGTTGAAATAGAAAGACAAACATACTAGTTTCTTATAAAACATGCTCCAATAATCTTTTTTTTTTAATTCCCCCCACCGACCCACCCCCTTTCCAATTAGTTCTTATTTACAGCTTTGAGGGGGAAATAGTTTTGTTTTGTTGTTTTGTTTTGTTTTTTAACGTAACTTAACTTAATTTTTTAAAATAATTTTTTACTTCCCAAAAATACTCTTGAGACAAAACTTTCTTTCTTTCTTTCTTTCTTTCTTTCTTTCTTTCTTTCTTTCTTTCTTTCTTTCCTTCCTTTAATTCAGTTCAATTTAATTTAATTTAATTCAAATTCTTGAAAATAATCTTCCTAAAAATCATTATAAATACAGTAACTTCTTAAAGTTAGGTCCATCTCAAGTGTTAAAAATAAGAGGTTCTTAAGAAAATGTTTGAGTACTTTGGATTTTTCCAAGAATTTCACTTAGGAACATTCTTAAGAACTTCTTGGAATTTATATATGACAAGAAATTATAAGAACTTTCAGTCACACTTTAGGTCCAATTTTTCAAATTTTTGCTATTAACAAACCATTAACTACGACTTTTGCCTCAATAAACTCCTAATTTACTGCTCAATAAGAGTTAGTAAGATAGTTTGTTAAGTTTAGGTATTAGGTAGGATTAGAGATGAACAATATGGTCCTGCAGAATATGTGCTTTATAAGTACTAATAAATAGCAAATACGGTACTAATAGGCATAATAATATGTTAACAATATGTTAATAATTGGCATAATAAGCAACTAATTAATAGTGAGAATCGGTTCCTATACTAAAGTTTTACCAAACTTTCTTAGTTCTTAAGATGATTTTTGTAAATCCAGCCCCTGATCATTTAGAAAAAAATAGCATACCTTGACAAGCAGTACAATTTGAAGCACCATTCTTGTCTTATATTTTAATGTGTTTATGCTGTTCAGGCTGTTGGCTGCATAGTTTTTCATTGCCTGAAAATGGAAAAAGAAAAGATGCGGGTCCAAGTTTACAATAATACTGGAATATGAGGCATTTTGTTGAGTTTGTTTTAGTGTTTGATCGGCGTTCTCATGTTTAATGGGGGGAAAGAAAATGTTTGTTTGTTTGTACAAGAGTATCCGTGCGTGGGCTTTTATATCGGTGAAAGTCATGCGGCGTTCTGTGTGGATGAGTGTGAGGACACAAGCAAACAGAAGTTGGAGAGTAATTGGAAAAGACATCGGGTGGATATAAAGACGGATCGGGCCGCTATCTGGGCCTCCTCCCCCGAGCTTTAGTCTATTAACACTGCCACTCTTATCATCTGTGCTGCACCTGACAGGCCTTAATCACACTCTAATGGATTTAATTACCTTACACAGGTATCCTGCATACAAGCAAGCCTGCTGTCTACATGGCTAAAGAGACACAGACCAGGGAGCTGATACAGGTGGCTTTGGTGATAGGCTTGTATTGTGCTAAAAGGTCACGTCCTGTGGTCACGGGGTCATAAACACTAACCTGGGCAGCGTTTGTGGTCATATTCACACACACAAAGTGGGGTATATGATAGATGGCAGCGTAGATGTTTAAGATGAATAATTTGTATGGTGTGCGGATGCATTCCTCTAGGATTCAAAGATGGGAAGAACATCAGAGTGTTATTCAGGCAAACATAACTTATATTTTAATGTGTTTATGCTATTCAGGCTGTTGGCTGCAAAGTCTTTTATCTGCCACTTTAGACATTTGACACATATTGTGCAATTTCAGTGACGCTTCAGGCAGAAAAACCATAAAGCCTCTGTAAATATTTATATTAAAATGTCTGGATTTAATGTTTTTTATATTCAGACATTTCAGACAAAAAAACAGTATGTTTTGTCATATATCATAAGCTGTCACTGTTCTCAAAACCCTTAAAACTATTTGTTTTTCTTTTTTGAGAAAGGCTACATTGTGCAGACCAAATGTATCCAGAAAAACAGTAAAGCTGAAATCCCTATAGAAGCCCATTTCCACCTCAGAGCGGAAACTAAATAAATAAATAAATAAAAAAAACTGTGAAAAAAAAACAGTGAGAAATATTCCAAAATGAAGTCACATTTTTAAGACATAAGGTAAAAATTTAAACAATAAGATATAAAGTTGCAATTGTGAGGGGAAAAAAACTGTAAGATGGAAAATAAATCTTTTGAATCTTATGTCGCAATTACAAGAAATAAAGTCACAATTTAAAAAAAAAATATATATAAATGCAATTAGAAGAAATAACTGTATTGTTCACACTGGCTTTAATAGAAAACAGCTTTGTAAACAGAATACAAATTACAAAAAAAAAGTGTTTGTGGTTTAAGGCAAGAGATACATTGCAATTACAAGAAACAAAAATCATAATTACAAGAAACAAAGTTGCAACCATGAAAATTAAGTCATATTTTTAAGATGTAAAGTAAGGGTTTTAAGACATAAAGTTGCCATTATGATTAAAAAATATGAGATAAAAAATAACACTTTTGCAATTACAAGAAATAAAGTCGCCAGGGCTTGAAAACGAAAAAAAAAAAAAAAAAGTCAATCGGTTCACTCCGAGCAGAATCGATATTTTAACGTTTCTGTTCCTGCGTTCCTCTGTATTATTACCGTTCCGAAAACGGTTCGAGCAGAAAAAATAACGGTTAATAACGTTATTTTTTAAAATTGTCTTTGCCTATAATAATAATAATAATAATAAAGTACAGTGTTTTCTTTACACAAAAAGAAAAATAAAGGGAAAAAAACAGGATAACCCATTGCGCTTAATCACAGCCAATACAGCATCATCTTTTCTAGATTTGCCTAAATGTTGGCTACTAAACAAAAGAAAAAAAAAACTATTAATGCTTTAAAGACATTGAAGTATTTTCAAAGATATTTAAAAATGTTTGCTGCATTGTTAAAAAAAAAACGCTACTAGTATAAAATTGCGTTTTGAGGAAAAAAAACATAGGCTAAGTCGCGTCGCATTTTATTAGGTTATTACATTCAGAAATGATGTAGGCTAAAACGCCGGTAAATCAAAAATGTTTACAAACATTATAAACACAGTTATT
Organism: Spinibarbus caldwelli; assembly: GCA_039654775.1. Classification (NCBI taxonomy): domain Eukaryota; kingdom Metazoa; phylum Chordata; class Actinopteri; order Cypriniformes; family Cyprinidae; genus Spinibarbus; species Spinibarbus caldwelli. The sequence goes on from CM077258.1 coordinate 7,773,720, forward strand.
AGTTTCTCTCCACAACAAATCCTCTAAACTTAAGGCTATAGGCTATAAAAACGTCAATCCAAAAACAAATTAAAGGTGAAACTGATGCTTACCTCTCTCATTCGGCACGAATCCACATGTTTCCATATTAGTGTTTCCATATTACTGGATGCTAACATATTATTTATTATAGGCTTTGTACTTTCATCGACGTAAAACATCATCCTTCACATCGGCTAGGCTATATCAGCACAGTGAGGCAATGGTCACGCTGAATGCAACAGATTGGATAACGGAGCACTGTAACTTTTTATACGTTCCTTTAACTGTATTTTATTTTGATAATGAACAGGCTGCAAAGTAGTAAAAATATTGTGTATTTGTGCACGTGAAGTGCCAGCGCGATACGGCCATACCAACGCTGGTTGGTTACACATGCTAACAAGATGGCGGCGCGTGCACATGCTGCGGCTTCTCTCTCTCCCGACAGAACGGTGTTTTCGTGTTTGTTATCTTGTAAATCGAAGTGTTTTTGTACGTCTTCGTCGCGTCTATCTGTCTTTAAACGCGCATACAGTCGTGAGTTTCTGCTCGACGTCGGCAGAACCACATTTTTAGAGTTAAACCTCGCGCACGCCGAAGAGCTGCGGGACCTCGGTCTGCTCCGGAGGCCTACAACATCACCGACCCCCACTGCTGCATCTCGCCCAGAGCGGAGGCGCCACAAGCGGCGCGAGAGGAAGCAGAAGAGGGGTAAGCGCGGAGGTATCCGGGCTAGGCTAGCGGCTAACCCACACAAGCCAGCTATCCCCACCATCGTACTGGCTAACGTACGCTCTTTAGACAATAAACTGGACTACATCCGACTACTACGCTCAACTCAGAGGACTGTAAGAGACTGCTGTGTTTTTGTTTTCACGGAAACATGGCTCAACAACAGCGTTCCGGACTGCGCCATTCAGCTCGACCAGCTAACATGCTATCGAGCGGACAGAGCTCTCGTCGAGGGAGGTAAGACCCGCGGCGGCGGGCTTTGTGTTTACATTAATGACGCGTGGTGCCGCGACGCTGTTGTGGTCTGCAAACACTGCTCGCCCCTGGTGGAGTTTATGATTATTAAGTGCCGGCCGTTTTATCTACCGAGGGAATATACAGCCATACTGCTCGTTACTGTATACATCCCTCCCAGCTCCAACAACAACATCAGGAGTGAGGCACTTAATGAACTGTACCAGCACATCAGTGAGCAGCAGAAAGCCCACCCAGATGCTTTTCTCATCTCAGCTGGGGATTTCAACCACGCAGACTTAAAGAGTGTGTTCCCAAAAATACAACAACACGTAGACTTTCCAACACGAGGAAACAACACTCTGGACTTTGTTTACACCACCCAGAGAGGAGCTTACAAGGCCCTTCCCCTCCCCCATCTTGGCACCTCAGACCACATCACTGTCATGCTAATGCCTGCATACAGACCGGTCGTTAAAGTCACCAAACCTGTTCACAAACAGATACAAGTGTGGCCGGATGGGTCGTCAGAGGCACTTCAAGACTGTTTTGACACCACTGACTGGAATATGTTTAAGCAGGCTGCCACATACAATAACACCACAGACCTCCAAGAGTACTCAGAGACTGTCACTGCCTACATCACCAAGTGCATTGAGGATGTAACGGTCACAAAGACCATCACTGTCCGGGCCAACCAGAAGCCGTGGATGACAGGGGAGGTCTACAGACTCCTGAAGGCTCGGAACGCTGCCTTCAGAGCTGGAGATGAGGTGGGCCTGAGGACAGCTAGGGCCAATCTATCCCGCGGCATCAGAGAGGCTAAGAGACAGTACTCCAGGAGGGTAGCCCATCGCTTCAGCGACAGCGGGGACACTCGGAGCCTGTGGCAGGGGATTCAGACCATCACGGACTATAAGCCCCCACCGCGCACCTGTGACAGCACCATCCCCCTGCTGAACGAGCTGAACGCCTTCTTCGCTCGCTTTGAGGCACAAAACAGCACCACTGCAGAGAAGACCCCACCTCCTCCCGGCGACCAGGTGATGACGCTGTCCCCGGACAGCGTGAGGAGATCCCTCAGCAGGATCAATGCACGCAAAGCTCCGGGTCCTGACAACATTCCTGGTCGTGTACTGAGAGACTGTGCAGCGGAACTCACTGATGTCTTCACAGACATTTTCAACATCTCGCTGAGTCAGGCTGTTGTCCCCACATGCTTCAAGGCTACCACCATTATTCCAGTCCCGAAGAAGTCATCTCCATCCTGCTTCAATGACTACCGTCCAGTCGCACTTACTCCGATCCTCATGAAGTGCTTTGAACGGCTAGTCATGCATCATATCAAGTCTGCCCTCCCCCCCTCCCTGGACCCCTTCCAGTTTGCATATCGGTCCAACCGCTCGACCGATGATGCCATCGCCACTGCCCTCCACTCAGCACTCACACATCTGGACAAAAAAGACTCGTACGTCAGAATGCTGTTCATAGACTTCAGTTCAGCATTCAACACAATCATCCCTCAACAGCTCATTCACAAACTGGTCCAGCTGGGGCTCAACACCTCGCTGTGCAACTGGCTGTTGGACTTCCTGACTGGGAGACCTCAGGCAGTACGGGTCGGCAGTAATACATCCAGCACCATCACACTTAACACAGGGGCCCCTCAAGGATGTGTGCTGAGCCCCCTCCTCTTCACTCTGCTGACCCATGACTGCACACCGTCACACAGCTCCAACCTCTTCATTAAGTTTGCGGACGACACAACTGTGGTGGGTCTCATTAGTAACAGAGATGAGACAAACTACAGGTGCGAGGTGAGCCGCCTGGCCGGGTGGTGCAGTGACAACAATCTCTCTCTGAATGTGGAGAAGACGAAGGAGATTGTTGTTGACTTCAGGAGAGTGCACACTCAGCATGCTCCTCTGACCATAAACGGTGCGACCGTGGAAAGAGTGAGCAGCACCAAGTTCCTGGGTGTGCACATCACAGAGGACCTCTCCTGGACTGACAACACCGCAGCACTGGCCAAGAAAGCACAGCAGCGTCTCTACTTCCTCCGCAAACTGAGGAGAGCCAGAGCCCCGGCCCCCATCATGTGCACCTTCTACAGAGGCACCATCGAGAGCATTCTAACGAGCTGCATCACTGTGTGGTATGGCGCCTGCAATGCGTCCTGCCGCAAGACACTCCAACGCATAGTGAGAGCAGCTGAGAGGATTGTTGGTGTCTCTCTCCCCTCCCTCCAGGACATCTACAACACCCGTCTCACCCGCAAAGCCCTCTGCATTGCGGGTGATCCCACCCACCCGACACACAGCTTCTTCAGTCTGCTGCCATCAGGGAGGAGACTGCGGAGTCTCCAGGCCAGGACCAGTAGACTGAAGGACAGCTTCATTCATTAGGCTGTCAGGAAGCTGAACTCCCTCCCGACCTTGCCCCCCCTCCCCTCTTTTGCCTCTTTTGCCCCACGCACCACTGAACTCTGACCCCCCCCCCTCCCACTTACACACTGTGACCCGCACCAGTCACTTAGTGCACCACTGGACTGCCCACTACCTCAGTCAGTATTGAACTGACCCCACTCAACTACCTCTTCTGTCACTTTAAACAGCCTGATAAGCTATTTTTGCACTACACTCTTTATATCTGCACAGTTTTCGTTTTGTTAAGCTCTTTTTGCACTACACTCATATCTGCACAGTTTTGTTTTGTTTAGTTTTGTTTATTTAACCGATTTGCATTTCATCTGCCATGTGCCTTATGCCACTTAATCAAACTCTTTTTCTACAATGTCCTTATTTGTATATTTGTATAGTTTGTTTTTATATTTTAAACTGTATTTATTTGCATTCTACGTCTACTGTTAGTGTTTTGTTAACTGTATGCACCATGGGTCTGAGAGTCACGCAATTTCAATTCTCTGTATGTATGTGCTGTACATGTGGCAGAATTGACAATAAAGCAGACTTTGACTTTGACTTTGACATGCGACATCATTCAAAACTGTCAAGCTTTTGCAAAATGAATAAAACTGTAAAATAAATAAAACTGTAAAGCTTTTGCAAAATAAAGAAAACTACTTTCTGCCGTCTCGTTTTCCCTTCCGAGAACTTTGGAACGTATCATAATGAACCGTAGGCCTAACTCAGCATATATATTTTTTCTTTCGTTTTGTTAAAAAATAAATAAATAAATAAATAAAAATAAAAGATCTAAGATGGCGCCACAGATGGCAGCGACAGTGCTTTGCTCTTTTGATTTTCCTGTTTTTTGTTTCTCAAACACGATCAGTTTTACCAGGGATGACCTGCTGAACATTCGGCAGAACACACCACAAAATCTTTTACCGGTTTTTGATTATTCTGACGTTTTGCTGGACATTGTAGTTGGCGGAGCCGTAGCTCTGGTCAAACGCTTCAGGACGTGCAGACGGGGGAAGCGAGCCGGTATCCTGACATTTTATCCTACCCGTCAGATTTTCCTACCAGGGCTTACTGCGCATGCGCACATTAATATTGCATCCTTTTTCTCACACTGAACAACAATATTTAATGTATCTGCATTACTGTAAGGATAGGTTTAGGGTTGGGGTAGATGTAGACATTAATAAAACACAATCTAATAGATAGATAAAAATTATTTATTGTTGGTTTCCGGTAGCTGTCTCCCTTCTAGCCACAACCGCGAATATAACACATAATTACTGTATTTGCATTACTGTAAGGGTAGGTTTAGGGTTGTGGTAGGTGTAGACATTAATAAAACATAATTTGACAGGTAGCATTTTTCGTTGTCGAATTTTACTACCTACTGCTTTAATGGGAGGTAGCAAAATTTGACAGGGTAGCTCAAATCAACACCGGCACGCTCGTGAAGCTCAGACAGCGCGGATTTAGAACGGCTTTGCCTAGCATCCATCTAGCGAATCTCCGCTCTCTACCCAACAAAATGGACGTACTCCTTCTGCTCTCTCGGACAAACAAGGATTTTTCAATCTCTTCTGCTCTGTGTTTCATGGAAACCTGGCTGAACGACGCCATTCCGGACACCGCATTAAGTCTGCCGGGCTTTCAGCTGTTTAGAGCGGACGGCGACGCAGAATCAACGGGGCAATTGCGCGGCGGCGTGACGTGCTTTTACATCAATGAGAGGTGGTGTACAGATGTAGCTGTGTTAAAGAAGATGTGCTGTTCTGATCTAGAAACGCTCTTCATTAACTGCAAGCCGTTCTATTCGCCACGGGAGATTTGTTCATTCATTCTCGTGAGTGTCTACATTCCACCGCAAGCAAACCCGAGATCAGCTTTACAGAAACTCACTGATCAGATCACCGACACAGAACAAAAACACCCGGACTCTGTTTTAATCATTCTCGAGGACTTTAATAAAGCAAATCTCTCCCGTGAACTGCCAAAATACAGACAGCACATTACGTGTCCCACCAGAGACAGTAATATATTGGATCACTGTTACACTGCGATAAAGGATACATATCACTCTGTCCCACGAGCAGCTTTAGGACTCTCTGATCACTGTTTGGTTCATCTTATACCGACCTACAAACAGAAACTTAAATCTGCTAAACCTGTATTAAGAACTGTTAAAAGATGGACTAATGAAACAGAGGGGGTTTTACAAGCCTGTTTCAACTTTACTGATTGGACTGTTTTTGAAGCTGCTGCAAATGATCTGGATGAGCTCATAGAGACTGTAACATCTTATATCAGTTTCTGTGAGGATATGTGCATTCCTACCAAGACTCATCTAACTTACAACAATGACAAACCATGGTTCACTGCAAAACTCAGACAGCTCCGTCAGGCTAAAGAACAGAAAGAGGGATAAAGTCTTGCATAAACAGGCCAAATACACACTGGAAAAGGAGATCAGAGTGGCAAAGAGGAATTATTCTGGCAAGCTAAGGAACAAATTCTCTTCCAGTGATTCTGCTTCAGTGTGGAAAGGTATGAAAGATATCACCAGTTACAAGACACCATCCCCCAAAACTCTGGAGAATCAACAACTGGCAGACGATCTGAATGAGTTCTACTGCAGGTTTGAAAAAACACCCCACACCCGCCCTGAACACCTCTCCATACAACCATTAACACCTCCAGCAACCCCCCTCTCCCCCACACCTGCAATTCAAATCAGTGAAGATGACGTGCGCCAAGTCTTCAGAAAGAACAAAAGAAGGAAAGCACCAGGCCCGGACGGTGTGTCACCAGCCTAAAAAGCACCAGGAAAGCACCAGGCCCGGACGGTGTGTCACCAGCCTAAAAACCTGTGCTGACCAGCTGGCCCTCATTTTCACACGGATCTTCAACAGATCACTGGAGCTGTTCGAAGTCCCCTCATGCTTAAAACGCTCCATCATCATCCCCGTCCCAAAGAAACCCAACTGGATTTAATGACTACAGACCTGTGGCTCTAACGTCTGTGGCCATGAAATCATTTGAAAGACTGGTTTTGGCTTATCTGAAGGCCTCCACTGGATCCCCTGCAGTTTGCCTACAGAGCAAACAAGTCCGTGGATGATGCAGTCAACATGGGACTGCACTTCATCCTGCAGCATCTGGACAGACCAGGGACTTATGTGAGGATCCTGTTTGTAGACTTCAGCTCAGCTTTTAACACCATCATCCCAGACACCCTTCAGAATAAACTAACTCAGCTCTCCGTGCCCACCTCCGTCTGTCAGTGGATCACCAGCTTCCTGACAGACAGGCAGCAGCTAGTGAGGCTGGGAAAATTCTCATCCAGCACCCACACCATCAGCACTGGTGCCCCTCAGGGCTGTGTTCTCTTTCCACTGCTCTTCTCCCTCTACACCAACAACTGCACATCTAAAGACGCCTCTGTCAAGCTCCTGAAGTTTGACATCAAGCCTCATCCAGGACGGTGATGAGTCTGCTTACAGACAGGAGGTTAAGGAGCTGGCTGTCTGGTGCAGTCTTAACAACCTGGAGCTTAACACGCTCAAAACTGTGGAGATGATCGTGGACTTCAGGAGAAACCCCCCTGCGCTCCCCCCACTAACCGTCATGAACAGCACTGTGACTGCAGTGGAATCATTCAGATTCCTGGGCACCACAATTTCTCAGGACCTGAAGTGGGACAATCACATTGAGTCCATTGTGAAAAAGGCCCAGCAGAGGTTGCACTTCCTTCGCCAGCTGAGGAAGTTCAACCTGCCACAGGAGCTGCTGAAACATTTCTACTCCACCATCATTGAATCCGTCCTTTGCACTTCAATAACTGTCTGGTTCAGCTCAGCTACCAAATCTGACCTCAGAAGACTATGGAGGGTAGCCCGGACTGCTGAGCGAATCATTGGTACAGCCCTCCCCACTCTCCAAGAACTGTACTCATCCAGAGTGAGCAAAAGGCCTGGCAAAATCACTCTAGACCCCTCACATCCGGCACACTCCCTCTTTGTACTGTTACCGTCTGGTCGACGCTACAGAGCTCTGAGCACCAGAACGACCAGACACAGGAACAGTTTCTTCCCTCAGGCAATCCATCTCATGAACACTTGACATTAAACGTGGAACACACAACACTATTATACATTATTTCTTTACCACACATACTTATTTTTTTATTTTTTCATTTCAAATTTGCACATTATAACTGTACATACATAATTGTCTATATTATATATTGTGTTTTTGCTATTTTGTATATTGCCTATTTGTATATTTGTATATTATTCTTTTATTATCTGTGTCCTGTCCTGTTGCTGTCTTTCTGTTGCACTGTGGAGCTTCTGTCACTATAACAAATTCCTCCTATGTGTAAACATACCTGGCCAATAAAGCTCATTCTGATTCAGATTCTGATTCTGGTTAATCTGTCAATGATTTAAGTGAAATATATTTAGTGTATAGTCATATATATTCCTTTTTATGTAAGCCTATAGTTTTATTCTGTTTTCTCCATTCACAGAAGCGCTGCAGGTGCATAAGATCTGTTGAATCCATCAGTCCTCGGATAAACTCTAACGCCGGTGCATTGCGACTTACCTATGAGGAGTTCACAGCTGAGCACAGGCGGGCATTTCACTCGTTGGATGCGTCAGTGTCACATTTGCATAGTCAAGCTACTTTAATTCCTGATTGGTTGACAGAAAATTTCAAATATTAAATGGAACGATAAAATAACGTCATTAACCGGTTAATGGCCATTTCAAATTTTCGATTCTGTTCGGAACTATAAAATTTGATTTCGTTTTTGTTTCCGGTTCTGTTCCAGTCAAAATTTCGTTTGTTTCCGGTTTTCGTTTTTGTTCCTTGAACCGGTTCAGAGCCCTGAAAGTCACAATTTAAAAAAGTCACAATTAGCAGGGAAAAAGTTGCAATTAGAAAAAAAACTGTGTATTATTTACCCTGAGACAGAAACAGGCTTTAATAGAAAACAGCTTTGTAAACAGAAAAGTAAAAAATGAAAAAAAATACTGTGTTTGTGGTTTGAAGTAAAAGATACATCGCAATTACAAGAAACAAAAATCACAATTACAAGTTGCAATAATGAGAAATAAGGTCACATTTGTAAAATACAAGGAAATAATTTTAAGACGAAAAAGCTGCAATTATGAAAAAAACTTTGAGATGAAAAATAAAATTTTTAAATTTTAAGTCACAATTGCAAGAAATAATGTTGCAACTGTAAAAAAAAAATGAATTCACAATTAGAAGATATAGTTGCAGTTGTAGTTAAAAGAAATAGCTGTATATTGTTTACTCTTTAATAGAAAACACTTTTGTAAAGAATATAAAGTAAAACTGCAAAAAAAAAGTATGTGGTTTAGGTTAAGAGACATAGTTTAGGTTAAGAAATATCATTAGCTCAGCATAAAAGAGAAGCCAATAGAAAGTCCTAACTTTGACAGAAACCCAAACATGCACATACTTATTTTGGCTGAATTTAGAAGGAGGAAGCTGTTGTAAAGATGCCAGACAGAAAAGAGAATTCAATATTTCCACAACACGACCACTCAGGCAAGCACCAATGACAGCAAACATCATGAAAAGATATGGAGAGAGGGGAAAGTAAGAAAGGAGACAGATGAAAATGAGAACTGTAAAATAAATGACATCTGAAGGCATTTCCTGCGGGTCTTGCCATGCTGTGTAGATTTGAAACTTTATGGAGTTATGTGGCGACTTAAATTTCCATTAGCTGAGGGTGAAATTTAGGTTTTCTGTGATGAGACTTTGGCATACAGTGTCTCCTAAGATCATGATGGATGGAATATGTGCAGACCTATTTATAGGTCCAAGGAAGGGACCATAATGGTGAAAAATATTACCATTGTACGATAAGCACCGTTCTGTATTACTGAATATGCCCATCGCTGGAACAAAACAACCCTGGATACAGAAACCTGCCATTATGGTTATGTTTCAGCGGTAAAATGGTAGTGTGCAGGTCTGTGGGCAGCTGTAGAAAGAGCAGTTTTCATCAGATCCAGTGAGTGACATGGCTTTCATCACTCTGAGCTCCTCCCGGGTTGAGCTACTGCTGTTATTCCCTTGGACATCAGAACGCATGCAATAGCACAGCCTCCAGAACACCCTACGGCTTTCACCAAGGTAATAAAATGCCTTTGCGAATCCCTCACACACTGCGAGAAAGGATGCTAACATCAGAGAACTCAAGCTACAGCTACCAGGGCATGAAAGACGCTAGCTTAGCTGGGACTCACCGAGTGTTGGTTATTCGCCTTTGAAGCAAGGGGTGATTGAGAGGATTTTGGATATCGCATTTTCTTCGCTGCAAAGTTTCAGGTGATCTAAATAAAAAATAAAAAAGCATGTTAGCAATGCAGCAAGTGATTTAACACTGCTGTGACACTTAGGTTTGTTATCGTTAACTAAAACTAAAAATCAAATGAATAAAAATACATAAATATGAAAACAAACTTAAAAGCATAAAAAATTAGAAATGTTGCCTTAGTAACTAATTAAAATAAATAAGTTCAAGCTGAAGAGCTAAAAACCTTAAACTGATATATAAAAAAATAAAGTTAAATAATTAAAATATGAAAATAAAAGCAAATTTAAAATGTTAAAGTAATAAAAACCACTGGTGACACTGCAAAATAAATAAAAATGTAACTTCTAAGTTTTTTTTTTTTTTTTTTTTAGAATACATCATATTTTGTGACTGTAAACTAAGCAAATCTTTGAGACAATCATTTATAATTAATTAATTATAATTAATAAAATAAAAGCATGAATTGCTGTTAGCAGCACTTTTTTGTAATGCGACATTTCTGTGTGAAACAGGATATTCAAAAGTAGCAAAGGATTGTATTTTTATCTATTGGAAATTGATCAGAAAATTGGGCATTTTATAACAGAACTGAGCAAAAACAATTTTAAGACTGCTACAAACAAACAAACAAAAATAAAATTTAAGCTTGCTACAAACAAACAAAAATAAATAATTAATTTTTATGAATTAATTAATTAATTAATTAATTAATTAATTAATTAATTAATTAATAGTTAGCTGTTGGTTAACATTATCCAAAAGTACGGCTTAAGTGACGTCAGTGGAAAAGGAAAGTAGTTAACATTGGAAGAAGTTATAAAATCTGGCTGAAGATTACTGACTGAAGTAAAAATGTTCTTTGGAATAGGGTAGACCAATGAATCGTTCACTATAAGATCAAGAATGCGTCCATTTTAATTTCACATTGACTTTACACAAACATTTCTGTGTTGAGAGCCACAATGAGGTATTTTCTTTTGTTTGGGCGCAGCACTAGTGTATGTACCAAGAAAGGCCTGACGTTGATGGAGAGGGTGATTTCAGGCCTTGCCATTAGCAGGAGGAGATAGAATATCTTCTTAAGGCCTAAGGATAGCACTTTTTATGAGATGTTCATTGCAGAAGCTACATCAACCTGTCTAGAGCTACTGCAAGCCCATCGTCTGCTTTTCTTACTCTCTTTCATCACTCCCATTCTCTTGCCCATATCCACTACCCCTCTCCTCTGCCTCTTTCATTGAACTGTTCATGCTCTGAGAAAAAAATATATGAACAGATTTTTCCTCAAATCATCAACAGGACTGTAAATACAAGGAGAGTGTCAGCACATCAAATCAGCGAGAGGAAGTGGAAGCCAAACACTGCCTTATTACTGCCAATAATACACATACAAAAAAGTACTACAGTATTACTTGTTGTTTGGACAGTACTATGGCAATGATATATACAGATATTCTTTATAAGTATTACAGTTTTTCTCGATTGCTTAAACACATTTCTTGAAATTATGCCTCTTTTTTGCGAAACTCTAAACACAAATCCATATCTTCTAACTCAATTGCCCAAACTTCCTATATTCAGGTCAGAATGAAGCTCTCCACTTAAAACAACTCTATCTTGCTGAAAAACAAAACTTTGCTCTCAGACATGACACACAAACCCTCAAAAACACACACTACAACACAGTCTTACACACTGATGGGATAAATTCAAAGCAATACTACAAAAACCGGTAAGAAGTGTTGCTTGTGGTACTCCCCAAGTGTTTTATTCCTTAATTTAATGTACTGTAGAGTACAGTACAATACAGCAAACAACAACAAAAATAATTATTCTGCTCCAGCATCCCGTCTTTGGTCTGGAACAGGCCAAAGAACCTCATCAGCATCACAGGCTCTGGCCAGGCAGTGGGGGTAAAATCCTCTTGCATGCCTGATCCAACCCTGGTACGCATCAACTAAAATATATGAGACTGCTTGTTTTCTTGCCCTTTCTCTTCCGTGTTGTCGTCCTCCTCCTCCTTCTTCTCCTCCTCTTCCTCTTTCTCCTCTTCGTCTTCCTCCTCTTCCTCTCCATACTGCCTCTCCACCTCCTACTCTTACTCATCCTTCATTTCTTTCTCTACTCTCTACTCCTTCTCCTCCTCCTCTGTGGTGTCCTTGACCTCTTCCTTCACGTCTCTCTAGATCCATTGTTTCAAAGCTGAATACAGTTTTTCTCAGTCGCTTTGGTGCATTTCTTGAATACTCCTTACTTTAATATTTGCAAAGAAGTATGTGCATTTCTCAAAACAATTTGTATAAACAGCGCCACACAATGGATTTCCTGCAAAAGCCTGTAACTTACTCAAAATGTTTAGTTCATCTCTCAAAAGTATTTGTCAATGAACATATCAGTGCCATCAGAATGAAAAGTCCTTGTGTCATTGTTCACAAACAAGATAGGCAAAATGCTTAGTCATGTTGTCAATATAACAGTGCACTCTGTTACAACATCATTGTGAAATAGAAAAGAAAAAAAAATATGGACACAAAGGCAAAAATAAAAATTAGAAAGTCCACTGTCAAAATTTGTAACTCTTGTGTTGTCCTCTGTCTATTTATGCTTTCCAATTGAAAGTTCATGAGATGTACGTTTGACCTATTTCAGAGAACTGGTTTGTCATTGGTTGATCTATATTCTCTTCATTAGTGAAAGTTAAGATTCACTTGAACAATTCATTGCAAATTGATAAAAAGTCTAATAGAAATGTGTAGAAAATATGCTTGACAGTTTATGACAACTACATCAACCATTTTGCATTTACCGTAATGACTTATATGATGAACTAATGACTTGAGGTTTTGAGGGGTAAGACTATAGCACAGAGAACTATATATTACATTCTGAGCAACATGACACTAGTAACTGATTATGTAGGAAACCACAGACAAATGTACATAATCAGTTGCATGAATGTACCAAAGCAATCGCAACTTGTTCAAAAGAATGAGAAACTTTTTATGATGTGCACAAGTGACTAGATGATGTGGAGGTTGAACAAGTAGTTTTGAGAATTTCATTTCTGATCTGAGAAATGCACCAAAGCCACTGAGAAAAACTGCAGGCTGACTTTGGCCCTTTTATCTATTCATCAAAGATTCTGATTGGTGTGTGATAAATTTTCACTCCTAGTGTTTCTACTTGGGTAATTGTGTGCTAATTGAGCTCAAACTTTTCAGACTTGAGTAAACAATATTGAATGCTAGTGCTTTCTAAATGACCACATGGTGTAAGCACTGAGATCTGTGTGTAGAGTTTTGCAGTAACAATTCACCAAATTTGACTCATGTGTCAAAGCAGGGAATAGTGTTTATAGTTTAGGGAAATGGGTGTGCTTTTTTAAAAATGGCATTATGGTTTTGAATTTTTAGTTCAAAAACCTGGTTATAGTGTTTTAGCAATCGAGAAAAACTGTAATGGAGTACCATTTAATTATCATGATATAACACTTTACAATAAGGTATCATTTGTTAACATTAATGTAACAATATATTTTTTCAGCATTTACTAACCTTTGTTAATGTTAGTTAATAAAAATGTTCATGTTAGTTCACAGTGCATTAACTGATGATAACAGAATACATTTGATCATAAAAATGTATTAATAAAAGCTGATATTAACATTAACTGACATTAATAAATGCTGTAGAAGGTTAATAACATAATTTTTAAAGCATTTATTAATCTTAGTTAATATTGAATTCTATATAACTAAAAATAATAAATAAATAAATATACATGTGTATATATCACACATTAATAAGTACTAATAAGTAAAAATAGTTTTTATAGTTAGTGCATGATAATGACTAAATATTTTTATTATTATTATTATTATTATTATTATTATTATTATTATTATTATTATTAAGTATGAGTAAATAAATTGATTTGAAAAAAAATCAACATATATCACATTAATAGACACAAAATGGACAGAGGTTATAAAACAGGATAGAGGTTATATTCTATTCTATTAATAGACAAAATGGATATAGGTTATAAAATAGGATAGAGGTTCTATTCTATTATATTCCATTCTATTAATAGACACAAAATTGATAGAGGTTATAAGACAGATTCAAATTCTAAATTCAGATTTGATTAGCTGTTTTTATTTTTTAGATTTGATGAACTACACATCCTAATGTGCAAAATTGAGCTATTTCAATTCAAACAAGATTGAAATCACAATAAATGTGAAATATTCAGAACAAAATAGTCCCATCCGTGTTTTGTCACTTTCCTAAACCCATTCAACCTGTTTAAACATTCTAAAGTTTGTTTCAAACTAAGCACTAGCATCCCTCAGCAACTTCCTCCAAACCACAGCAATCTGAGAGTAGTGTGTGTGTGTGTGTGTGTGTGTGTCTGTGTCTGTGTGAAATAGAGAGAAATAGAGATGGGATGGCAGGTGGCTGTCGACACAGTGAAAACACAGCCCTGCGGAATTGTTGTGCCTCGCTGAGCACCCCCACAAACACACACACGCACGCACACACACAAACATCCTTCATCACCACCTTCCTCTTCTGCCTCCTCCTCTCCTAGCCTTCATCAGAGAAGAGCCGTCAGCATTTACATTTCCCATCAGCCTCCGGAGACTTGCCATCATCACACAGCTTGGCTCAGTGACCCCCAGCTCCTATCTGCCATGTTTCTCCTCCATGTGAGCGCAACACACACTCACACACGCACTCGGATGGCACAGGCGCTGGGGGATGGGGCGGCACAGGGTATAGCAACTGTAAAGCTAAATTATTGCCAATCAGATTTTGTTCACAGCTCAACTGTTAGACAAATTACAGCTTGTGCTATTTGCCATGGGTCAGAGAGCTGAGTAATTTCATTTTAATAAGTCATATTTGATGGCAAGATGACACTACAAACACACAGATATGTACACGTGTATCCATGTATTCCATCCACACTAATGCAAAAACAAAGAATTCTCTGACTCACTTCCCCAGGACAAGTTGTATGACTTTCCAGTCTCCAGTGGTGGAGGTAACGAATTACAACTACTCACATTACTGTAATTAAGTAGTTTTTTCGGGTACTTGTACTTTTTTGAGTATATTTTTAAAGCTGTACTTTTACTTGTACTTAAATACAAATTAAGCAAAATAATCTACTTAGTTACTTTTAAATCATAGTTCGTTACTGAGTACGCATACAATTTGAATTGATATTCAAACCTTCGACGGCACTTCAGTAGCCAATAAAGAGATTCGATTGTAAACGGACCAATAAAAGCCCTGATATCTGAACCGTGAAAAGCCGCCGCTGCAGCAGGTGAAGAGCTGATCGGACAGCGAGGGAGCTACCGTAGGCCTACTGCATATACACTGAGCTGCGTCTCGCTCTCTCCTCTCCGACAGTGAGTTTGACACGCATCCGCCTGCTGTCAATTACAGTCTGAATGTCCGCGCAGGATTGCAGGTATTCGGCATAATTTTAATCATTCCCTCCCAAATGTGGCGAGCGCTTTATTGTAACATGTTACATGAACACAGTCATATAATCACAGAAAACTGGATGCGAGCTCTCAAATAGGCCTAACTTATACAAATGAACTGCTTGTCCTCTCACTCCAATAAAAAGTGTGCAGACTGTGTGCAATCGCGATCTCACCATGCTTTTAAAGTAGAAATTATTTTTCTTTGCTCCTGGATTAAACTTTGTCAAAAGTTATCAACCCCAGCAGGCACCAGACGTCTATGTAACGTCAGGTTGACGTTGGACGTGATGTCGGACAGACGTTGCATTTTGGTTGAAAATGAAAATCGGGTTGACGTGAATATTTGACGTCAATTTGACGTTGACTTAACGTTGGATTTTGGTTACACAACCTAAAAACAACAAAATATCAATGTCAGCTGACGTCGGTATTGGACATCAATTTAACATTGACATTAGACGTTGAATTTACGTTGAATTTTGGTCACCCGACGTCGCAACCGAAATTTAACCAAATATCAACGTCTTATGACGTTGTGTGCCTGTTTTGTGCCTACTGGGACCATTCAGAATAGATCCACGCCTAACTGATGAAAACCCTATTGGAAATTGTATTGGCTGTAAGCAAAATGCACCAGAAAGTCTTTCCACAATCAAAAATGGAAGTTAAATTTCTTTACAATGTAAGTTTATGTTAGAAATGTTTAGGAATGGGATATTTGTATGTTTTGTACATATAAATATCCTAGTCTGTCTAACTGCATCACTACATTGTACAGACATTACAGGTCAAAGCCATCTGATGTTGCATTTATCTAAATAAATAGGCCTAACATATATGGCTCTTAAATCACTGCTTATAAAAATTCAGTGTTGTCATATTTTGAATACCTCAACTGAAATGAGGTCATTTGTTTTATAATTTTATTACTGACTGTGTACTTGTCGTTTTTGTAAATTCAGTTCAGTTTGAAATTAAGCTTCCTTGAGCTTCCTCGTAAGCTTTTGCAA